>JAUYWH010000009.1:5285743-5297941 GCA_034779795.1 Ctenopoma multispine | reverse complement strand
TGTGTGTGTGTGTGTGTGTGTGTGTGTGTGTGTGTGTGTGTGTGTGTGTGTGTGTGTGTGTGTGTGTGTGTAGGAACTGTCCGCAAGAACAAGAAAACTGGTATTTATCAAAGCTGTGCAGCCACAGCTTCTCGCAACTAACAATAATAAATCTCACCGATTCTACATTCATCTGCTCATGCATGTACCTACTCATTTACATAGAGAAACACCTTCCAAATGCCAAACATGGACAACCACAGCCCTCTGAAAGCCCTGCGAGCCTTAATGTGAAGAGGCACCTGTGTACAAAACAGCAAACAAGAGAAATAAATATGAAAAACATCACAGACAACAGCACTGTGTTTCGCATTGTGCTTGATTATATGTTCACTGTTTCCACTGGTGCCACACAAGTGGCGCTGTAAGCGAATGTGTTGATGTGATGTACACGTTAAACACATGAGCTCCCGACCATGTGGAAGCACTGGCTTGTAAAAAATGAGGTTATGCCTGTTGCCAGTACATTAACCTGTCTGCTGCTGTTCCACCTGGTCAGAAGAGGTTCTGAATATCTGCACATTTTCTAGTAGATACATACATTACACTTGCATGTTGTAAATCAAGCACAGGAAGAGAATGATAAATAGGATTCTGCGTGCAGTAATAAGCATACACATGGTTTAAACTAAAAACTGTGTGTACAGTTGGTTGATAAATGAAGGCCCCAGACTCTGATATGCAATACGACAGAAATTAGGTTAAAAAAATGTGAAGAGCTCACTTTAAATAAAAATAAATAAATAAATAATATAATATGCTTTTTGTTGTAGCATTTGTTTTTATCTACTTTGTCTGTCTGAAATCTAAAGATCTAACATCTGTGATTTATCTGACAAAAGTACAGAGAAGCGTTCACAGACCAACTTTATTCCGTAAATAATTTCTGTCACTTGTAAAACACTCCAAAAAGTAAATTGGCAACAAGTGAGGGTATCAAGATTGGGTATAAGAAGCATCTGCCTAAAGCCATGTGAGAGAATTGTCGTTTAGTTGAAAAAGAATATTTTTTAACACAAGGTTTCAAATATTTTGGACTTTCACCATGTCCAACACATAATATTGTGAAAAGATTCAGGGTCTCTCGAGAAATCTCAGTGTCTAAGAGCAGGGGAGAAGTGCAGGGCATAATCTACTTTTGAATGTGCGTGACCTTCAAGCCCTCAAGCAGCTCTGCATGCTACCATGATGAATACAGCCACATGAGCAGAGGAGCACTTAACAGAGTCTCCTACTGAACCTGAGACTCTAATGCACGAGGAAGCCGTACACTGGTTCTGTAAAGACACGCTGTGGAGTTCTCTGGGTCTGAGCTCATGTCAGTCGGACTGAGAGACATTGGAAGCGTGTTCTGTGGTCAGGTGAGACCATGTTTTAGGTTGTTTTTGGGAGAAATTGAGGTCAGGTTCTCTGACCACCCTGACCATTATCAGCAAAAGGTGCTGAAGCCAGCACCTGTGATGGTATGGGGGTCCATCACTGCTCTTATACCAAGGTACCATTAACACAGAAGATTATAGAACTCTACAGACGTGACTATTTCTGTTTACACTCCCACGTTGGCAGAAACATCATGAGTGGAAATCAATGACTCTGTTATGGATTTCAAGCCGTGAGTTTATTGTACATTTTAATACCAAATACACTGTACTCTATGTTGCAAAACTTAATAGTTTAAACATTTCTGGAGTGCTTTTCAGAAATATTGAAACAGTTGGAATTGACAGCGACATGGATCTTTAGCTCCAGCTGGTGCCTTTATCACCTCGCATTGAAGTAACAGAGAAAAAAAATCAATACATGGCAACATTTTATAAATCTGTGAAGTAGTTTGGCAACACTCACCCAAACTCTGGAGCTATTTCAAAAACTCCTATAAACCCTCTTCACTGCAGTGTACTGCAATTAAATAATCTGACCCACTGGTCACAGATTCTGTGCTGTGCAAACTGTGACTCACTTGACCACAGTAGGAAATTAACATTACGCTGTTTACACATCTGAACATGTCTAACGTTACATCCAGGTGTACAAGGGGGGAAAAGCAAGTCTTATGAGCATAATTTCTTCATAAATTACATCAAAAAGACACTAAAGCTTAATATAATTTTACCCAGCGCCTCGAAAAGTAACGGCCGATGATGCTGCTGACGATTTTTCAGAATGAACCAGACGTGTTCAGAATCTAATAATACAGTTATAGCTAACCTTGTTTGATTTAGGAAGACTCCTGACAACATAGCAGGGTTTTTGTTTTTAATGTCAACTACTGGAGCTCTTTACTGGGATTTTAAAGAGACATATGCTGCCATCAAGTCAACGTCTTTCCTCAGGAAGCCAGTGGTTATTTCAGCAGGACAATGCAGTAAGGCATTGTTGACACACTGCCCTTCTTATTTACTCACTTTAGACATTTAGTAATAGATCTAACAGCAATTAAAATATGGAATTAACTTCAAATCTCCCTAAATAAATGCATTCTTAAAAGGGAAAAGATGTTTTTACAGTGATACTGTATCTATAAGACCAGCTCCCATTCCTGAGAGGGTGTCCTTAACAGCAAATGTCCTTGACATCAGCACTTTAAGGGTTGGTAGTAACATCCCAAAAGAACCGTAATCCCTTTGTTGCAGCTTTATGATGATGCAGTACTCCTGCAGAAATGTTCCTTGTTGTTGAGTGTGATTCACAGCTTATTTATGGGAATTTAGGCAATCCTGGAAACTGCCTTACAAAAAGAACCTTTCAGATTCTGACACAATTCAATTCAACCTTCCTCACTGCTGATCCTCACTGTCTTCATCCAATTCAAGACTCAGACATTTTAAACACCATGGAAAGTTGATAATGTTTTGCATTTATTATTCTTTTGGCTTGTCCTGTGGGGGTCGCAACAGCAGAACATGGTCTGCACATTTATTTGGCACAGGTTTTATGCAGTGCCAGTTGTGCCACTGACATGAGTCACAGTGCAGAAAACTAACTGCAGCATTCCCAGTTGAAGTCCAGCTGGGGACCTTTACTACATGTCACTCCCCCCTCTGTTCTCCCATCTTACCTGTCTGCCTCCTTACTAACACTATCAAATGCCAAAAAATTTAATTAAATTAAAAAACTGAGAGTTGAAAATATCAGTGAAAATTAGCTTTCATTCATAAAATACTGTTGCTATGGATTCCTCCAGTTTAATACTGATGCACTAATTCAAACCGTTAGATGAACATTGGCCTTAACTATTGTTAGGTTTCCAGCCACAGAAAAACACATTTTCTGTGACAATGGTATAAAGTCAATATTATTTATAATTATTATTTAAACAATCAGAAATAATCACAAATAAAAAAAAAACATTCAGTTCTAAAACCTATTCAAGTAAAAGATCATTCAAACTGGTTTTAAGTGTTGCTATTGGACTAAAGCAGTGATTACACTGATTACCAACGCACCCAACAATAAACACATAGATTTAGCTTAAAATGACATCAGCACTCCATCTGCAGCTCTGTATCATTTCAAATGTTACTGAGAGCAGACAGAGAATAACATTGACGCCAGTTCAAATGAGACAAAACAGCAGTGGGCTGGACTGAAAGCATCTTATGTCCAAATACATAGGAAATATGTTTGGCTCCGACCAGACCAAAAAGGAACACATATAAAGTGTTGTAAAACTGTTTTCACTCTATAATATTGCAGTAACCGAGTTATTAAAAGCTCAGAGTCAAGCATTCAATGAAGTAAAAGCAACGTGAGTTTTATACCTAGGGGCAACAGACGTGGCATTGAGTGTAGTCAATGTATTTGGGCAATGTACACTACCAATCAGACGTTTGGACACACATATAAATGAAGAAAAGCAGATTTGATCAGAATGAATGTTTTAAACAGAATTTTGTAAACAGAATTAATATTTACATAAACATACAGAGGCCTGAATTCTGCAAAGATTAGTTCTGTCTTCCTGTAGCATGTTATGTTTGCTAATGCTAATGGATTAATTTAAAATGAAGACATGTATTTTTTCATGAAAAACATGGTCATTCTGGTAGTGTAAGTGTGCACAAACAGACAGAAGAACATTCTGCAGAACCATCAATCACAGAGCTAAAATCTGTTTCAGTCTCGTTCTACTGCCCCTCCTCATTTTACATTTATTCATTCATCGTGCTGAGTAGTCATGGCACTGACACTTTAAAGAGAGCCCTGGACCGCCTTCTTTAAGGAGCATCTAGTTCAGGTCCACTTCATTGCCCCTGAAAATCAATGGGCATGATGGATGGCCCTGTAGAGCACAAATGCTTCAAAACAAATAACAAACATGATAAAAAGGCTGAAGGATCACTGAGCCCCAGGCCCCTGCTGCCCTGCTTCTGAAATTCTGAGAAAAAAAGACAGAGATATTGAGATACAGAATGAAGGTTTATTGAACACTTAAGAACAGATAAGAAAGCTTCTCAAAAACCGTTCTGTGTTCTGTTTCACTGCATTGCTCCTGTCAAGCACTGACACTACATGTGGTGGTACACTGTATGATTTACAGCAACGTGTATCTGCTGCAGGCCCCGGCATGCAAAGTCAAATATTAGATTATTCCACCAACACATTTGCTATAGTTTTATTATGTCGCACAGTTTGCTCAGGCAATTTTATTTTTGAAATCACTAACCCGCCCTCTCTCTGAAGCCATAAACCAAGAAGCTCACTTTAACTGTGAGGCTTTATATCACAGCGACTGTGCACATATTCCTGTGCGCATGGTTGCATTTAATGTTCACATATCTATGTGTGTGTCCTGTAGATAAACTAGAGTAGCTAAACAGCTGGACAGACGGTGCATTATGTCTCTATTTGATAGTCTCATTAAATCTGAAGTACAGTAGTCAGAGTACTACTAAGTACTACTACTAAGAGTAGAATAACATTGCACATGCTTCCTCCCATGTTTGTTTTTGTAATGTATTTCTTGTGTGTACCTCACTAATGTACAAATATCAGCATGCTGTGTGCCTGCATGTGTACAACATTTGATGCTTACCTATGCATGTGTGTGTCCTGTCTACCTTGCTGCAGGCATTGTATCCCTCATCTCCCTTGCTGTCCTCTCCTATGAGCGCTACAGCACCATGATGGCCCCCACTGAGGCGGACTCCTCCAACTACCGTAAAATTTCCCTGGGCATCGCCCTGTCGTGGGTGTACTCCCTCTTCTGGACCTTGCCGCCGCTCTTTGGCTGGAGCCACTATGGCCCTGAGGGCCCTGGGACCACCTGTTCAGTCAACTGGACATCAAAGACAGCGAATAACATCTCTTACATCATCTGCCTGTTTGTATTCTGCCTCGTTGTGCCGTTCTTGGGGATTGTGTTCTGCTATGGAAAGCTGCTGTGCACAATCAGACAGGTAAGACACTTTGGGCATGGGGAAAGCTTCCACTGAACATCACACATACATAACACTGGATGTCAATCCAAGAGATTTTCCTTTTAAAAGGCATTATTAAAGTCACTGCTCAGCTTACACTAAGAGGAGTTGCATGTCACTCCATAGCAACAGAGGAAATTATGTTTTTAGTGAAATTAGTGACAATGAGTGAGTTCCTCACACATAAATTCCAACAACAATGGGATATCTGCAGGTAAATCACATCTCTAAAGTACTGTTGTTTAATATAAACTTCAGTATTTAGTTAATTCTAAGGATGATATTTAAATCCCGTTCACATCTTAAGCCTGCAAGAGTAACAACCGATACTTGCTCTCCGTGCTGATACTGTCCCTCAAATTTTGTGGACCACTATAAGACTAAAGGAAACTCAGATTCCCTACAAAATGCAACCCAGTGATCTCATTACCTACAGTAAAGATAAGATCTTAAATGTACTAAAATCAATCACACTTTGCACATTGGGGAGTGAATCGAAATTCTATCAAAGTGCCTGTGCATGCTGGATATTTAATAACTAAAAAGTCACAACTTCAATATTGATAAGCATCATGAGAACAGTGTTGTTGTCTTTTTTTAGAACAGGTATTTCACACTGCTGCAGAAACAGTGTTTGCTTATTGTGTAAAGCTTTGATAACTGTACAGGTGCTTTGCCAGCTCTTATTATTTCAGTTCAAATAACCTGCAGCTCCTTTATGAACATGATGGGTTTGAACTTTATTACATTTTAATGCCTCCCATTTAAATGGATGTTACATTACAGAACTAATTTCAGTTATGAACCAGTGCAATCACCATTGGTGCTGTCACTGTGGTCCATAAAGTCAGTCACCTGGGTGGTGGACACAGCACATGAACCATTTGGTTTCCACATTTATTATACAAGTGGACTGATAAGATATACTGGCTCAGAGCTCATATTTATGAAGCATCACAAAGTGGTCCCTTCACGAGTAAAAGCCATTGATCTGCACCCAGAGAATCTTTCTGTCTAAAGAAACCACTGTCTCCAGTGGTTTATCTGCAGTGATGTACATATTCTTTGGTGTGATCACTGGTACAACCTCTCAGCCATCACTAATGTTGGATGTAATCACAGATGAAAAAGGTTTGAAATTGCCATGATAATAATTAAATAAAATAAATAATTAAATTATATAATTAAAAAATTCTTTATGAGAAATAAGCAGCTCTATTTACAACCATTATTTATCTGTCAGTGATCTTTTAATTTTGTCCTAACCTGTGAAGTAATCACTTTATAAAGACTATAAGTCAATAATCAATCATCTTTCAGATGATTAAATTGAATAATGATGACTGAGATATCAAAGTGACAGTCAACACATGCATGTGATAAATCAGCGGTATGACAGGTTTACTGTAGACGGCCACAGTCCTTCATAGCAATCGTGTGGCAACAGCTTCTCTGGAGCTGTCGGACAAATTCACCACGAGTAAAACCGTGCTCCTTATTGCTGGTTCTTCACTTTAACAGGTGTAATGAGAATTGGAGCAGGCATCAGTGTTGATATGCAAACTGGGTGTTTCCACAACCGCTGATGGGAAATGGTAAAAGTGGAAATTAGACTTGTGCACATGAAGTCATTTATTGCCATTTATTAATAAAGCACCAGCCCAAATAGGTGAGTCTCTATAAATCCGAGTTCTGTCTTTGTTGCAGTCCTGAAACTGCAAAGTTTTATGCGTCTGGTCCAAGAGCAGCTCAGCAGGATCAGGTCTGCTGGGTCAGCAGTATTGCTATTGTGGTCCCTGTTATAATTATGAGAAACTGCATCTCCTCACTTGCTTTGTTCACAGAGTCCACTGCTGAATGTAGTTAGAGACTGTATGTAACATGAAACATAAAAGCAACATAAAAGCCACTTTTGACATCATTCAGTATGCTCAGTGCTCCTTCATGTGACTGGCTCCAAATCAGCTTATAGCTCATTCAACAGTTCCAAAATGGTCAGATGATATGTTGGTGCTATTTTTATATATTTACACGAGTGGCCAACTTGCATTCTCAATGCATTCTTTCATTTCTCCTGTCCACCCAAATAACAGCAGCCATCTGTGCACAAGCAGATTGCACCTGCTTTTCAAATACAAAACACAGATGCAATCACAGCCACCACAATCTTTTTTCAGGCTTGATAAATCACATTGCTTGTGCTAAACTTATGCATTTGCATTTTTTCTCCCTGTGATGATGTGGCTGTGATGCCTAACTTTGCATATTTATAAAAGCAAAGGTGAAAAATCCACAGCTTGCGCTATTTTGCTCATTTAAAAGACATGCACTGTTTGTAGGTGTCGAGGGTGATATCATGTTTGCACGTGTTTTTATTTTATACATGCAAACCTTTAGTAAATCAGGTCTGTGGATTTTGTGGATTTTCTTTTTTTGGGGCAGCGATAAAATATTTGTTTTTTGTTTTCACAATCGTATCAAGTTTGCTTCCAGATGAGATAACACACTTGTTTACATTCAGTGAGTGATCGCTCTTACTGTTGCCGTTACCAAGTCAGTTCATGGTTTTGTTAGATTTAGTCAACAATTATTTTATAGACTAAAACTGAAACCTATTTTTCTTTCTGTCTGTTATATGCTGCACTGTGATCCATTAGGAATACATTTTCATTACCCTGCAAAAAGTACATAATTACTTAAGAGACCTTGGCTGCAACAGGGAATGAATGAGCTTCACAATATTACAACGACAAATGCAGTTTTTGAAACAGTGATTTGGATCCGTCAAAACGGTTTCTGCAGTAATAAATTAAATTTGGACCCCTTGTGCTGATTCACTCATCTCTCCACCACTTAGCATGATGTTATAGAAAAATAAGCTGTATTCATGCAAATTGTTAGTTTATTTATTTACTAAGTCATTCATTCATTAATCTGTGTAACTACTGATGGCAGAGCTGTGTTTAATAAGCTATGTTAGGTGTCGTCTTTAGGTGCATCTGTACAAGCAACAAACAACAGTACCATAAAAGGTCTCAGAGCACTTTTTCCTGGGTTAAAACTCACTCAGATTCTGTGAGCATCATGTTCTCTCAGATAAACAATGAGTCGTGTTCGTGTGTGCGTGTGTTTGTGTCTTCTTGCATGAGAATGCCGGTGCTCTGTCATCTCTAATAAACTGGCTCAGTGCGTGATTCTGACACAGCTATGTGCTAAGATGAAAAGCAATCAATATAATTACAGCAATTTGGCTCCCATGTCTTTCATAAGGTCTATTGTAAGGCTCACTTCCTCTCTCCTTATGAGTTTATGTTAATTTCCTTCACTTTGTTCTTTTTCTTTTGTCCCATTCTACACTTTATCTGTTTGCTGTCTTTCCTCATCAGAAAACACACACAGTTCTTTGTGCAGATGAAAATGGAGGAGAGGGAAAGTAATAGAGTTTAGTTCTGTTTCTCTTTTTGTCAGTCTTTCTTTGCTTCCAAACTTTAATGTATATATTATATATCAACTTCAGTTTCTTTGCCCTTTTTTCGGACTCTTCTCTGTGTTGTATTACATGAACATTGTATATCTTTGCTTGTTTCGCTTGCATAGCAAAGGCTATAGTTGTACTTTAAGGCCACATTGGGTAACACCAGCTGGGACAGATAAAAGTGGCAACTTGTCTAAAGCTAAAAGAGTTGAACTCTCCTATCTAATAATGTGACAATCACTGGAGCAGTCCACATGGGGAAGATTGAATTGAGTATGGGTTTTGTCCAAGTTGGCTGGTGTTGGCTTGATCCATTTACTGTGAGACCATCTATCACAGGGCGGGAGCAGTAGGTTGGACAGAAAGTATAGTGTGGCACATTCCATTAAACAGAGAGTATTCAAAACTCTTATTGCATGCTTCATGAGTCAGTTTAAATTTTATATGGAAGTCGTCAATTATACCTAATAGCTCATATTGGTAAAATGACTTTTAGATTGTTTTGTTCAAACATATAAAAAATATACATACATCCCATCTAAGTATTCAGGTATTGTATTCAGTACTCAATATTATAGTTAAATCCCGACTCTTCCTAAAGTTAGTTGGCCGACCTCCCAATCTAAGCAGCTGGAGCATAACCCCAAGTTCTCTGAATTCTGCCCATACGTTAACCTCATAGAGATCCTGTGGAGAGCAGTGAAGATGGTAGTCACAGACACTTTCCATCCAGAGTGATGGAGCTTCAGTGGATCTGTCAGGAAAAACAAGATACACAGCCTAAATCAAGGTGTGTAACGCTGCAGAAACTATGAAGACTCAAACTAAGCTTCTACACAGTACTGAATTGAGGGTTTGGATTAGTTCTGTAAATGAGAGAGAGAAGTGAAAATATTCTCCTTCTTCAAATCAACTATGCTTTATCAAATCAAAGGATTTTATTTAAACACAAAGAAAAAGAGAAGATAGACACACAGGCGGCGCGTGTCTGGTTGCTTGTGCATGCTTGTTAAATGCGTGTCAGTGTTATCATCTCTTTTTATTGGTCCTTCTATGTGATGGGAAATTGACGTGCATTATCAGTGCAGAGGACAGACACTGCGAGAGAGGCGAGTCTGTCCTCACCTACCATAACAGGCAAGATCATTAAACAGGTGCACGCTTCAGAGCTCTACTTTGGATTATTATTTTTGGCTTTGGTTGTGTATATAGAAGCAAATTAACTTCGTAATGTAAATCTACCATGTTGCTCTATTCTATGTCATAATTATAATTTTACCTAAACCAGATAATTAATCAAATCAATTCACACAAGCTCACACAATTGTTCTGTGAATATGGCACTGCATTTTATCTGGTTAGTCAACAATGACGACAGACTTTTGGCATTTTAATGGCGAAAGGGACAGCATGTCCTGGTTTGGCTGGTAATGGCACGGTAGGGATTAGGAGAAGTAAATAACGTGTCCTCTTTTCCCTTCCTTTTAAAAATGAGAGCTCTCCGAACCGGTATAGGTCACTCTGCCATTTCAGTTTATAACGGCAAGAGCAGACACTACAGTTCTCTTTAATTATTTTTGCTTTGTAACAAATAATAAAAGGTCTCCACCAAAGCTGCTATCCTTCAGCACATCTCCACTAAGTCATTTTAATAATTCAAAAGCTAACTACTTAGGCTCACTGCTTGGTGTAAAGAAACATCACTTTATCCTGATTGAGCATCAATAGCATTATTTTACAGAGGGCCATTCAGCTGCAACATTATGATTTAGTGTTACACAAAGTTCACCAAAAATGTAGCTCGCACTGTGGGGTTGCTGAAGTGGTTTGAGAAAATGCAGAAATACAAAACTGCACAGCACTGCTGGACCAGACTACCTACAGTGATTAATAAGAGATCTACTGAAAACATGATTTGCGAAATTGCAGGAGGTCTCTAAAATTCAGAGAATGTGCTATTTATGTTGTATATTTACTGTTTGTTTTTCTGTACTTCCATTATCATGAATCACACTTAACATTTTTAATTACAATTATTAATTTACATTCTAAAACTTAGAAGAGTATGAGTGACAAAAATGGCTGAAGCACTCGGTGAATCAAACAGAGGAGTTGAGGAGTTCGGCAATGAGAAGTTACAAGATTAAGCAGGAGAAAAAAAGCTGGAGAAGCTTAGAATAGCAGGACGTACCGTCTCAACTCATCTGAGCGTTGGAGTAGTTTTTCTGCTGCACAAAACACATACAGATGGTAAAACCTGCAGAGTGACCTGAGTGCTGAGTGCGGCGCTTAGCCAGAATGATCACAGACCAGACCTTTCCCCACCCCCAGATCTGACAGTATGTGTCCTGCTTTAGTTGGCTGTATACTGTAGTATTTGGTTTAGTAGTTCTATCTCACCTTGCACCTCCTCACGCCTTTGTGGTGTTGAAATATACACACAGCACCAGTTACCTTTCATCTGCTTTTTGTTCCTGTTATTAATATTCTTATTATTTCAAATAAAGATGAATAGGCAGACAGTATTGTTTCTGACTTTGACCACAACAAAGAGGAAAAAAGACAGCTCTCCCAAAAGCCACGTTATAACTTGCACACTGCCTACAGTGCTTGTCTTCAGTCATCAAAATGCCAACAGATGAGATGAAAGAAGGAAAACAGCTTTTCACAGCAAAGGCACGCCATGAATTGTGCACATGCATGGCAATAGAGTCTTTTAAACCTTTATAAAGAAGAAAAAATATCATATACGGTTTTGCAGCTTACTCTTGAATTATGTAGTTTCACATAGTTTGTTCTCTGAGTTCAGATGAAATTCAAGATTCAGTGTCTTTACCGTCAATGTACATCCATGAAGCTTCATGGATTTATATGGACCAAACACATGAAATCATTTAGTTGAAAACATAAAATATGCACACACATGAAGGAGACTTGATTCCCTCTCGTGTCTCAGTATCTGTAACCTTGGTCTGAATTCATTATGTTACTCATATGTCCCTATGGATGGCAGCGATACTGTCAAGTGCTACAATATTTCTCCAACATCCTGCAGGCTATGTGGCACAGAGGTGAAAACGGAGAGGGGGAGAGAGATGAAGATATCAAGAGGTTGTGAAGGAGGCAGATAGATGAAACGAAAAAGGGGGGGGGGGGGGGGATGTGACAGACTGTAACTGCTGGAGTCCTAGTCTGAGGATTGAGTCATGGCAACTGGACTTCTTTCTTCCAAGTAGAGACGTTTCGTTCTGCATCCACAGAACT
>JAUYWH010000009.1:5250780-5278843 GCA_034779795.1 Ctenopoma multispine | reverse complement strand
AGCTCCCTGCCGCGGCTCTTCACCTGCTCCTTCTGTTTGAAGTATCCGAATTTGGCCACAATAGGACGCGGCCTCTGAGCTCCAGGCTTCTTGGCTCCCAGCCGATGGACTCTTTCAATTCGGATGTTTTTCACGGTGTCCTCCGGAAGCTTTCCTAAACCCACGTTTCTTCAGTGTACAGCAAACACAAACAAACTGTCTGTTTCAATACATTGGAGGTGACTGTATATCTCATTAAGGCCTTTCTGACAGGATGTTGCAGCCAATCGCATGCATCTCAGCGGGGAGCGCTTTTATTTCAGCTGGTGTCAGCACCACAGAGGGCCATGGCAGAACAATGCAGCCACATGCAGAGAGACATTTGGATCTGGTTCTGTTTTTTTTCCCATGAAGAGTGGCATTATATGGCAAAACACTGCGTTGACCAAAGCGCAGGCATGCAAGTGCCTGTCGGATGATTTTGTGAATGCCATGCCATGTTGTTTGCTTTAAAGCTCGTCATATTATAACCACTGTTATGTGTTTTCACATTTAATGCACTTTTATAACTATTCATTCCTCCAGCTGGACTTAAATTGTATTGACATAAATTGTATTTCGTTGTCTTGCTGGTGCCTGAAACAACAAACCTCTACCAACCCCTGCCTGGACCCCCCATGTATTAAAGCAACACAGGGGGGCTGTGTTAAAACAATCTCTGTGTGAACGCAGCCCTATTCGGATGCCTGTAGAAAAACGTACGAAAAGCCTGCTCTAGAGAGACTAGAGAGGTACATCAAATTCAGAATCCAATTAAATCCTTGTGATTACTTTAGGATCCCTGCATGGTCAGGCATCTCCCTGAGATCTCCTGCAGCTTTACTGCATATCACCAAAAGATTTCTTCTGAAGCTCTGCCTTGAAGTTGTTGTTCCCAAAACTTTGGAACTGTCTCCTGTTGGACACAGAGGATTTAACCCCTAACCCTAACCCACTGTATAAATACATTTTACCTGCGCTTACTGAATTAACAATCTTTTAATTCCACTTCTACTTCTATATACAACATAGTTCTCCACTTAGGTTATAGCTGGATCCTGACTTAGCTTAATTATTGCTAAAATATTCAGGGCTGTTACAGCTAAACTCCCAGTTGTCAGTTTAAACTTCAAGGATCCTTAGTTCGTGGTCTTTCACAATATTTCACTAAACATTTGGCATTAAATTAGCTCAACAGATCATAAAGGACACCCCCCTCATTCTGTGGTTCAACCATATTCACTGACAGGTCACCTTTCCACCAAAACACTGAGTTAATTTATTCATGAAACATGTGATTCATTGCAACACTTTGGAGGTCTTTTTTCCAGTTAGTAAAGGTTGTTCTGCAGGGCTTTGGAGTATATGTACTGTAGGTAAGATGCAGCCCCTGATATTCCAAAATGTTGTGATATGTCTGTTTACCTAATTGCAGGTGTACACTGATTTACCTTTAAAACCATCTCCCACGTTTGTTCACTTTGGCTAGTTGTACCACAGTATTGATGATGACGTGATGAAGTGCTGTAGGAGCAGGGATTGGCATAGTACAATAAGTGTGTGTTCAGAGTAAAGATTCTGATAAATTAAAGTACAGCACTGGAAACTATCAATGCCAAAAAAATTTTAAATGTTCTCATTTGCATAGTGTTCCACTTTGGCTAATTGCTTTTTCCTCCACTATATCAAATTAAATGTTCATACAGATAATTAATTTGCTGTTGGAATTTAATGTTCCCCTGATGCATTAAACTGGACCCATACTAGGGCAATCAATTATAATCATCCTGAATGTGTTTAAAACCTGGTAAAGTGTGCGAATTTATGTATGTTGGTGTTTTAGGCAGTTCCAGGACACACTGAGCGATGAGCTGTTAGTCCCCTGCTGCTACTGATGAAATACAAGGAGATAGGCGTCTTATGTCTGTGTGTGTGTATTCCCTTGTATAATGTGTTTTGTGGCTCTGTAGTGAGCTTTTTACAGTCTGCAAAAATAACCCTGATGATGTCATTAGAGTCTGAGAAGCCATTTAGTCGCGGAAGGGAATTATAGATGTGCAGAGTTATGCTATGGACTAAAAATTGTGTTGTTCCAGCCGTAGACATTTTGATTTAGATCTTTTTTTTTTATTGTGTCATTTTCCTCAGTAAAGTAACACAATGCTACACAAATGCCCATTTAACCTGTTACTCTTTTTTATAACCTCAATCAGTGTATTTTGCATATTAACATTAACATAAAAATAGTTTAAGTGCCTTTCTTTTACAATGGCAGTTTTTCCATGACAGTGGACTGGCTGCTAAGGGACGTGACCATTAAACTAGACTTCTTGAAAGCTCAGTTTTTAAAGCTCACTGAGGTCATCAGGTCTCCTCTGTTTGCAGTGTGCTGCCAAACGTATCTGTATAGAGTGTCTTTGCTGTTTGTCTGTTTTTGACTGTACAAGATTTATCAAATTAGAGCTAAACTCTCCTGCTGTGTTAGAAAAAGAAAAACTTGGGCAGAAATCCTAACTCATTTATTCTTCAGTGATGCCAGTTTAATCATTTATACATTTTATGCAACTGTATTATCACAAATGCCAATAATCAAGTTGCTTAGAAGGGGGCTCAGCATGGTAAAAGGAACAAGCTGTTGAGCAATTTCTCTAGTTTGTTCAGTTACAAGTGAAGCTCTGAGCGGGTGTGTCCATGACCAAATGCATGATTGTAAGTGTGTCTTTGTGAGAGTTCGTGTATCTTTGTGTCGCTACTTGTGTGAGTGAATTGGACTGAACAAACATGGTTATTGACTATACCTCAGGCCAAACCCATTAAAAGAGTAGGAATGAAATGCTCACTATTTCATAAAGCCTGTCACACAAACACTTTCAAAGACTCTATTTACTTCACTAAAGTGACAATTTACCTCTGAATTTCCACCTTCTATTCAAATTATTTTCTTCATGGAAGTTCTTTTCTTCAATTACATAGTGGGGGAGGTTCATACTGAATATGTTAGGATGAGAATTTGAGACATTCATGATGTCAAAGATGTTGCTTGTGTTTGCTGAATGTAAGCATGTTTATGGACTGCTATGAAGACATCCCTGACTCCTGACACAGAAAGAGGATATAATCCAATTATTTTCAGTATTTGGACAACTCTAAAGACTTCTGACACTACAGAGAACATAATTCCCCGATTGAGAACCTTTGGAGCACCAGGAGGGAGGATACGAGGCACAATCTCCAGACGTTACCGAAAGCAATCAAGTCAATTCCACATTGCTGTTATAGCGCCTCCTTCTCTCTTATGTGCTCAAAGTGTTGTTATTCCAAATGAAAATAAATGTCCCAGCACCCCATGTCAGTATATAAACACATGCACTTGTACCAACCTTCAATTTACTTCATTTGCCCCTGAATTCCCCCAGGGGGGCCGACAGAGCCTCACTTTCAATTTGATTCCTTATTCCTTTCCCTTACAAGTTGTTTGTCTGCAGAAAGCAGCAGCTGATGTTTATTCCCCAGCGCTCAACAGATTTACTTGACTCTTCCTCATTCAATAAAAGTTACAATTCAAATTTAGATTTTTTTGTGCTACCTTGAAGACACCTCGATGTGACGATGAGGGGGGAGAGACGGAGCAGGTGGAAGAGGAGAGGAAGAACATAGTGATAGAGAAAAGCAGCAAGGAAGAGGCAGGGGAGGGGGACAGTGAGGTTTTGTAAAGCGACTCAGTAGAGCGTTGAGGATTCTTGCTGAGAGAGACCCTTTGACGGGCGACAGGCAGGCGTAGAGTTTGGCAGGTCTCAGGAGGCTGGTGGTGTACAGGACTAATGCAGCAGACACAAATCCTGCGATCAATCATGTTTAGCAGCCAACAACGGCACTGGCAGAACACCTAGGCCGACTCAAGAGCTGGAATGCTGAGGCAAAACAATCTGGTTGAAAGTGCTGCACCTTAGTCTTTTCCCCTTCTGGGCGATGTATGTTTGTGTGTGTGTACTGTTGCCTCAGCCTCTAGGTGTGTGTTTAAATGTGTGTATGAAACGACTGACTTATGTTTGGGTTTTTATGCCTGGGTGTCTATTTTAATATGAGAGTGTTTTCACACTACATTTGCATGTAGAGTGAATGTACACAACTGAGTGTATTTCCGAGTGTGTATTTAACTGTGTGTTTGTGTGCAAGTCTCAAAGCACAGTCAGCATAAGACTGGTGTTGTGTACAGGTGCTTAGCTTCGAGAGCCACTTACCACCTCTCTCACCCACTGTGTCACAAGATTTCTCACAGGATTTGGCTCTGCTCTGATACCATGTGTAGTTTCAGCTGTCAAAACCTCACTAAAGGTGAAAACATTAATTTTTCAAATGATCACCAATAAAACTGTAAATTATATTGTAATTTTTGTTTTAGCTGTTACAGCCATTCCTGAAACTGAAGTTTAACAACATCACATGATCACACGGTCTTTTGTTTAATAAATTATCAGACACCCAATCTGTTGGTTAAGAGGAATCACACATTTTCATGAGGATGAGCTGCAAGAGTAAAGAGCTGTAGCATTAGTTCAGAGGTTCCCTCCTCATTAAGTAAACTATAGGAGAGAGGTGCCCACAAACCATTTTATTAGTTTACCACATATTTTAGTCACAACGTTGACAAGATAAGTTTATTGCTCTCTGCATTTCAAAGTTAGATATTATTTATTATGTAGCTATAAAGCTGATTTACAGACTTGAAAATGGGAAGAAAAGTTTCTTTTCTGTGAGATACATGGGGCAAGTATTTACACCAAGTACTGTTGCAAAGCTGCCCAGCTCACCTCTTCCAGCAGATTCACGAGTGTTGACAGTGCGATCTTGCAAGAAATTCACCCGACAAGGTAGATACTAATTGCTGGAAATGATTTGGCTTCGGTCGCTGCTTTCCAGAGTCTCTAAGGGCGTATGTGTCTGTAAACAGTTATTTGTGGCGGATTCCTTAGCTGGGTTACATGATGACCATCTCATCTAAATTGAATGCACGTTCATGTAAGGGGTACCGCAAACATGGCTGCAGCTGCATCACTCTTCTCCGTGGCCAGCTAAACGCTGGTCAAACTGTAAACCTCACCTGCTGATTATACTGTGGGGCAAACTCCCAACAACAACACCTGTCCAAAATAAGGACAGACAGACAAGAGTAGGAGAGGGAGATTTCTCAAATTCACCACAGCAGCACTTCGGTCTCTCTGCTGATTTGTCACTAACTATTAGACTAACAGGGTTCTTCATGAACAAGAAATCCCTGGCATGTATCTCTTCCTTTATAATTCCCTCTCCCATCTCTTCTCTCTTGGTTCTCCCTGCTGCACCTATCCCACTCCTTCCTTGTGTAACCTCTCTTTAACAGCTTCTCTCCGCTGCTCCTCCATCTTTCCCTGTCTGTTCTCCCTCCCATCTTCGACTCATACAGCCTGCTTTCTGTCGCATCGCTGCCACCAGTCTCACAGTCTAATAGCCAGTTTCTGGTGATGCATAGGGCAGGGAGGAGGGCAGGCAGCAGCTGGGGAAAGCGTGGGAGGCATCCTTCAAGGGATAAGGTGATTTTCAGTATCCTGTCTGGCAGCCACCCACTGCATCCGAGTAATCCATTTAGCCGGCCTAAAGACTCCAAATGAACTGATTACCTGCATTAATTAAAAACACAGTGTGCTAATGTGGCTGTGTGTTTGTGTCTGTCTGTGGTGTAGGTAAGTTATCTCTATGTAATTTGCTGACTAGAAAGTATTCTGACTGCCATGACTATTTGGCTTCATGACACAATTACACATATCAGTGCACGAGAACAGTTACATTTGTACAGGGGCTATTGCAGAAGATAAAAGTTGTGGACGGACAGAAAATCTTCAGATTTTTTTTTACAGGAGGATACAGAACATCTAAACTTGGATAGATTAAACCACGAGAGTGTAATTTAAACAGTGGAAGGCTGATAACTAGGCAGAAATAGAGAGTATGATAAGTCAAGTAATGTTTAGTACTGTAAGTAAAAGTATCAAAAGTGTTTCTGAACTGCAGAGCTGCGTCAACGTGGCTGTCAGCCGGTCTCCACCATCCACCTGCAGACTAAATGTATGTGTGCTCTACATTGGGGACATCACACATGCCTGCTGGCCTGGTATCAAACTAGGATTTATGCTATGCACTTATAGTAAAGTCAATGTTGAAAAGTTAGAGCCAATGTATCCATAGATTATATTTTAAACATGGTTTAACGACCTATCTTACTTTTTTAAAAAGAATTTTGTGTATGTACTCAAATGGCCTCATGTTTTAAAGAGATTTATTTTAACACTTTTTATCATTAAGATTACTGTATTAGACTAGCATAATATAAGAGATTTTGAATTAAATCCATCTTGGAAGATTTCAGACTATTTTGCTAGTTTATTTAACCTTAAAGAGACACTTGCAGCTCTATTCTCCAGTTTTAAGCTTGCCAGAATATTTGATTAAACTGATAAAAAAGCAGATGATCCCACCACTGTCATAAGACTTTAGGGATGAAAATCACAATGACACATAAATGCATATCGCATTCAACCCCATAATTTGAGTTTTTCATGCATGGTTTGAAATAAACTGTTGTTTCTCCTTCTGCCACATGCCTCAGAATACGAATTATCTGGTGCAGAAACCTGAAAAAAATGTTTTAACCATAGCAGGACAACATGCCAGAAATGCAGATTTGGAAGTTAATGTGGCATAATGCAGGACATTTTAAAACTTTGCACTAAATTTAGTATGAAAGTGTGGATTCAGACAACTCTGCTTTTTCTATTGTGACCAGTCTCCCTGTCTCCTTATAGATGGTATTGAAAATACCCTCTATACCATGTTGTTGCCACAGATATCAATAAAGTTCTATATACATCCATTTTTTAAATTAGAAATAAACGGAGAAACATGTTTTCTCTATATCATTATGATTTACTGTTTATAATGGGAACATTTATCAATTTACAATTAAATTAAAAGTGGTATGACATGGACGTATATGAAATTAAGCTTTTATGTGAGTTATTTGCGACTTCATTTTATTTCCAGGGAAGATAATATTGACTAGCAAGAGAAGCAGCATTTTCCAATAAAAAACAACTTTTACGGCAACCCAGCCTGTCCTTGTGATTTTTGCTAGTTGTTGTCTGGTGTTAGAACCAATATAAATGTTCACTTCAGTAAATTTCTCTCTTGGCCTAAACTCAAGAAATGAAACTACAATTAAGACAAATTTGTGCCATTCACATACTGTTGAATGAAGAAAGAGCTATGTTTTAATATCTAGCAGCAAAGCATTTAATTCTATTTATTTCTCTTTGTTCACTGTCCCCTGTGAGTAATTCAATATATACTGTATATACCGTGTATATCCTACAGAGCATGACAACAGCTAGCTGTCAACTATTCTCCTTGAAAACAAACAATACTAAAAAATGTATAAGATGGATGTTAGGACTCTACAGCACTTTTCCCCCCCACTACACACTTCCAGAACAACTGAGAGGTTTATAACAAGTCCTTCCTGAAACTAGCAGGAGATCTGACATGAATCTAGACCAGAAGCTGTCATAGAAAGCTCACAATGCAGCCACAACCCACAATGGGGGTTTTCTCACCGCAAAACCCATCAAACCCGAGACTCTTCAACACTCAAACATTAATCATCCTCTGCCTGGACCACTGTAGCATGAACTGTAGCCAGGCGCCTAAAATATTCTTTTCAAACAAAACTCATCAATGATTCCCCCAATTTTTTGCATTTACTCCCTGAACAAGGCCAATGATGACCATGCGTCCCATCCAGTGCTCCAAATTCTGCCACAACCTGCTGTGTTCCCCTCTGTGAGATGACCTGGTCATCACAAACTTTGGCTCTGTTCCCTTCTGCCTCTCCCTCTCAGTGTGAAATGACCTATCTCCAATCTGCAGGGCAAATAAACTTCTTTTTTCCTCTGAACTTTCTTCAAAGTACATCTTGTACTGTTCCTGACTCAATGTTAACTTCATACTAGTCCAGTATGTACAATTAATACTTGGACAGAAACAAATTCCACCATTTATTCACTTTAAGATGTTGAACAGCTAAATACCTGCAGTAACATGTTACCCTCAAATATCACAGTGGCACACAAAGCAGATTATCTGTCTCCTTCTTTTCACTCAGTGTTATGAAGACCTTCCCTACAGACAGAATATTTCTATAGCACATATTGGTGTGACAGCACGAGACCACAGAGTGACTGTCTCTCCTTGCAGAGGGACAACATGGCTGACACATACATACTGAGAGAGGGTGCTTGACGTCAACTTCAGTGTCATCTATACACTCAACATGTCAGTGTGGCAAAAAGCACCCTCACATGCAAGTACTGAGACAGAAAGAAAGAAATAAAACATATTTTACTCAGGCTGGCACATTCATATAGCCTTTTATATGCAGTAGTGTGAAGTACATGTAATGGATAAGAATGTATCATTAGAAAGAGGAAGCTGTTTTCTTGCCTGCCTGGCCTACACAGTCTGTCGATTTGCAACATCTTCTGTACACAGCGGGTCCAGCAGTTTCTTCTACTGCTGTCCGTGATTTGCTGTTCTAACAATTTAGGTTGTTTGTTTTTTTCTGAACGCTCAAAAAACATGAGAAACAATCCAAACATAATAGACCAGTTTTGATGTAATGTCTGAATTGCAGGTTAAGCAAAGGTACTGCAATACTCACATTTAAATACATTCAAAATCATCAGACTCTCACCATTTGGTTTCATATAAAGTATAATTTTCATGTTAGTCACGTAGGCCTTCAAAAATTACAACTAGGAAGTGACAGAAACCTGAAACAGTATTTTGCCACAGAAGACATTTGGATGACAGGAAAAGTACAGATTTAATTATTAAAGTGTAGAGAGAGGTACTCTGGTATTGTGCATGCAGGCTCACTGTTCCAGCTTACAGAAACAATTGAATGTTGTATTGTCAAATCCTGTGAGCTTGGTACACAGCCAAATCAACAAGTCCCTCAGCCTTAACAGCACAACAGGTCTCTGGCACTGCCTATCAAGAAGACCAACATTTTCTGATTCGGTATCACACAATACCACAACAGTGGCACAGTGCACTGCACCATCACACAAAGGATTCATCTGATTTTTCTCTGACCTCTACCGTTTAGGCTTAGTTTGATTTATTTAACTAAGAGTACCTGTTTAAATACAGTATATATAGTACAGGCCAAAGGTTTGGACACACCTTCTCATTCAATGTGTTTTGAGGTGAGCTGGATCGCAGAGTGAAGGCAAAGGGGCCAACAAGTGCTAAACACCTCTGGGAACTCCTTCAAGACTGTTGGAAAACCACTTCAGGTGACGACCTCTTGAAGCTCATTTTGATGCCTTCAGTGAGAATCTACAAATTTAAATGGTCATTTTGGCCTGTACTGTACATAGGGTTCTAGCAGCATTAGCATTTATTTGGGTTGTTTTTTATGTCTGCATGCTTTCTTTAGTGTAAGCACAGATTTGACTTCATTCAGGATAGTCGCAGTGGTTAGAGCAGTTGGGAACTGTCAACTCGGTCCTTCCCTAGGACTGGTTTGATGGTGGGGAAGGTTGCAGCAGGAAGGCCATCCGGCATAGAAATCCTTGCCAAATCAGTACGCAGAATGATCCGCTGTGGCAACCCCTAACAGGGAGCAGCCAAAAGAACGTACTTAGATTTTTTCACTGTAACAAGACAAACACATTATCAAAACCCTTACCACACCATGGGGCTCCAAACGTGTACATTCTGCTTATTTTAGGTTTTTGTCGATATCTCGGTCACTTTAAAGGTTAAATGTATGAAACTTGGCCAGAATGTTTTTATTATTATTATTTATAAAATTCTGTTGTCCCCTCTATTGCAAGATGTATAGAATAGGAGATTTTCATTTTACCTCCACTCTTTACCCTCTGTGATTGACTTCCATTATAACCACATATTTTTGATATATTGTAATCATGATATATTATAATACTTTTGCCATGAATACCTAATAAATCTAAGCCTATAGCTTCAAAATACAGAGTAAATATGTTTTGGGTGTCACGGACCCCAGGAACCACCAGAGGCAGCAGAGCTCACACGCATAAAATTACAGTTACATGAGGTTTCAATGGAGGCCCTTGTTGTCTTACATTGCACAATGCCTGCCAATTAAAAAGCTGAACACCATAAAAAGTGTGTTGGTATTGATATATAAGAGTGGTGTGAATAAATAGGTTTCTAAGCTGCTTTCTTTTGGGGGCTGACTGTACCTCACAGTGATCTTTCATTGATGCCTTACGTTGTGAATTCCAGCACAAAACAAAACATAGGACATAAGATAAAGAGTGCATAAAAACATAAAAAAAAATTTAAAATAAGAATAAACTATATATCTATGATTAGGTCTGAAGTTGTTAAAAAGAATTAATACATTGAAAGTTAAAAAAAATATTATTTGTTAGTTTTTTATTACACATTTATGAATGGGCATATGTTGGGTCCCGAGGGTAAAAAGTTTAAGTTTTTGGAAGAATTTCTTATTGCTCAAAAAATAATAATGCATCAAAATCAATATTGATATTAATTATTAACCTAGTCAAGGCAGTAATAACCTCATCCCAAATATTCCACTTTGCACCTCATTTTTGGAAAATATTGCATATTTTGTGTT
Source organism: Ctenopoma multispine (assembly GCA_034779795.1). Taxonomy (NCBI): domain Eukaryota; kingdom Metazoa; phylum Chordata; class Actinopteri; order Anabantiformes; family Anabantidae; genus Ctenopoma; species Ctenopoma multispine. The sequence continues at coordinate 5,268,102 of JAUYWH010000009.1, read as the reverse complement.
TTTCAAATTGAAAAAAAGGTTATAAAAAATAAAAATAATAATAAACTATATATCTATGGTTAGGTTTGAAGGTGTTGAAAGATCCGATACAGTGAAAGTAAAAAAAAAAATTCACATTTTTGTGACACTTTTATGACAGGACCCGATTAGGGTCCCGAGGGTAAAGAATGGTAAGTCATTTTGAGGGTGCCCTGATGGACAAAGAGAGTACTGTATGATGAAAGCATAAGGATGTTTCATGTACTGATATCTAACCTTTATTCTATTCTATTTCTATTTCCATTGAGTTTATTGTATTCTGGTATAAAACTACAGTGGACCAGGCAGACAACTTTTTCCCTTAATAACTCAAATAATCATTTAAAAACTGCATTTTCTATTTACATGGGTCATCTTTGCTTAGTATTAAAATTTGTTTGATGATCTGAATCAAGTGTGACAAATATGCAAAAAAAAATCAGGAAGGGGGCGAATACTTTTTCACAGCATTGTAATTTCAACATTGCAGCACACTGGCCAGATGATTAGTCTGAATAACTGACAGCCTGCTAGGGACTCAAGAGGAGACAATGCTCCGTCTGTCGTTGCAGAGGAAAATTAGCCACCGGATATCCAATTAAGTCAGTGAAAGCTGTGAAGACATTCTCACTTGACAAACATCCCCTGTCAAACAGCTCTTGACAAATTCTTTCTCACCCATCTATCCACACCTGGTAAACATCAGTGCCGCATTGGACCGCTGCCCATAATCTACAACTCTGTTTCAAACTGTCATGATGCTGAGCTAAAAAAGAAAGGGGCTGCTGTTCTCACTTTACTGATTTTACGCATCATGTCGTCCATCATAACCTGCTGTTAGTTTGATGCTTATTACCAAGCTTGTAGTCTTCAACATTTTGACAAAAGGCTGCAACAGATTTGTGCCGTCACGCGGACACAACACATAAATATTCAGTATACAGCTCTGGGGGTTGCTGTTTAGCATATGAAGCAGTTTCTCTGTAAGGGCAGTCAATTAGTAAGCTAGCTCCTTTCACCAGCCACCCTGCCTTTGATTGCAATCATTCAGCACTTACTCTCCATTTCCTCAATTTGTCTGTGATCTCTGCCACTTCATTTATTTAATCAGGACCAAGATTGGAGTCTATTAGTCACCTATTCTCCAGAGCAGACAAAGGAAGAATGTGTACTTGTTGCGGGGCGTACAAAGCCAAAATGATGGGCAAACTTTTCCTTCAAACAGAGATGAATTTGACTTGATGGCAGGAAACATACAAAAACTGTGCACCCCTGAAAACTTCCCCGATTTGTCAGGAGAGTTACATTTGTAGAAATGTCACTGAACACTCCTGAGATCACGTAAATTACACGTATGTGATTATGGACATGCATAATCATGACATGTTGGGGGAATTTAAACTATTTGTTTTTGGTTTCTTTCAGTTTATAATGGCTTCTCTTAAGATATCCAGACATCTATCTATCTAGACATCTAATTGTGTACTGGAGAGTTTGTTGGACCTTTTTGTCTTGTCGCCCTGCCAAGTCAGAGATTGGATGGCAGAGGGAGCCAAAACAAATCCAGTTAGTCCCTGTGGTTTTAGTGTGATGTAGTTGGTCTCCATTGCTATTTACTTTTTACTATTGCCTGCCCCCAAACACTACTTGTCCAGTCACAATTATAGCATTGTATGTGAGGGGTTAGAGCAATATTTCTCAAATCTCAAAGGCAATGCATTTTAAAATACATTATTTTCTGGACTTATTGGTTATGTTAAAAAAATCCCCACCCTCCCTACTCTGTGGAAGCCAGTTATGGACACTACTGCATCAGAGTTTAGGTTTCAAGATCTATTTTAAAACAAAAACTTGTAGACATTCAGGCTTGAAACATTAAAAATACACGTTAGCCACCTGCACCACGCTGTACGTCATGGACCTAACATTACTATAGTTATTTAGCCAGCTTCAGCTGATAAAATCTGCCAGCAACAGCTGTTATTTCAGTCAGCGCAACCGACAGTAGGACAGAAATAAGATGCCTGCTCCTAGACACTAAGTTGGTAGCAGCTGACAAACTATGACACGCTTTGTCTGAGTCTGAAAAAAACTGAAGCATGTTTGGTATAAAGTCTCATTTGCAGAGCTCATTTGGGGGTAAATATAAAGAGGCTGTCAATCACTGACTTGGCTTGATTAGGCTGTCATAATGGAAAAAGCATTTATTCATATAGTGACAATAATACACTGTCTCTCTGTGGAAGCTAACAGTTATATCTGTGTATATTCACTATATTCATGCAAATGCTGGATTGTCTGGCATCGCATGAGTCAACAGGAATGTGTGAATTTACAGGGTGGTCAGTATAATGCAGCAGAACACGTAATCATATCACACCATACTTTTAAAACCCTATAGTTTGCATAAATATGAGAGCGATGATAAATTATTTCTTACTAGGTCGTGTTGTGTTTCTGCTTGTGTGTGTGTGCGTGAGTGACTACAATATGCATACAGTGTAGTGGCACTGCTTCACTTCTTCACCTTATTCTCCTTTAAGGGAGCGGGAAAAGAAAACTGTCAGTGTGCGTCTCCATGGCGAGGAATCTGAGTGACAGTAGCCAACACGTGGCCATCAGGCTGAGAAACAAATGGAGAGAGCTGACATTTGTGAAGAGTGAAGGTGTTTGGCAGTGTGCAAGCGTGTCCACGTGAAGGTGAATGTTGTCCCACACTTTACTCACCAGCGCAGTCGCTGAGCACATTGCTACACGCTCACATGAAACACAGGCGTCCAGACAGTCATGCAGGTTGTAAACAAGCTTGCAGTTTAGTCCGGGTGGAAAATGGGATAAAGTGTCTGAGTGCTTGTATTTCTTCCTCTGTCAGATTTTGAAGTTTGAAGTGTTTCCAGATGTCAGCAATTAATGGAATACTTTGACTTCTGGGAATATTCTGATTTGCTTGCTGAGAGGTAAATAAGAAGATTGACAGGAACATGAATTAGTAGGTGCACCTGTACTATCTATTGCAATCAGATAGAACAGCTCTGTCGTAAATTCTACTTTTACAGGGTTATAATTTCTCAGATGAAAGGTGAAAAAAAACATATTATTGAGGTCATAGTGGGGGGTGGAGTGGTACTAGGAAGTGTTTCTAATCTTTTGGGCCCATCGTTCATTTAAAACACCTCTTAATATAATGCACTCCATTAGACTGGACTGATGTATGTAATAAAGTTAGTTTACTCTTCTTCAAACTTATTTTTGATCTCAACCTATCTGACCTGCACTATATTCTGTCACTTCTATCTTTTATTTCCTATGCTGTCCTAATCTTTTTAACAGCTTGAGGTGCCTCGGGACAGCAAATGTCAAAAACCAATATGTCTCAACAAATTGTGTCATCACAGGAGATGGGTAACTAATTAAAGCCCTTTTTCTCTTCTTCCCTCCAGGTGAGTGGAATCAATTCATCGAGTAGGAAACGTGAGCAGCGCGTGTTATTCATGGTGGTGATTATGGTGATCTGCTACCTCCTGTGCTGGCTGCCGTATGGGATCATGGCTCTGCTGGCCACCTTTGGCCCTCCAGGTCTGGTCACGCCGGAGGCAAGCATCATCCCCTCAGTCTTGGCCAAGACAAGCACGGTCATCAACCCAGTCATCTATGTCTTTATGAATAAACAGGTGAGATTGAGGGAGAGAGGGAGGTCTGTAGCTCGGGTCAGTGCCTTTTGTCTTACGCTGTCATGAAGCAGCAGGCAGAGGTTATCTCGCCCGCCGAGGCCAGTCATCTTGATTGTTTGCAAGGTAGTTTGATATAATGGAAATAAGTCAGTGTTTCATGTTCCCATCAGATGGTTTTCTAGTGCCTTGTTGACATTGAACAATATACATTTGTGTGGATGAAGAAGCTGGTTTTTCACATTTTACTCTACATAGCCAAACAGTAAAATGTGAGTAAAAGTGAGAAGATCACATAGTTGTCTTGGTCATGAGTGTGACAAATGTGCTAACTAGATCAAGAAGCATCACAGACTCCATAACTCAGCCATCTAATGACATATACAATTCAGATACAGAGGCTCTGTTCAAGTTTGAATTTCTTAGGCGATGTTGCACAAATCCAATTTAATTCATAACCAACTGAACCAAGCCTTTCATGTGATTCTAACCAGCTTCTGGTACTTACTGAGTGCATGTCAAACAATAGTGGATAATTGCAGTGTCATAAAGGCACCCATCATCTGAAGTGTTGATAATTAAACTTAGAGTAGGTCTCAATTAACCTTGGCCCATGTCCACTTTAGACAATATGATGCATAGCTTTGGGAGTTATTATCTTTAACTGGCAGCTGGTATTTTTGGGTTGTTGTCATAAGTGGCCTGGAACTATCATTATTTGCTCTTTCACTTTAATTTAGTGATGTCTGTGTTGATTTGAATCAAAACTGGCATTTAACCATACATCTGCTGGACTGCTATTATAATACACTTTAATAGTATTCAAATTTAAAGACTTGGCTTCAAATCCTTTTGTTTCCATTATATCTCCAGCATTTAAGTACCAGACTGACATTTTGGTAACTAACACTGTGGCAGAGTTAGAATAAGGCTTTAGGCTGCAGCTGGTTAGCTTATTTTTGCTGTTCTGGCCAGAGGGCCAGAGAGACCGAAGACAGGATAAAAGCCAAAATGCAGTCAGGTTTGGGACGAGAATGCCAAGATCCCGCATGTTTCTTGTTGTGTCTCTAGCGGCCAAAATGTGAAGAAGCACTTCTAATTCTAGCCATACAGGCGACACACAAAGCCTTTATGCCAAAATAATTAATCCCAGTAGTCACACAACTCTCACTTGTTTATGTTATTAAATTTAACCCACAGACTGACAGACACAGACATGTTTTTTGTTGAATCATTCATTTGAATTCTTTTTATTTAGAAATTACAAGTTCAGCCAAGACAGAGCTTAGGGTACGGAACAATGTTTGAAATGGATCCGATATCCCCCTTCCTGAAAATTAGATTAGATCATTTCCAGCAAAGGTCTTTGGTGAATTTAAATCAGATGATGAGATATTGCCTAACCAGTAGGAGTACTGACGCACTTTTGCCCCAGAGGAACATGCTAACAGGGCAGGAATTGTTTAATGGATAATTCTAGCTATGTTTAACTAGCTCTTAATTTCCTGGTGTTTTGTAACACTATGACTGATTGTGCTGAGCTCACATTTATTCACAGTGGAGCTTTAGATATTAGTATTTTTCCTTGATGGAGAAATTTAAACCCAAAGCCTGACATACTGTATTTATTCTAAAAAATATGTCAATAGCACTGAATATTCATCAAATCATTTTTCCAACTGCTATGATCCAATTTACCAACTGGTTTGAAAAATTATTTCTGTCGCATTAAGGGTAATGCTGCTTAAAGATATTTCAAGTTGAGCAATGTGAGATATTTGGTTTAAATGTTTTTAACTCAAGTTCTCACTGAGAACCTGTGATTAGAGGTAACAAACATTGTTATTTAAAGGGAGTACAAGCCAGAAAGCTGAATTCACAGTATGTGAAAACAGCAGCTGCAAACTTAGAAATCCCACCAGAAAGTTGACATGAAAATTCTTCCCTGGCGACAGATTGTATTTACAGAACATCCTATGTGACGTTAACACAGCATCAGCATACTTAAACAGTCTACAGTACTTGTCAGCTACCTTATGCTGCAGCACAGTAAAAAATGGATAATCAGTAACTGGATTCTTAGTATGACTCCTGGTGAGTGCCCTGGATCTCTGAGTGTATTCTGGAGAGCAGCACTGCTTCTGAGTGACAGCTTTCCAGTGAAGTACGGGAAGTTCTGAACAAAATCAACTGACATAATGGGAAGAAAAACACTAGAAAAATCAGGTACTAGCTAAATGTAGCCAGAATAAAACTTTTCTTTGCGCTCCTCTGAAAGTATTGTTGATAGTACATGAACTAACAACTGCGAGCCACCAACCCTTGTTACAAAATATTACAAATTGATTTGCTGTGTTTTTTAACTTGTGTATCTAACTTTTCAGCTAATAAAACTTCCAAATATACAGTGCTGTGAAAAAAATAACTGTCAAACTCTAAAATGATTCAGATCCTCAAAAAAATTATAATATTACACAGAGATAACTCGAGTAAATACAAAAAGCTGTCCAAACCTGCCTGGCCCTATGTAAATAAATAATTTCCCCCTAAACTTCATAACTGGTTGTGCCACCCTTTGCTGCAACAATTGCAATCAAGCTTTTGCGATAAATGACAATATGTCTTTTACGTCACTGTGGAGGAATTATGGCCCACTTTTGTTTGCACAATAATTTTAATTCAGCCACATTGTAGGTTTTGTGAGCATGAATTACCTGTTTAAGGTCATGTCACAGCATGTGACATTAGTCAAATCATTAGTTTAGTTTTTTTTATCCATTCAGAGGTGAACTTGCTGGTGTGTTTTGGATCATTGTCCTGCTGCAGAACCCAAGTTCGTTTGAGCTTGAGGTTACGAACTGATGGTCGGATATTATCCTTCAGTACATGAAATCTTTATTTAGAAACTGCATTTAGTATTTTCTTTGGTTATCTTTGTGTAATATTGATGATATATATCATTTAGATGTGACCAAAAAAATTCAGAAGGGGGCAAATACTTTTTCATATCACTGTACTTCCTCAATAATAGTATTAAGATACAATTTATGAGCTTCCTAAAGGAGATAAGAAGCACTTGAAACCTATGATTAATAACATACAGTCAAAGAAAAGCACTGCACACATTTTATTCCTTGGCTGACAGATAATATTACTTCTGATGCTTAATACTTTTTTTTACATCCTTATCAACTTCCTTCCTTCAGAAAAACTTTTTGTATTAAAGAATATATTTAGACCTTGTTCCTTTCTGAAACAGTTCATCACAGTGAGAAAAGAAACAAGGAGATATCCCACATTCTCCTCCACTTTCACTGTGGCAAACTGATAAAAACTCTCTCTCGGTAATCTTTAACATCTCAGTCTGGTGATGTAATATGAAGCACAAAATGCTGTGTAAGGTTTTAGAAATGTTTCCCTTAGACTCAGAAAAAAGAGTCAGAAAGATTTCATGTTCCACTACAGTTAATTATATACAGTATTGTACATTGGAAGTTTAATACTTTGCTTTTAAGTTTAATGAGTTATTTTGATGTGATGTTGGAAATCAACATCATCTAGATTGTGCAGGGCCCTTCGTTCTCCTCCCGTGTGTTTCATCTAACACTGCTTTGCTACTCAAGTCGCCACTGCCAGCACATCCAACTGACCTCACAGAGACACTTTAACCCACACATCAACGTGACAGCATGACAGAGCGCGAAAGTGAGAGAGGCACCAAATGTCCTGTATGTCATTTTCAGTCTTCAATTCCTCCCAGCCCGTTACTATGGCAACTGTGAGTTGAGGCGAGTTGAAGACTAAAAATGCTGTACAGATACAAGTAGCAGTTTTTGTCCCATCAACACTCAGCGAAAATCAGTCAATCCGGGATGGATGTCATGAACCTGCACACAACAACTCAGGAATTACAGGTAAGTTTATACTGTTTTATTTTTTGTCTCATATGTCTACAGTATATAGTACTGTATGTCTGCTGAGAATACAGCAGAGCTTTACATTGATGAGTACTTTACTGCAGTGGAAGTGGAAACGTAAAGAGCAAACACAGGACAGATTAAACTGTTTTCATAGATACAGCTCACTGCTTCTTAGCAGTAAACACACACCTCAGGGTTGGTGAATAAACACTCCAGCATTTTGAATGAACCTTAGAGTTAATGGAGCAGTGTCTGTCACAGCCTTCATTGCAAGGGCCAAAACCAGAGTTGCACACAGCTACTTTGCAACAAATCCTGTGCGTGAAGGGACTACAAAAATTAATACAAATAAAAACCTTCATTAACAAAATACCATTATATTTTCTCACTGATAGACTAGAAAAATATCCATACTGAGATGGTCAGATTTATTTAACGCAGAGACTGAAAACTTTAAATTTGACTTCTTAGCACAGTATGTTTTGTTTAAGCCATTCAGCTGGAGTGTGCTGGTTTCTTGCTTTCTACTCTAAGCTAACTGGCTCCAGTTTCATATTTAGCAGATATAAAAAGAGGTACTGTTATCTAACCCTCAAATAAGCCTGTTTCCCAAAATGTCAGACTGTTCATTTGACTTAATCACTAATACAAACTATACTGCAAAAGTCTATGAGACTTTCCAAGGCAAAATGAGCCAACCAGCAGTGTTTCAAAAGAACAAATTATCTGTCAACAAATGCAGATGCATCATTCAAAAAGCCTCTATAATTACAAGAGCAACAGACTCAAACAATTAAACTGTGTGTCTAACAACCTGACAGGTGGTCTCATGTCAGCTTTTTCCCATTGTACAGCTGCTGTGAAATGATTTATCATGACTGACAGTTTGACAGGCCCTGTGATTTTCTGAGTGATTGTATCTTAAATAAGTGTTGTTTGTTTTTCAGGACAGACTCATTTTTTTATTCAAGGATTCTGTGTGTTGAACTGTTACAGTAGAAGTTTGTTGTTTGCTTGGCCTCCTTGGGGCACATGATTTATTACAATGCAGGAGACGATTTTGTGTTTCATACTCAAACTATAAATTTAATTTTGTTGCTTTACCCTTATTCCCAACCAATGATCCTTATTTAACAAAAATAAGACAGATAAGACACAGGGACGCCCATCTGTTTCATCACTGAGTATGACACGCTTCTTATGGGTGACAAACATTTTTGTCATGTAATTGTAATTATATTTGTTTGTGTCATGCTAAACACGTAATAGCCACGGTAATATTTCATTGTGGTTTATAAACTAGTTTTCAAAAACTCAATCACAGTTTGACCTAAATAGGAGATATTTTTTGTGACATGATTTTAGGAGCCTTTAGGCTGACACACTCATAGATGTACTGCCATATATAATCTTTATATGATCTTTTTAATTGAAATTTTTAAATAGTATCATACTTTAATTTATCTCTTTGGCATTAAATTTAATGTGTATGCATCATGTGTGTGCTCATCATGTTACACTACTTTCATGTCCTACTTGTAGTGACTCTCAGAGATATATTTCATTAAACTTGAAAGTAATAATGTGTTGCATGAACAAGCTACAATTGGACCAGCTAATAAGACTTCATGGCTGTAACAACACAACTGTTTGTTTGAGTCATTCTTGCCTGATCTGTTCAAATCTCATAAACAAATACTAATAATTACTAATCATAAAAATCTCAAACCTGCCACTGCAGATGGAGACAGTGTGGTGACTGTTAAACAACACATGGTACCATGTTAAAGCCTTTCTGCTTCATTTCTATGCTCCAAGTACAAAGCCACAATGGACGCTCCCTTTAAAATTTCTCTTTTATTACCTGAAAAATAGAACAATGTTTCAAGCCCGAATAGGTTCTTCATCCGGTAGAGAGGTAAACCAGGAGTCAATTTTGGGTAGTAAGGTTGCATTTTTTTCTGATGAAATAAAACAGAAACATCAAAAGAACTGATCAACAGTGCTGCAAGTCTTTGACATGGGAAATAATACAATTCTTCCAACTCAGCACCTGTGCAATAAAAACATCTGAATAAGTTCAAAAGACAGTAATCCATAGTGATCAATATTTGTGAATTAATGTATTGTTGAGAACCATAGATTTGGTTATTGTTTGGCTTCCAGGGAGCTGCTCATGTAATCACATCAGAATCATGATGCTCATCAGGCAAGAAGAGCATAACGTATGAAAAGTAACTGATCTTTTAGGAAGGATTACAACAAGGGCTCACACCATCACGGAAATGAAGGAATTCCTGCAAATGCCCATTTGATGCACACAATATAAACATAGTGCAACCTTTTGCTGAATTAAGAGCGTGACTGGGAAATTCGGGGAGTGAATTGGACGATTGTCATTCTGTTCACATGTTTCTATGTCACTGTCATTTTCCAGCAAGAGCTCTCAGATCAATTTTTATTACATTCTATGGTCTGTGGGATACTTCACCACACTGGGGGGTTTAGTGGATCAAATTAAGGAGCACAGTTGTCAAAGGATGTAGGGGGTATCTATTGATTCCAGTGGAAAAGGCTTAATGCTTCCTACTATTGGCTCACTTCATTCAGATCTCTAATACTGCATCAAGTATGAACTTTACACTGCAAAGGTTTGGATATTAATGTCCCAAATAACTCAATTAAAGGAGCATAATCTATTCAATTTCCATGTAGGTCTACAGCCTGGAAACAGAATATGAAAAACGTCCTGCTCTGTATTTCTCGATCATGCAGGACTTCTATACACTAAACAAAAGCAATGTCTCAAAAGTCAACGTGTGTTAACTGCTAATAATGTTTGCACAGTCACGTACAAACAGTTGAACGCACAAACTGGATTCAGGCTGACATAGTCTGCTTTAAATAATAGATAAATTCCTTATTGTCTTTAATGAAGTCTGACATTTGACCCTCTTGTCATCCTCTACCCTTACAGCATTAGCCCAGATAATAGAAAGCTTCACCCAAATGTGATGTGACCAGTCTGAGATGACACTCTGTGAGTCATCTGCAATTCTGTCTTTCTAAAATACTCTGTTGGTGCATCTCGTTCCCTTCATCGCCCTGTCGTGCTGTATCTATTCATCTGTCATTGCCTTCACCTTTCTCTTGACCTTCGCTTTGATTCATATGTATCTTAACTAACTTCATCTTTAACCATTTGTTTGCGGTCTGCATCAGATCCTCATCCATCTTTCGACTCCTCTTCAGTGTGTTGTTTGGACAGCTGATGGCAGTGGGGAGCATGCATCAGCACCCCAGAGAGGTGTTGGTTACCTTGTTTCCTCACATCTTCTTGCTAACCTTCACTCTTTGATGACCCTAGGTTATGGATAGGCTGACAGAGGGGTCATATGTACTGCCTGTAGACACAGCATGAGAAGAATTTTTGTTTATGTCCTGAGGCACTTCTCTCTCACACTCCCTCTCTGCATCTCTACATACCCAGCAAGTATTTGACAAGCAGAAATGTGAAGGAGAAGTTCAATGTTAAGTCAAATGGCAGAGAAATTCTCATGACATGAGTATGCTGTGTTGTAAAAAATTCATGTTTTAGAGATGTCTTAAACCCAGTTATTTTATGCACAAGGTTTGCAATATACTATGTTTTTGTAACCGTTAAAAAAACCCATGAGAGAAGAAAATTCAACATTGGGTTAGTCTGTCTATTAATACTTAACGACTTCCAGAGCTTGTCTGTCCCAAATTTGTTGTTTCTTAATAAAGACGTAATGGGTTTAAAGTTCTGTATAGGTTTTAAGTGGAAAATTATTTCTCAAAACAGCTGGACACTGTGGTTTTTTTAAACACATATTACTAAAAAGCATTGAATAGACCATTTGTTGAAGTTTTTTTGGCAGAGCAGAGCTGGATGATATGTGAGAACTCCACTTTTATTGACAAGTTGCAGATGCACATCAACATCACAATACTTTGTGAGACTTTGTACATTCTGTGACTTTAAATAATGTCATGAATTTATACTTTACCTTCGGTCTCTGTTTATACACATATATATATATATATATATATTAATATGTCAAATGTTTGGACTAGCAAACATAACGTGCTAGACGGCGGTACTAATGTTTGCCAATGATAGGATAGTACATTTATTAAAAGTAATATAATATTATAAAAAAAAGTTGTTTTCCAGTTACTGTACTGTAAAGTTGTTTCCAGTTACTGTACACTTGTCATTTACAATATTTACAATGTCTACACTGTATTTCTGATCAATTTGACATAAAATATGCTTTTCTTCCAAAAACATGTTTATTTCTGTGTGTCCAAATTTTTGACTGGTAGTGTAAACTGTATCTCTCTCTCATTATCTGTCATAACAGAATATTGTTTGGAAATGTAGTTGAAATGTCCCCAGTGTGTATTTGCCTTTTGTGATATTGCCATTCTACCAAGGTGCAGTGAAATAGTTTCATCATATTTTGCATCTCATGAGAAAATGTAGTAGACTATAAGTATACATGAACTCAGAAAGTATACTAAGTATACTACGTTTACTCAAGAGCGGCACCTTCAGAGTCCACATTAACAGAAGGAAGAGGACTTGAAATTGGTCTAAACTGTGGTCTTGTGTTTGCCTCTGTTTTGTGAATATGCCTTTGATGTGGAAATGCCTAGAATTTAAAGTATGGCCAAACACCCTGGATGCATTGTTATGTTTTCAACCTGCTGCTGGGGTTGTCAATTATTCAGAATCTTCCTATCTGTCCATCAACAGATACCTGAACTCTGTATTTGTAGAAGCTGGTGTAAAACAGGAGGATCTGCATGAAATCATAATCATTAGACGTCCAGATCTGTTTCTCAGAGGACTTTCATGAGTTTTTTTTTTTACTAATTTAACAGTGTAATGTAACAATGTAGCACTAGAGTTTAATTTAAAATTGCTAATATTCATACAAAAAAAATGAATAGTTTTTCAGCTCAAAGCTCGATATCTCATCACAAAGTAGCTATAACCATACTACTATGAATGGGGTAAATCTGAAAAGTGAATAGATAACCCTAGGTCCATGAGCACAAATGGAACCAGATAACCAATACTTTATATAGTTTAAATAAACTTGACACTTCAAGCTTGTTTGAGAGGAAGCACTGCTGACATGTAAGAGTTACGAAAATGTGACAGGTCCAAACTGAAACTGATTGCAAGAGAGCAGTTGGCCTAATGAGCAGGTCAATGGGTGTAAACCTCACCCCACTGTAGTATGCAACAGATATGTAGGGTGGACTGATCACACATAGAAAGGTCACATGCCTGTTTTCATCAGAGTTATTCTCCATTTACAATCCTGTTTCCACAATGGCCACAAGCCAGCAGACATTAGGTGAATTGGACTTTCTGTGACCAATTATTGTGTGCCAGCATGTTCACTTTTAAGGTACTTACGATATCTACATATGCAATACAACATTACTGTCCAGTCATAATGCTAGAGCACAGCACAAAGTACTTTTATTTTTCCTGTGTTAAACATAACCTCATTTTATCAAACAGTCAAGGCACTACAGATGAAAGAGTATGAATATTTAATATCACAACTATGGTGACTAAAATTATCACGGTTATCAGTGTCATCATGGTGTTAATATGTCTTTAAATGTTTATAAGGTTGAAAACTGAAATGATCCATTTGTGGTTATTATTATTGTATTATTATTATTATTATTATTATTACACATAAAAAACAATATGCATCATTATCTTTCTACAGAAAGCTAATAATGTAAGACATTGTTAAGTAAAAGAAGAATCATTTGTTTGTTTGTTTTTTGTTGGTTCGTAAAGTAAGTATTTATAACAAAATGAAAAACAAACATTACATAACTAACCGCTGTTAATTTTTCCATGGTTTACTGTAAAACCAATAATTGTTTTATCCCCACAAGGCAACATTTAAACATTTAGGGTTAGAAAATTATTAATAGTGCAGTCTATTCTTAAGTGAAACTCAAATTCCAGACTTGAAGACTTTTCAAGGACCACAGATAACCTGCCACCATCTCACCACAAATTCAAGTGGAGCAGTCTGATTAACAACAGGAACCTTATCTTTGTTTTCTTTTTCAATGGTTTGATATGGTGTAAATGCAGAGTAGCAGAATACACCTTCCTCTTACCCTTTGTCCATATCAGCCCCTGATACAAAGAGTGACATTTAAGAGCTACTCGACTGTCTCATCTCTAAATGGTTAGTTCTGTGTGATATATCAACTTTAGATATTTAACAGTCTTCAAGTGTCCACAATCTCTCATTTCAGGCCAATCATAGACATCTAGTCATTTTATGTTGTCCTGGTCCCATTTGCAAACTTCACAGAACTCCATTGCTTATGTGGATCTGCACTACACTATCAAACAAAGAGATGCAAACGTGTCACCTTTCAGTCAAACAATAATTTATGCCCCAGGGTCTATGTCTACACATTTTCAGTGGTGACAATTCACCCAGTGTAAATGGTTATATTAATGCAGCCTTACATGAGCTTTCAGAAGACTCTCTTCTCTTTGGCAGCCTGCAAGACTAATTTAATAATGTTAATGTAACAAATTATTAATTATATAGGCTCTGTGTAGAAATTAGCCGTTGCAAATTGTTGTTGAAAGGGTGCAAACTGCATTGTGGAATACCTAATACTAGCACTAGAACCTGCATGCAATTCTATTCATAGTACAACTGGGAAGAAGTTCCACAGGCAGCTAATAGCGTCCAGCAAGAAACGCCTTTGTTTCTCATATTTAATTAAACAAGATGAAAAAGACAAAGAATTAAAAAATCATTCGTAACAATTTCACAAATATACATATTATTTATGTCTTCAATTACATGCATTAATAGAAAACATTCGTTAGCTTATCCGGGAAAAGAATAGCTCAGTCTCTTTCTCTCTAAACCTCAACCCCAATCTTTATAAACACACATTATGGATGTATTCTAAATATCCATTAAAAATGCAGTACTTTTAGTTTATTTTATATAATTTTGACATTTTACAAATAATATGTTCATTGGTGTATTGAATTGTTGCAAATCAAAAAGGTCCAGCGACACAATAGGACCAAGAAGAGACATAGTGTATGGGAGAGAAAAAAGGGTCCTGATCAGTGGTAATTATTTATAATTTGGCAAAAGGTTCATTAGAGAAAGAGAGATGTGGGGAAATTATCAGGCCAATTCATTTCTCATAGAGGCAGCAACTTGAATCAGATTCATGCTTTGTCAAAATGCGGTCAGTTATGAATGTAACATTATTAGGTTTAAATGCAGATTACAGCAGTACTCTCCACGGCTAGTCAACACTTTCATTCTCTGTGGTCTCTAATTTTGCAGCATTGTATGTTTGTGGTCACGTTTGTTTTGTATGCTTGCCCCAGTTTTACAGATGTTTTCAAGCCCTGCTGCGCTGTGAGGCTCCTCGACGAGGTTCCAGCTTAAAGAGCTCTTCCAAGGCCGCCATGAAAGCTGCAGCAGGCATGGGCCCACGTCGTACTAACGACTTCCTATTTATGGTAGCCTCGCTGGGTCAACCAGCCGCTGCAGTGCCACAGTTGGGCGCCTCTTTTGAACCCACCATTGATGTCACCAAAGCCCCTTCTTCGGACATCAACAAACCTGTTATAATATCACTAGTGGCCCATGTTGATGGCTGATAATTGGATACAACCATGAAATCCAAAGTCTCCAGCCAGGTAATCATTGATAATGGCAAAAGAAGTAGTGTTAGTGAGACATGAGCAGCTGCCTGCCACTCCAGGTGGATTTAACAAGGCTGTTGCATCAACTCTGCCTCGGATAGTAGAGCTGACAGATCTGTATCAAAGGAAAATCATGGACTGCCTCTGGACAATGTGAGCAGAAATCAGTATCTGCTGTAAGCCTCAGAAGCTGGGAGTCTGTTTCTCTGGAGAGAAACAGTATGCATCTGTCTTGCAAAGAATGAGCAAGACAATAAAATTGACCCATGTGCTTGTCACAATTGTTGGAGAAAGCACCGTCAGACTTTTACGGTAATAAAAGAGGAATTATAGGGATCATTTATTTTATGCAGTATCCAATGTTTGGTACGATTTTCACTTCCATGTCATAAGAGAAATGTGGTCAGAGTGCAGGAAGAGGGATGTGTTTTTACATCAACTGCTGAAGATTTATTTAAACTTTTTTCTACAATACACAAGACAAAAAAGAGTAATGATAATGTACTGGTTAAGATTTTATATCATCTTGTTAGCCTTTATTCGTTTCCAGGAATTTGATTATCACTCATCACTTTGAAATCTATTTTTTTTTTAAGTTAAGGTCAAAGAAATCAGTGCATGAGAGTCAGTGTGTAGTTAAAATAATGTCTGTGCATGAGCACTATTGGAGTTTAATATGTAAATGGGTTTGGAAACCTCTGTTCACTGGATGCCACTCAACCTTATGCTTGGATAATTTTTTCATGGTTTTCAATGTTTCATACTTAATCCAGATTTATGAATACAGCTTAGAAATCAGATGTGAATGTATTTGATGAAACCCAAAGTTTTGGATGTCCCACGACAGTATTTCAAACCAATGGAAATTATGTGGTGGATGAAAATACTATTACAATTTACAGTATATTCAAACTTTTCGTTTGAATATGTGCCTCTACAAAAGTCTGAACAATTGGCTTCATCTCATGAATTGTATAAGATTTAACAACCAAAATAAAGTTCTTTTATAAAGTTTCAGAGAACATAACAAAAACCTTCACCTGCAGCAACAAACAATGTTAGATGGGGTAAGTTGGTTTTGTATATATTGTTTGCCATGCGCTTGTCGACATCTTGTTAAATTTTTTGATAAGTAGTTTGACACATTTCCCTTCTGCAATACCAAGATAACTGCGGAGTTTCTGAAAGTGCATTAATGCTGTGTTGTCAGTAAATGTCTAAGGTGTGGTACTTTTGGCTCAAGCACATGATTACAGTATGTGCAATTTATTTTATAATTCACTTTTAGCACATGAACGTTTTCAATGTGCTGTCAAGCTCCTGTATACATTCATGTACATGAGTTGATACCAAAGGTAAAGAAATTTTAATATTTTTGATGGGTGCTGTTAAATAAATTTTAAAAAATCTAAATCATTGCCATGCTTGTTGAAATGGTGTGTGTGTGTGTGTGTCTCTGTTGGTGGGGGGTGGGGGAGGATAGTTTATCAGGTATGAGGAATTCTTTACTCTCATGTGGGACAGGTGCCAACATCTACTGCTGGGCACCTGTCCAACTACAATTCACAGTCAACAGTTTCCCCAAAGGGATCAATAATATGTCATTGTTATTATTATCACAGCTATAAAACATAGGTTAGCTGTCAATAAGAATAATCACACAAACACACACACAAGTTAGAATCCAGCTGTAGCAGCATGTGGAGAATGGCGAAATGGGATTTTGTCACAATGCACATTACGCTTGTTTGGATTGTCAAATGAAACGGGAGCACTTTAAATTAAGAAGCAGTCACTTATACTGATTAACACTGAATAGGATGTGAATTATGTAGAAAGCAAATGCAAACTAACTTAGATTAGAACTCACTTAACACCAAAGTGATGCTGAGAAATTAGTTCATGCATTTGTTACTTCTAGACTGGACTACTGTAATTCGTTACTGATAGGATG
>JAUYWH010000009.1:5200620-5244994 GCA_034779795.1 Ctenopoma multispine | reverse complement strand
TTCCCTGCTTAGGCTGCTGCCCCCGCGACCCGACTTCGGATAAGCGGTTGATAATGGATGGATGGATGGATGGATGAAAAACTGGTTTGCAAGACTAGAAGCTGCAGTTAGGCAAACAGGTAAATATGGGAATTACAGTTACTACTGGGAATTGTAGTGCCTTAAAGATTCATGATAAATCATTCATGAGCTTACAAGCTGATCTGTCTACCCTCGTCTTGATGCTCCTATATTTTCCATAGTGATTTTATAGCAATGCCAAGGGACTGAAGGGAGAAATTCAAAAAAAGTATATATTAATCTCAGGGAAATTATTTTGACTATGAAAAAAATAATAATTCCAATATGATGTGAGAGGGCGGAGTTCAACTTTAATTAATTAATTTAATTAAGTAGAATAAAGAAAAGACATTGCAAGAGAGCAGCTGCAACATGCTTCTGCTCGGCACGTGCCTGTGTAATCGTCTGTGATACATTCTGTCAAAGAGCAGCAAGTGGGCACTGAAACAAGAAAAAAATGGACTCTCAATATTAGACATTACCTGTCAATGGCTTTGCCCTAGCTTCCAATGCTGCTACTACACCTATACTCATAGAGCTGGAACTACAATAAATAACCATTGTTGCTGTTGCTTTTTGAACATTGTTTGACCATGTTTTCATGATCAAACAGATAAAAAAGGAAGATACAGTAACATTATTCATCTAAGTTCTGAGCAATAGCTTTATCCAATATGCTCCTATATAGGATCCTATCTGTACTTTGTAAATGCTTCCAATGTGCAACAGCTGTTTTGTAATACAGCATAAAGCATCTTCTTCCATAAACAATATTTGTCTGACTGTGGAGCACTTAAACCAAGTTTCTCAGAATTAAAATTCACTAGTGGGAGCTGAAATTACCTACTGACACCAAAGTTTGTCATTTTAGTTAGCAAAGAGTATTGGTTAAATACTGACTACCTTGGCTAGCTGAATGTTTGTAAGCTGTCATCTGCTAATGGATGGATTCACACTCGCCTATCTAGAAGAAAGGCTGCTCTGTAGAGCACGGTTGAGAACAAGCACAGCATAGATTAAAGAAAGGATTGAATAGCAATTATTAAAAGTATGCCCAAATCAATGTGGCCCAGGGGAAACCCTGACACAACATGATATTAAACTCCCTCCTCCTAGCACCCAGAAACCACCAACAAAATTCATTTCAGTCCTTACTATATATTACTCGTATTTTAGACAAACCAAGTACTGGTAGTTTGGTTGAGCATAGTCATGACATGTCATATCCTTGTTTCGTTGCCACACCCCTCTCTCTGTAATGTTAATACGGTTGTAATAATACATTTGCACTTTAGTGTGACTTTTTTATGGTTCAAAAGTATGTCGGGAGGCCCAGTCAGCAAGTGAGCTCTTTCCTAATCCCGAATGTGGCCACGTTTGGAAAAAGTTTGTGTGTGGCATTTAAAAATTTGTGAAACCTTCAGATTCTTTTTCTATTTCTGCATAACTGTGACCTAAAGGCTAATCAAATTTTCACAGTTCTAAAACTAGAAACAGGGGACCCAATTAAAGAAATAACACAGTATTATGGAAAATCTTCCAAATATGTGTGTCCAGCAATAACATTAACTAAATGATTCCAGAAACAGTTTCAACCTTTCACATTGTTTAGAGTGATTTTGGCACATTCCTCTTTACAGAACAGCTTCAACTCTGGTATGTTTGAATTCCTTGCATAAGGAGTCTACTTCAGATCCTTTCACAGCATTTCTATGAGACTACGACTTAACTCTTTCAAAAACACACAAACATTTCTTCTGCATCAAACTACTTCTTGGTAGAATGGCTTGTGTCTTTATCTGTCATATATTGGGTCATATCTGCTGTATGATCAACCTTCTATTGAGCTTCAGTTTTGACACACCTTCCCAATGGACACGGTTGTCCACAACCTGCAGGATTCTCTTCTTCATCCAATGTCCTATAAGTGATGTCTTCACTGACTTCACCAAGTTATCCAGTTCTTTATCAATCATATAACTGCAATTTCTGTGTACCCTTAAGCCCAGAGCTAACTTATTACAAATCTTTTGTTATTGCTGAACAGTGCTGCCGTGTGCTTCTTTGTGTATTTGACAAGCTTGTAGCACACTTAAGCCCAATCATAAGACTTTAATTGGAGCCATGGGATTCAGTAAAGAGGCCAAGTGGACAGTATCAGATAATCTTTCTTGTAAAAAACATCTACAAATAGACCCCATTCAGAGATCTCTGCTATAACAGGAAGCACTTTAAATCAATCTTCATAGCATCTGTGTTAATCTTTCTATTTATAAAAAGCAAAAGCAAATGTGATCTATCAAAAGAAACAGATTCAATTCAAATTAATATAGTAGCACAAGAAGAAAGAATAAGAATATTCATAATGATGCTCTCTCTATTAGTTGTCTTTTTAAACAATGTAACAAGGTTGTGTGACACAAGAATAAGTCTGCCGTTTGGAAACAGATGCAACATTAGAAACAAAATCTTTTTAAAATTCAAAAGAAAAAAATAAGGGACTCAGCTTTCTTTATGTAAGTGTCATATTGATTTATGTTGAGTTTAAAATGTCTCTGTAATCATCCACCAGCACGGGCCTAGCTCGGTGATAGAATTTAATTATGCATACTGTTGTTGATGGGGATTAACTGAGGAAAAATGACAAAAATGGAAGGTTATTATGCCTGGCTACCTTAACTGTCTTGTCTGGTATTATAGAAATCCATGAGTAAATCCAGGATTTGAGTGAGTGGAATTAAACTCCAATTGAAACATGAGGAAAATGACTTCCTTTTCCAAACTCTTAAAAAAGCAGATGAACATCTGGATGGATGGATAACTAATAAATAAATGGTGGTCCCTGCTCTCTGCAGTAGGCTATGCAGTTGCGGAAAGATGCCCCTCACTGGATTTGCAAAGTGCAAAAACAGCTTGTCACTATGACAGAAGGATCACTGTCTCCTCTTTCTTCATAAATCTGCAAGGTCCTCAATGGACTGAAGCCTTCACTGCCTAGCTGAAATGAAGGAAGTAGGATCAAATGTAGAAAGGCCGAACACAGTAAAGTATCCCTCCTGGAAACCTCAGGGTGCAATAAAGCAACAATACCAACAACAGTATATTTAGATATACACAAGAGGAATGAACAACAAGTACACTTAGTTTAAGTCACATGTTCAGCTGATATAAGGGCAAAAAATTATTATTTTGTGGAATATTTATTTTACATGTGTGTATTTTCCATAGTAGTTCTAAAGTAACATTATACAGTGCTTTAAATGGCGTCCTAGTATTGAGCTTGGTGGAATAGTCTGGTAGAGGTACGCCACAGTGTAAAGCAAATCTAATGTCAAACATGGACTATAAAATCACATCTAAAAGCAGAGATATTTAATTTAAATCCCTTGCTCTGGTCAGGGAATTAAGTCGGTGGAATCTAACCACTGGGGCACTGAATAGTAAAATCTGTACCAATGTCAACATTAATGCTATGATAGTTTTTGATTAGGTGGCAAAAATAAAATTATTTTTTTCAACATGATCTCTTTCATTCTATTCCAGCAATAAGAGTGGGATGGAGCCTTCAAGTAACAGAAATGTCATTGCTGTTATTTGAAATAAAAGAACACTGTACCAAAAAGTAAATAACAATAAACAATGCTTCATCTACAGAAAACAAATGCAAAGATTACACTTGTAGGGTTATTATGGTGACCTGGTCAGTGCCAGAGAAATCACTTTCTCTAGTCCCTATGAAAGCTATTAAGGTTCTTTCTGTAGCTTCAGTACCAGTCCCTATGGCTTGGATGAAATTTGCACTTGGTAATCATAAGTAGGCAAACCTTCACAACAAAATCAGTTAAGGCAGTGGAAGTGCACACTCCCTTGCCTGTTTCTGAGAAATCACTGACACATTGTCTGTACAAATCAATGCATGGTGTCCCAACATGAGGTGGAATGAATGTCTGTGCTAGACATCAATCCAAATCATGTGGGACTGACACTGCATACTGTATCTGCCCACATATTGTTCACTTACTTAAGATCTCTCTCCAAGATGGACCCCTGACAAGGCAGTGAGACCAGGGGAAAGGGGTGGGCAGCAGGGCCCACAACAAACAATTTAGATAAGCACGTACGTATGGTGTAAAAAGGGTATCACAAAGCAACATGGCAAAATCATCAATCATCAGCAACGTATTGTGGGAGGAGCATGATATATGGCTTCTTTGCTGCCTCTGGATCTGGACAGTTTGCTTTGTGGAGGGGAAAATACATTTCCAGCTGTATAAAGGTATCCAACAATGAACATAGGCATCAAACTAAATGTACTTATGGCTTCAGAGGCACACCTTTTGGAGTGGCCCAGTCAAAGTCCAGACCTCAGTCCACTAAAGATGCTGTGTAATGGCCTGGAGAGCCACTCACACCAGACATCCTAAGAATATGGCTGAGCTGAAGCAGTTCTGTGAGGAATAATGGTCTAAAGTTCCTCCTCAATGTTGGGCAGGTCTAATCCTCACCTACAGGAAGCACTTGCTTGATGTTATTGCTGGCAAAGGTATTTCTACCATTAATCAAAATGTTATTGCCATTATTTTTACCATCATCACTCTGTATATTTACAGAGACATAAAAGATCATGACTGTTTATGTTTTATCAGCTTAGAAATATTGTGTCCATTGACATTTGTGATTTGGACACTGTTTAAAATCAGATCAGATTTCATGTTTCACTGTACTTACAACTGGTATCTCTGGCTTAATAACCTTGGGGAAATCGTGACAATATAACTACAGAGATGGCTGTCGTACATGTGTGTGAAGTCTGAGGCTGATGGTTTCACAGAGCCAGATCAATGACCAGATGATTCAATAAGTAACACCATTAAGGTACAGATCTGTATAAACCCTAGCTAGAGTAAACAAATTAAGCCTCGGACTGGGTTTTATGTGATGATTAAAATCTAAAAATCAATACTGAATTCCTCTGAGATGGGGTTAATGCAGTCTTGCCATTATGAATGTATTTTTTTATATTCATACTAACTTAGGTCCAGATGGCAACCATGAATACTGTGTTTGTTTTTGTAGTTATCCTCTCTTTAAAAAAGAACAAAAATCCATTTACTTTCCAAACCACAAGAGAAATTCCCTAAATAGCTTTACAAGGACGAGAAAAAAAGGAAACTGTTTTCACATTCTTCATCACAGTTCACTGCTCCGCTATTTCCCCTGGATGGCGAAGACACTAATGTGAAGAAATCTTCCCATCTTCTCCCTCGTGCCCCGTGGTCCTAAATTTGTGTGACAACACTTCAACTGTCCCTCTTTCCCACAACACTATCTCCATTCCTACACCCCTCTCCCACTGTTTCCTGTCTGACAACTGCCTCCAAGTCCTGATTAACCACCACATTTGGACTCCAGTATCAGCAGTAAATTGGGCTATCCCAAATTTTTGGAGCCGCTTGCCCAGCTAGGCTCACCAGATTCAGTGAAAGTATCAGGCACGCAATGTATAAAGCCAGGTAAGAGAAATTCCCAGTGAAAACAGATGGCATTCCATGCTTCATTAATCACCAGCCAGGATGACAGCTAGACAAAATTGGAAACTGATTCAGTCTCCATCAGCCTCCCTCTTCCTTTTTTATCCTCTTTTTCTTTAACACACCTTCTCTCCTAATCAATTGTACCTTTCCCTACCTCAGACCCACTTCTCTCCATTTTCTTTGTCCTCTCTCACACCTACTTTGGAAATCAGTGGTTGTCACACTGATTTCCACCACAGCACCCTGTCCACTCCACAATAGTGAATATGGTGTTTTTCTGTTCCCAAATAGCCCAAACATTTATTGTAACTACTATTATAATTTTCCCACATTCAGTATTACCTTAAGTAATATTTCCTTATTCATGTACTGCCACTACCAAGCATCACATTAGGGGTGAGGTGACCTTGTTCTAGATCAAATTAACAGTTAAGGGCCACTATTAGTAACCATCAACTATCAGAGACTTTATCTTTAACAGAAAAAACAATAAGCATCACCTTGTCCCTGCTGACCATTGCAGTGTCTGTAATCCATCTCAGAGAAAAATGTATGTATGACTATGTAAGATTTCACATTATGTATACAGCCAAGCATTTACAGGATAACATCTAAAAGATAATTGACTCAGAACCACCTAAAAATACAAGTATCATCTGACATTGGCAAAAGTTGCACCGGTTATTTTGCTTTTTATTTCTCTGATGTTTGCACCCCACACTGCAGCAACAGTTTGTAGTGTCACTGAGGTGCAATGTTTGCAATTTCGAATATCCTAATGCTAGATCTAATTTCTGTACTTATAATTCACATTTCAACTGGTTGCAGAAATGTCAATGTTTGGATAAACTTGTGCAACACACTTGGATTCTCTAGTCTCTCTAGTTTCCTCTATAAAGATACACAGATCTCCAGCTGTTTGATTGATTAATTCAGGGTGTTTGGGAGACCCTTGAATCTGAGCTGCTTTATCATCTAAAGATCATTACTTTGAAAGAGACCCTGCATCACTGAAGTGTAGTTAGTGGTAGTCAGGGCAGTGATCATGACTTTGAAGACTTTTTGTTTTGTCACAAGCTTTTCTTATACTTTTTAACTGTGGAATAAATAGAAAATACAACTGGAGTCTGTTGCTAGCAGAACCTGAAGAATCAGCAGGTACTGATTTTAGTACAGAGACGTTCAAGCAGTTATACAAATACATACGTAACTCAGAAACAGAAAAACTACAACGTTTGTTTACATTATTGATGAATCTGTAGATTACTTTACAGATTGACTAGTTTCCTATAAAATGAAAGGAAGAAAATCATCATCACAAGGACATTTTGCTGTTAGCTATGGAGTTTCTGAGCACGTATACTTAAACGCTGGTCTGTATGTGTCAATGCAATTACTCTGCCAAACTGCTGGTTTGCCACTGAGTTTAGCTTTTTCTCCAAATCATTTCTGTGTATCACAAACAATGGCAACTGAAACTGAGCGATCATGGTTCATGTTGGAGCTAATAAATGTCAAGCAGCACTGTAGCGTAGAAAAGAGACAAGACATCAGAGGACCACTCCAATACTATGCCATCAGTCAGACAGTCATCAGCAGTCGTGACACCATTAGGTAACAATTTAGCCACAGACGATTGTTCTGTCCGTTTCACTACAGACTGCAGTGACAGAAACTTCACTTCAGACACATCTGATAAGTGTTCAGTGCTGTGATTGCAGACACTCAAACCAAGGTCATTTACATCAGCTTTTGTGAATGAGGACAGTTAGAATTGGTGTTAGAAAAAAGTGCTTCCCTGTCATTCAAGAGGGCCTGACAAATACAAATCTCAACAACTTCATTCATGACTCAAGCAATAGATAATTGATATCAAGAGAGAATACAGAGATTCTCTGGCAGTAATACAGGAGAAAGATAAGGAGATATCATGCCTAAAAAAAGAGCTGCAAATGATGGAATTAAAGGTACAAATGACACTGAAAGTACAGGCAAAGAACAGAAACATGAGATGGCACAACTGAAGAATGAGTTGGAGACAGTGAAGAAGAAGCTAAAAGAAAAAGAAAAGGTCATTAAAGACATGCTAGAAAAATGTGAAGACGCCACATCTAAAATTACTGACAACACGGTGGAGGAAGACATGCACTTCAATGGACATTCTGGGTTGTGCAAAGAAGCTGAAGAACATTGCTGGTCGTTGTCAACGGATCCAGCAGAATGGGTTGAAGACGATAGGAGTGAGTTTGTAGGAATCCACACAATTCATATTACAGAATAATTAACAGTGCTCTACCCAGACAGCTGTAAGCCACTCGGACACCCATGCGACACACATAAAACAACAAAGGCAAACCGCACAACCCATTGATATACGACACTCCATTGACTTCAGATTACTGATCCTTGATATATTATGACATTCCAACAACTTTTGAAAACTCATCATTGATATTTTATCACACACCAACTTCTAATGACACCTCCGCTACATATTAGAGACTGCAGACATGTGAAACAGCGCTGAGCTAGTGAAGACATTTAAAGACATTAATTGTCAAATTAATAATTGGCACAGCATTTAAATTTAATTTGCAAATTAACAATTGGCACGACATTTAAATTCCTCTTTCCACTCACTCCAACTGGTCGAGGCAGATGGCCGCCCACTCTGAGCCTGGTTCTCCTGGAGGTTTCTTCCGTTAAAGGAAGTACCTTGAGATAACTTATGTTTTGATTTGGCGCTATATAAATAAAGTTGAACTGCATTGAACTGATAAAATAAACACACATACTAAACATATGACATACTAAACGTGGAGCTTTGCATTGCCTCAACAAAGAACGACAAATTGCTCAACAAATTGTAGATGCAGCTTTAACAGATTGGGGAACCTCTTTCCAACTTCTGAGAGACTCATGTTTCTGACCTGTTGCCATTTAATTCAGTTGGTTGGTCCAGCTCCTCCTTGTTAGTTTTTGAGCTTTTTTTTTTTTTTGCCTCCATAGCGACATTATGGAGAAATGTTACCACCATCAATTTCAAGATTACCTATGTTTGTTTTCTATGTTCTATTGTAAATAAAATGTGTTTTCTTTAGATTTAAAAGTCATTGCATTCTGTTTTTATGTGGATTTAAAACAGTGTCCAAGCTTTTTTGTATTAACATAATTACTTATTTATGTCTTTATACATTTCTCAACTGGCTTTTAATAATGTGTCAAATCTAGTTTTATTACAAGCATGTTAGAAGGGAGCAAAAACTAGTCAAAATAACATGAGTGAATGCTAATGAGGTCTCTGTAGGATGCCTTTCTCCAATGAGTGACCTTTCACTCTTTACTGGACACATTCAACAAAACACAGAACAGGAGGCAGAGGTGAGGCCAAGGAAACAGCAGAAAGCTAATGACCAACCTTCAGAACTCGCAAACTGTTTGTAAAAGCACAGACACATTAACATACTGTGAATAGATAGATGAACAATCATCACACACACACCCACACAAGCAGACTACTGTTGTTTTTTCTGCCGCCTCTTGTGCCATCCCATCTCATAAATTTTTCCACTTCCTCCTCCCAGTTCACAAAAAATGAAAAAACAATGCATCCAAGGAAGACATGGTTTGAGAGAATTAGACAGCAGGGAAATCAATGTGCGGTCTCACAGGTCCTGAGAAAAAGCAAGATGTGGCTGCTGCAATTGGGAGAAAGAAAGCTTGTCATTTTCAGACGTTTAATTAATTTCTCTAGTCCCAGAGGTTGAAGGATGTCGGATTCAGAGGTAGAAACATAGTGAGGGAGGGATAGACTGATGGAAGGCGAAGAAGCGCCGAGTTGATGTTCACACGGTGCATTGTCCAATCTAAATTTGACAGAATATCTGCAGCACATGGATATATCATTAAATAGGTGGTAATCAGCCTTCACATAAAGAGGGTTACATGTTCCAGTTCATTTATCTATTTATTTTTGATAAAAGGACATGAGAAAGGGTTAACTGATTTTTTTCCTGTGACGTACATTAACACTGGATCATGTTCTTTCTTAGTGGTAAGTGAATCACTCTCATTCATTCAACAGGATCCTCTGATGTAGAAAAATAAAACTATCTTTGTCTGTCACTAGACTAGAAAAACTAATGCAGTGTTTCTGTTTTACTGAACTGATGGCAGTTTTACAAAACACAATCAGAATATTGTGTTTCATTGAGAAGTATGTGTTGGAAGAAGCTATTGTCTAGCTTATGGCAGGAATGGAGAACATTAACTTTTCAAAGAAAGTATAGCACAGAAAACCACATTAGAATAACAGAACTAAAAGATATTGAACATGGTAATAATAGTTATAAAAAATACAACACTGTGTTTAGAGTAGTGCATATTCCTTGGCACATGGGCCATTTCATCCAGGTAAATATTCTTGCATTTGAACAGCTCTGTCGCAGAGAGTAACCTGATAGACAACTGATAACTAACTAGTGTTTTGCTAGTTGCTGACATTGTTCTAACACATTGCTGGTGCTGGATTAGTTCTGGGCTTATTAAAGATAAACCAGTGTGATCTCTAGGTTTTCAGCGTTGAGGAAGGGGGGGGGGGTGGGGGTTGTTGCACACAATGTGTGATGGGGGCGTTGACGTGGGTCAAATCATTAACGACATTAGCCCCTGTTCTGTTTCTCCAGCGTTGACATGCATCAAACCTACGTTCACTTTCTGGATCGACCACTGTACTTTCTCTACTTCTCTTGGTTGTTGATTCTCTAGTTTTGCAGTGGTTATTGTATATTTTAAATGTGCAAGTATCTCTAATGCAGCACACAAGCACAGCGTGTGGAAAAGTTCACAAAATAATGTACTGTCACACTCTGACTGATCCTGAATCTGTGTCTGGGACAATTAATAATCATGAATAATTATTAAAGTTAGCGCTGTGGACACCTGCAGAAATGTGCACAGAAGTGTTCATATGGAACCTTGTATGCAATGTCTCCAAATGCACAGGAAATATTTCTAAATACACCTGGAAGGTTCCAACCTTTAGAGATGTGTTTAATGCTAGAAACATAACAAGGAAAATGCACTAAAATCATATAAACAGATGGTTTTGTTTGCTTAATATCAGTTGTAAATAAAAAAGATTAAGACACATTATACCAAGATAAAGTAGGATGTAAGTAAATATAAAAGATGCTCATTTGTATTTATTAAGAGAAATAAACTGTCCAAACCTGCCTGACCCTATGTGAAAGTAATTGCCAGATGAGAAAAAAGTAATTGACATGTATCAGTCTGAAAATGGTCAGACAACCAATTCTAAGGCTTTGGGATTCTAGAGAACAACATTGAGAGACAGAAAACTTTGAACAGTGGCAAGTTCTCTTCCCAGGACTGACAGTGGTAGTGTGATGGTCTAGGGCTGCTTTGCAGCTTCCGGACCTGGATGACTTACCATGATAGATGGAA
Source organism: Ctenopoma multispine (assembly GCA_034779795.1). Classification (NCBI taxonomy): domain Eukaryota; kingdom Metazoa; phylum Chordata; class Actinopteri; order Anabantiformes; family Anabantidae; genus Ctenopoma; species Ctenopoma multispine. The sequence continues at coordinate 5,233,934 of JAUYWH010000009.1, read as the reverse complement.
CCATGAATTCTGCACTCTACCAGAAAACTTTGAAGGAGAATATCTGGCCATCAGTTTGTGACTTCAAGCTCAAGCGCACTTTGGTTCTGCAGCAGGACTTGAAAACTGCATTTTGTATTTACTAGGCTTATCTTAACATTTAAATTAGTTTGATGATGTAAATCATTTAAGTGTGACAATTATGCGACAAAAAAATAAATCAGAAGGGGGCAAATACTTTTTTATAGCCCTGTCTGTTAAGATTAAACTAGGTGTAGCTCGTTAAGGATGTGAAATACAGTCAACTCCGCTTAGGTGCGCTCATCTTAACAGTTTGAAAAGGTAAGCTGCACTAGTTGGTGATTGCATGTATCTGTGGCACACGACTGGGATTTAAACCCGAGTCAAGGCGCATCTCCTTAGCTGAGTTAACGGGAACGATGCACGATGCAACTAGCGATATGGAGGTGTTTCAGATGTTCAGATAGTCGCTGGGCTAGTCTGGTCCAAAATACCTTTGCCTATTTTTTTTATCCCAGTCCATTTCTGACCATAAATAATACATTTTAAAACTGAAGCTGTGGGCTGGATAAAATCTCCGTACAAAGAAGCGTTTTCCAATTCTCCTCTCCTCTGCGAGTCTCGCCCCGATTCGCACACGCACAAACACGTGCGCACACGCCAGCGCGATTTTTGTTATTACTTGTTTTTATTTCTTCTCACGTACCATCTGGAGTGTCCCTAGTGCACCCCCATTTGAGAAACACTGATCTAGAGTAAGTCAGTAACCTGATCTCTATCAGATTAGAATATTTTATTTGCTGATGAGCAGAAAGAAGTGGAGGCCAGAGCATGCTGATGTCAATAAAGAAAAATATCATGATTACCTAATTACCTATTGTTTGTTTCTTCAACAACGGAAATATCAGGAGAAGATGGTGGAGAGAAAATCTCATCATTTCTATTTAAAGGAGGTGTTCCAGTCAGGTTTAGTGAGGACGGCAATACTGGTGGACCTAGAGATACTGTTGTAGACAGGGGGCTTTAAGAACCAGAAGCCTTGGCCACAGGCAGAGGCTGTGTTACTGTTAATGCACTGAGTTTGGTGCTTTGACAGGTGTTGAAGATAAAGCGAAAGAGCATGCAAGGTAAAGGCATTGCCTTCTGTAGACTGCAATGATCAATGTAAGAACCTCTTACTCATGTAATAGTAAATGTAAAAAATAGTAATAAATCTGTTGCAGAACCAGTACAATGACTTCATGTACTGGAATATTACCTTTTCTCTTGAGTATAGGGCTGATCTGCCAAGTTGTCCAGAAGAAAGAATAGCAGATGGTGAGTTTTCAAAACATGACGGAGGTGTAACATTTCTCTGTGGATCAATCTTGTACAGCACAAAATTCTCTCTAAGCTGGAGGAATGTGTTTGTTAAGGCATCAGAGAACTCTTCTGTTCGGTCACGCTCAACTACAATCCAATGAATTTGAGTGCCATCTGCCAAAAATTTAACAAGAAATTGAGTGAATGCAAACATGCTAGCAAAATCATCATAAAAAAATGATATGCATAAATATTGCACCTCTTGGACATGTATAAAGCTGAACCAGAGCATTCAGAAGAACAACTCTGAATGTGCATGTTGCTCTCCTTCGTGGCCTGCGTCGCACATGATAGGGATCACTTCTGTTATGCTGGCTTCTAAACTCATCAAACCTTAGAAAAGAAGGACAGCAAACATTACTGCTAAATATTGTGCAGAAATGTATGTTGGAAATAATACCTGTGTTATGTATGTCAGCATTAACTGGCATATAATATTTATTTGTTGCTTTTTATCCTAAGCAATTGACAAGCAGTGATGCCAGATATTCAATGTTGAAGTATCATACCAGCAACTTCAAATTATCGTACACATGCAATTTGCATTCTGACATTGCTCAGACAAACTGCTTCAATAACACAGTATCATAGACTGTACATATTACTGTATAGTCTATAATGCAGTTTTTTTTACCTACATTTTACCTATTTTTGGAATTAATGACCGTACATCCTACAGAGGGTAAAATCTTGTACAAATAAGATAATTATTGTACATCTGGCAACACTGATAACAAGTACATGTAAATTGGCAGCTAAGAATTATACCTTGTGATTAGTGAATGACCCACTCTACACCTTAGCCATAGACAAATTTAATAGAATTATAGTTTAGTAACCTAGGTTGTTTGTCTTGGATATTTTATGAGAGCTACATATCAGCGATAAAGCATAGCACCCAGTCCTTCTTGTCAAAATTTCTTGGTGGCAAACTTGCCAAAAAATGTATTCATACCTTCAATGTAATACGTTTATAGTCGACCCATTTCTACCAGCACATTTTTTTGTATAGACATCCACATATGTGTCTGTTATTGTCTAACCAAAAAGTGTTTAATGTAAGGTTTATTTGCTCTGGTCACATCTGTTTTATCTATTAACATTACAGTGCAATGTTTATTAATATTTTGATCTAATCTTATTCCTTAGCTTTCCAGCAATCCCTCAGAACTTTTTCGCAAGTTGTCCTCTAAAATTTGGCTGTAACTTTAATACATCCTGTCTCGGAGAACTATAATGCGTCTTCGAAATCTAGCAGTAGCGTCCCTTTCTACCATTGCTCGCTTGCTAAGTATTAAAGTAACGTTCAACCTTAGAAAAATTTTCCATATTGAAAATGAGTAGTCTCCATAAAACCCCCTTGGAGTCTCACCCGGGGAGCAATTCAGTGTAGAAGCGCCACTGCACGCACAAGCTGTATTTCAAGGAGTACACATCTTTTGTATGAGCACAAATCGGTTTTACAGACGCACAAACATGTTCATTACAAGTACAAATCGTATTTACGGACAGACAAAACATTGTTTATGTACGTACACATCCTCTCTACGGACAGACAAACATTGTTTTTTGTTGTACGAAATCATTGTGACATTGCTTTGATCCCATAATTGTGTCCCTGACTTGTCCCTTGTGAAGATGTGGATGGGAAAATAATATCTGGATTAAAGCAGGTGCTACCTTAACTTTTCCAGTTGAATTAAGGTGAAACAACAGCATTCCACTCCGTCCACTGTGAAGTTCAGCATACCAAGTAAACAGTTTTTTTTTCCTAATATAACACAGTTTACATGGACTGATTATTTTTTTTGCTCACTTTGCTCCTTTAAATAAAACAATGCAAAGCCAGTTTACAAAAAAATGAAACTTATACTTTTACTACCCTCATGATGCGATGATTGTGGGTATTTGATCTTTCTTCTTCCAGCTCCTCTGTAGATGTTTATCATCTCCACTGCGGCCTGTTCTGACCCCCCAAAGGAGCACCACACCACCAAGATCTATTTGTAGTTTGAGGCCTGGAAGAAAACCACACACTGGCTGTGGTCATCTATGCTACCATGAATAATAATCCTCCACCTAAAATAAACAGAAGTTATGTTTAATGCTGAAAGTCCCATGCTCTGTACCTGGTTTTCAACACACAATTCATATGGTTAAAGGAAGGCAATGCTGTGAGACAAGAACACAAATTAATCATTGTTTTCTAAGACAATTAAATCAGAAAAGTATGAATAATACAGCTAACAATAAGTATGAATATTACAGCTAATAATACTAAAACACACCTAATAAACATCATCTGTAGATGTTACTGTACTGTATGTTCATTTTTTTGTGTGTTGTTCTTATGACAGTACAGCTGCTGTTGATACATTGACCTTATTAGTTTGTGAACGTGCCACTAAGAATTGCCTCCTGTCACTTGGTACAATTATGGTCTGTGCAGGTACTGAGACACTGGGCAGAGGGCAGATGCTCTTGGGTTGATACACAGCATGTTCTCCCTCATCCTACTCCTCTGCAGATTGACATCTTGTCCTTGTAACTGCGCAGATGGACTCAGGGCCAAGCTGATGGTTATTCATCTCTAAGTAAATCACAAATCACAAATAGCATCTAGATGCATCTGTTATGTCTGTATAACAAAGCCTTGCAAGGAAATCTAACCGTATGAGTTGTTTGACTGTTGCCAGGGAGACATTGAGAATTCCTGCAATCTGGACCATGCTTAACCCACAAGTCAAGAATTGGTTAGGACAGGATATAAACAGGAAGTCCAGTCACCTGCTCTCTGCTCAGATATAGTGCTTTCTCGTGTCCCGGGCTCCTACAACGACGATCACTCTTCAAGATCTTCTCTCCCTCATCTCCTATCATGTCTCTGGTACCGGGAGTACTTCCCTCTCTCTTTCCCTCTCTTTGTTGGCAGATTATTAAACACCAGTTCCTGGTGGAATCCGCTTATAGTGCCCGGCTGTTACAAGAGCAACGCATGTGCTTTTTAACCCCACTGCTCTTTCACTACATTTCTGTCGATGCCACGTGCTACAAGGGCATTCGCTCACACTTTTGTCTGTGTGCTATACACGCCTAACAGGATGTCTGAGCCTACTATCGACCCAGCGGAGTACGCCAAGTAGCACATCAGATAGACAAAGTCATTCAAAAAAAAGAATCCTTCACACCATCCTTCATCCTTTGGCAGCAGTCGTCAGTCTCCAGACCTGGACGGTTCTTTGAGGAGTTGAGGACCTTTGTTCCTCTGAGCAACGAGGTGGAGGTTTAGACGTGGCTTCCACGCCTGCGGCAGGGTGCTCAGTCTGTCTGTCAGTTCGCCACAGAAGAGGGGGAGACGATGTGTTCCACTCTAACTTCATGGAGGGGTTAGCAAGCTACATACAGGATGAGCTGACGGGAAAGGAGAAAAAAAATTTAAATTATTGTTGGTGCTGTTTAAAGGAAAGCTGCAACGTTTGTTATAGTCACATAAACATAACTAGTAATTTGCTTTGAAAGTTTTTCCAACTTTTTTGTTTTTACAGTATATTTATTAGTATCAGCTGAGCCCATTTAAAGTGGGAGGTAAAGTGAGAAATATGTTTTTAGGTGATATGACCCTTTAATGCGATCATTCCTCCAGTTTAAGATATAAAATACAGCTTTAACTCAGTTGTTCCTTTTAATTATTTATTTTCTTTTTAACTAATGGAGGTGATAAAATCTTTATACAATATGAATGAATATGAATTTCACATAACGCACACTTATCTGTCTGACAAACTTTTTCTCTCTTCTCACTAGATGTATGCTTCTGATTTAGGTACCAGGACTTTAAATTCAAAGAGATCAATAGTTTCACATCTCACCATGTCTCACATAATGACATAACTAAAGCTCCTGTCCAATTATTCTTTTTAATTGGTCATTGAATGCAAGTGTGTTAATTGAGTATGTTACAATCTCATGGAAATGCCTACAGTAATATACAGCCACACTGTGTGGATGTGAATCAATAAACCATCTACTTACAGATCAATGTATAGCACTAAACATGGGCATATTTTTTCCTACCACATCGCTGTATATCATTTCCCCCTCAGAAGGAGCGATCATTATGCTGCCACATCCAGGCTGTAAAATCTTGTTAGTATATAGCACTCTCTTGCTACCTCTGTCTTGGCACTTCACATATAAAATACGATAAAGTACCATTATACAATAGGTGTTATATTTTGAAATGTTACTATAATGAATCATTAACATTTGTTTTAGGCATAAACAAGTCATGGCATGTTGATATATAATATGCTTTTATAATTTGTATTACATTACATAAATATTTATATTTGAATCCACCTTTCAGTATATTTAATAGGCTAATTGTTTTTGTCAGTTATTCAGCTATCACATTCAGTTTATGGAGTACTGCCTTTGGGAGGTAAAATGAATGGCACTATGAGTGTTATGAATGGAATGAGAAATTGGATATACAGACAAGCTGTGTGCATGCCATACCTCTGCTCTGTAACCCTGCAGAATGGAGGGTGGATGCCTGTGGAGCTGAAATATGGAGCTGTCAGTGTGAGATACATAGCAGCAAAGACAGGACACTGTGACCCAGCCAGGAGCCTGGTGGAGCAATGACTGAATTGGTATAGACTGCCTTATGCCTAATATGTCGACACTGTTAACCCAGTCTGCATAAAACAGTGCCTTGATCACTTTTAGGAATAAACAGTCACCATGGCTAAACAAAGTAAGATGGGACTGCCACTACAGAAACTCCCAAGAAGGAATGTCTCAGTACTACTTAATTTAAAAGTGAACTCTGGGAAGTTCTGTGCCAAAACACTGCACTCCCTACAATAAGTGGTGAGTTCTTAAATAAGCTGTACACCTATAGCACATAAACCTTAAGGTGAACCTGTCAATTATGCACTGTGACTATGTGTCCTCATTTTCACTTTCACTTTCACCTGTTCCCTAACTTTACTGTGTGTCGGCACTCACTCACACAGTAGGTGGCAAAACGACAATGGATATCTGGGTAGATGTAATGAGTTTTGTTCACATTAACAACAACTATAGTTGAGTAGTGAAAGTGTACAGCAGAAATGACACATCTTCTTTGCTTGTGTATATGTGTGTGTATGTATATCAGAGGTGGGTAGTAACAAGTTACATTTACTCTGTTACACTTACTTAAGTAACCTTTAGGAGTAGTTTTATTGCACCATACGTTTTACTTTTACTTGAGTAGACTTATGAAGAAGAAACGCGACCCTTACTCCGCCATGACTCGTTACCTTTTTTACCATTTATTCTACTAGAGTGATGTTGTCTAGAGGACAAGAGAAGAAATTAAAGCCATATGGGACCATATTTAAATCATAAAGAGTCAAATATAAGCAGAGTTTTGTCTAAGTTAACACCTTGTTTTTATCTGCTTTGCCGTTTCTCCCTTGTTTCATTTATAGCGTCAAGTTCTGTCTTTTCGAGTTTATGTGCTACTTGACGTAGCAGACAGTGAATGATTAAACATATGAGAAATGTCACAGTTCAAACATACATACAGTAAGTTACCTACTGTAGGTGTTGGTTTAAAAAGCTTTATGTTGTAAGAAAGTTAAATTTGTAAATTTGTGTTTCTTGTGCCTTCATTTGTTATTTTGTAAAGATGTTATTTATAATTACTATTGTGTTTAGAAATACCAGAATTTGCACATTATTTTATATTTAGGTCTGTCTGATTAGATAATTTCTAAAAAAATAAATAAATTAGACATTACGATCAAACAGTTACTCACTATTTGAGTAGTCTTTTTATGAAGCACTTTTTTACTCTAACTTGAGTAATATTATTGCAAAGTAACGCTACTTTTACTTGAGAACAATTTTTGGCTACTCTACCCACCTCTGATGTATATACAGTACTGTATACATTTTATGGCCACATAGGGAGCGGGTACAACTTCCCTTACCCCACTATGTATCTACAGTACCCAAGAATTGACAAACCAAAAATTGGCTTAGAAAGTCGCATTCTGCAGTCTCACCACTAGATGCTACTAAACCTTTTACACATTACACATTGTAACATTAAGTGGCAACATCATTTGAATTAGATTTTACTTGTTAGAAACACCATAAAAGACAATATCTCAGTCAATACCAAAATTCTAAAAACTTCAGTAAGGATCCTACTGAAGGGACCAACAGCACCTCAATAGCTGCCATAGTTTGATTTCTTAGTCAACGACAAGCTCAGCAGTCTGACTTGAAATGCTAAGAGAGGCAGAACATTCTTACTTACAACATGTGGGATGTGGCAGGTGCAGCAACAGGTTGGCAAAAACATCACAATCTGAAGAAAAATGTACTCCAAAAGTCATGGATGGAAATGTTTAGCACTTGAGTGAGATGATTGTGTGAGATGATCAGGGGACGAGTCCTGGACTAAGTTACCAGAAATTAGTATACAAAGGTTTTCTCAGAGCTTTTAGAGCCAAAGACAAAAACACATAGAGCTTAGCTAACACAGTACCACAAAGTATCTTAAAGACATAACATCATGTGTAAAGAATTCAGTGTGAGAGTTGTTCAGTTGTCAGTTTTCCAACATGTAATTACCATGTTAATGTCTTGAAATGTTATGTAAGTGTTTTTGAACTGCGACATAGCTACATATGTTGTAGCAATGCTCTACACACAACATCCACAGAGACTAATGTTGGCTTGACAAAGTGACAGCATGACCTGGGTGCTGATCATACTTTTTTTCTCCATACTTCCACAATAAAACAGTTAATTTTTTTCCATGGTATTAAAATTGGTAGTGGTGGCCACTCACACCACTGTAGGAGGAGGGACAACCTGGTGTACACTGCAACACACTACAGTGAATTTGCTTATTTGATGTGAATTAATAAAATATTTGTACTAAAGATATATACTGTATATATATAAAAGACTTAATATTAATTGTGTGGTATGTGTATGAATTTACACATTAACAGTCTACTGACTTTGGCACATCTTGTTTTCCAGCAGTTGCTTGCTTAGAATTTCTGTTCCTCACTCACGGAGCTGTTCGCACAGGACCACTCCCCTCATTATCACAACTCACAACTCAGACTACATTGGGCTTCACTAACCCCAAAAAAGTGAAAAAACCTGCATACTTTTCACATTTAGCTTAAATTGTTGCTTTTCAAAGAACTAAAGAAAAGTGCAGTCTGGGTCAGACTTTGGCATGCTTCGTGGTTTGAGTGGTACTATAGCAAAACAGGACAACACATTAAAACGAGTGGCAGTGCATTCTGTCCAAAAATTGCTCACATGCCCTGAAGGAATTGCAGCATTAATGGTCATTACAACAATTAACTTGAAAGAAAAATCTGCCAAACTGCCAGTTAACACACGTTTTATAAAAAATAATGACGTCTATTTTGAAGTTTAGCAGGCACTGAGCTGATAGCTTATAACACAAGCCAGTGCCCTGGAAGGGATTTAATGGATGCTGAAGGGAGAACCCTAATTTATCTTCTACTCCAAGTAATGGCTTTATCGATGTATTGGACCACTGAAATCAGGTAATGGAACAGTCCTTTCCAACCAGCTTAGGGAATAATCAACACTGAGGTCCAATGCGTCAATGACAGAAATTATAGCACTACTGTATATGTGTGGTGAAACTGTCTAACTCCATAAGAGAGTGTGAATACTTATATGCTTTGCTGCATACAAGCCCATGAGTGTTTGCAGGCTGAATAATTATTCTTACGAGCCATTGCAGAAGACGCTGAAATTCAGAAACAGGAATTAGAGAAAGCAAGACTTACTGAGCAGGTGGCAGTATCAGCAGTGCTGAATGGCCAATAATGAAATGAAGGTGTAATTGTGTGTCTGTGTACATTTGTGCATGCGTGGAGGTGTGCAGCAGGGCTGTGTCAGCTGCATTAATGTGTAAAAATGCATGCATGTGTAAGCGACTGAGGAGCAAGTGGCGGAGGGGCACGTTGTCACCAAGCGATAGCAGCGATGAATGGCCCCGCCGAGTATCTAATGAAGCATTAGTGACAGACTGAGGGAGGACACGCTTCGCCTCCTCTGCAGCCGATGCACTCGTTCCCATTTTTCATCCAGCATGTGGAAGGACTGGACTGAAGATAAAGGGATAAATAGAGGTGAAGAGAGCGGCATGGAGGAGAAGCTTATGATGAGCTCTGACCTTAAGGCAGTGAAATGTCTCCTCAGCAAAAGCATAAAAAAGGAGCAAAAAGCTGCTTCTTATTAATAATGTGTGTATAACTATATATATATATATATATATATATATATTTGTTTTTTTTGTTTGTTTTTTTACAAGCCACTCTTGCCTATGTACCCGAAGTGACAACGTTGGGTGTTGCTTTACAGAAGAATGGAGATTATTGTAAAAGCATGTAAGGATGACTCAAGGTGGTACAGCAGTAATAAATAACTGGAAAGATGTCCGGTGATATTTAGGACATGAGAGGAGAACATACTTTTGTTCCGCTATCTTTTAAAGAATTTTACAGTGGTACCATTTTTGAAAAGTTGAGAAGGAGGATTTCACAAGTCTATACCATGATTGAATAGCACTGAAGGAAACAAAAAGGTTTTCATATTGCATGAAACTATGACGCAATTGCTCGTATTGGATAAACTTAAACTAAACAAATCATATCAAACGTCACAGACCAAGAGACCAGACCTCCCATCGCTTGCTGAAATTAAATCAGCCTACAGGAACAGGGACAAGACTGCGATTTCATCAACGATATGACTATCAAGCATAACTATGGAAAAATCATCTACATACAGCATCCAGTTGAGCTACAAAGATCTCAACACAGAGCATTTCAGAAGCGAGGCAAAGAGGAAAAATTACTAGAAGCAGTAACCAGACTTTAAAACAAAGGTTACAACATACACATGGCCTAACAAGTTGCCTCTTATTACGCTATTTATTGTTACTATAATAATAATTATTATTATATATCACAGCATGTTCGCAACACCTGAAATCAAAGCACTTTGATGACCAGTAACATGAATTCAAGTCAGCATACGCATTTCTGAAGACATTCAACAACCATGTCAGATAAACTCCTGCTGGACCTCCTGCTCCACCTCAGGCCATGGTGACTTTAAAAATGCATTTTCTCTAAAGCTCCACATCTATCCTACATCAATGTTACCTAAGTAGTAGCAATACTGCAAAACTAACTCTCCTGGCCCTTTCACTTGTTGCTAACTTTGTGGCTTAGTTAGCTAAGGATGACTTCACCTAAGTCACCTTGATGTCACAGGGTACATCCCAATTCTCTCAATCATTGATCCTCGGACACACTGGAAGTTTTTCTGCTCCTGTGTCTTTATTCCAAAGACTTTTATTTCCGTTAGAAGAGCGAGGAACAAGGTTTAAGGTAAAACTGCATCACAACAACAGCAAAGTTTTGTTTATTCTGAAGTACACTGATAACATTAAACATCAATCATGAGCTCATGCACCCATCACTTATTAAAGTTTAAATGATGACACAATGAGGACAATAAAATTACAGAAGCAGGTTTTAATAAATGAGCAGATGTTTATATTCACAGCAAAAAACATTTCAAAGAATGTGCACATGACAGTGGTCTGACTGGGCGTCCCAATTAAGACCATGTGGTTTTATACAAATACAAATTCCACTCCAACAAAAGTGGCCACAGCAACTCCAAAGTTGGACTGACAGCTGATCCACAGCTGAGCTGCCGTCATAAAAAACAGAGGAAAGGACGTCTCATGTCTCCAAAAACCCTGTTTCCTCAGTTCCTCTCTTCTCGCGTCTTTTCCTGGCATCTCTTTGTGTATCTTAATGGGAGTATTACAACCTTAGCTCGTTCATAAGGAGTAACATAAAACGACAACCAATGGTAAAGTTTGTGAAGGACGTTGAGCTGTTTATTATAAGACTAAGTTAGATTAAACAAAATCCTGGACTCTGACGCTCTAACTACAGAAACATAAATCTAACAAACCTATAACAAATACTTTTTGTATAGACTAAATAATCGGCCTCAGTATCAGTGCAATGGGACGTTTGTGTACAGGAATGGGTTGCATGGATGCGCAAGAGCAACAATGCTTAGACAAACATGAAGTAAGCATAGGGAACCTAGGGAAGAATGGGAAAGTCCAGACATTACAAGTAAAGATTTATGTTGAGGGTACACGTACCACATTCAAAGGATTCTTCTCTGCTCTTTGATAAACCACACGGACAGATTTGTTTCTGCTGACATACTCATATTACACATACTGTGATTGATGACACCAGGCTAAACGGTTGATTGTTAACCTTGACCTCATCTTATCAATTGGACGCAGATCATGAACTTTCCAGTTTTTACATCATAAGCATTTCACTCCTTACTTCATCAGTCAAATCTCCACCTCATTGATTTTTTCAAAGTCTCTACTGCAGTGGATGCATAGATTCACTCTGTCACCTTTTCCACCAACCTGCTTTTCTTTACCTGCTCCTCCTTCTTCTGCTCCTTTAGTTCCTTAGCTTTTCCTCCTGAATGCAGACCAGTGAGTTGAAATGAGTAACGGCCCGGCCGTTTCTGCTAGATCGACATATGTTATAGAGCCATCCATCAAGCTGGCGACAGCTCTCTGAGGAAGCCTCACTTACCAATATGTACAAAAGACGAGCACACACAACTCCAAATTCTGGCGACACCTCTTAAAGTCTCCCATCAGCCATTTTTGAGATCCCTTAGCCAGCATTAAGCTCGTTAAGACTGAGATAGAACGAGAGCTGCATAGAAAGACTGCAAAGGCACAGGGGCGGATAAAGTTTCTGAATGTTGATATTATGATAGCAATGAATCAAATGTTGAGCTGTATTGTGCCCACCTTCTGTAGCTGTGATGATAAAAAGAAATTTCTATTGGTCCCTAACGGTTGATCCTTATTGGTTGGCTCAGAAGCAGAATTGCCAGGTGTCAGCACATGCCTCCAAAACCTTTGCCAGTGTGGCTGCATTGATACAATCAATATGTCATTTTTACCTCACATCCTTGTCAACCATCTTAGCAATATTCAGCAACAGAGACATTTCACTCTTACTGAGTCTGATTTCTTTCTCTTTAAAGTAAATACAGTCTCTCTACCCAGAGCTCCATGGCAAGCATGTGTATATTGGATCCCCATGCACTCAATTCAGCACTTTTCCTACCCTCAAGCTATTTATCAAACATGTTGGGTTTGTATTGGGATATGTTGCATGTGCTTGAGACACACATTAAGTATCTTGTGGTGATTCAGCACAAACCCAATCACCTGAATGAAAAATGAATCAAAACTGACTAAGAGTGGACAAATAGTAAAGCATACAGAATAGTGAAGTAGAAAAACCTCTAACATTGTGTGCTATACATTTAATTGATGTAAAATAAAATGAACACAGATCGGCCACAACATTAAATCCACCTGGTGGTCTTAAAGCTGGACAGGAGTCAGCAGGTGTTAGCACTCACAGCGCGTCATACCTTGGTGTGTATTCATGTGCCCATGCTGACTCCTGTCCACCTGTTCAACAACTACTAGGTGTCATAAAGTTGTGATCAGTGAATAAAATACTACAATTTCTTTTGACGAATACATTTTAAGGGAAAAAGATATTTTATGTTAAGCAGAAATGTGTTTCAACAAAAAGTATTCAACAGAATAAAACAGGTTGCAGAGATGTGAGAGTGGATGGAGGTCATGCAGCATGCAGGACTTTGACCTGAATCACACATATGGTCACATGATCATTTTTTGATCTTTTCAGTTTCATGATTCAGAATATAGACTTCCAGCTATATCACGTGGTCTTTTTTAACAAATATAGTATCCTGTGATGTTATGGTGGTACAAAAATCCAGAAAGTGCAATGTAAAAGATGGTAGAAGCTACTGTCAACAGACGACAAACCATCTGTTGATCTGTTGATCATCTGTTAATGAAGGCAAGGCGGCAGGAAGGAACCTCTGTTCCGGAGCCTTGACTCCGGAGTGTTATTTCCATGAACAAGAATAAACTTTCATTAAACTATTTGAACATTTTTTAGGACTCTTTTTTGTTATTTACATCTATGTGGAAAAACAGCTAAATATTTTTAATATTAATATTTTTTTTTTAATTTTATTTTTGGCAATGCTGTGAATGAAATGTGACATGTAAGGATAATTTAATGCTTACCATAATCTGAGGTACAGATTCAACTGGGAAAAAGAAGGGAAACATTGTTCAGCTGAGCTTCATTTGTATTAAACCAATGTTTGGACCATTCACCCCTAAGACATCATCAAATATGTTCTTGTGTGTGGCACATTTGCCCCTATTTTCCAGGTATAGCACATAGATCACATCAGAAACAAAAGCACTTTTAAAGTTAAAACAAGCATTGACGACTTCTGAGATGTGTCATCTTATTTGGAAAACCAGAGAAATATTATTCATTATTCGACAGCTGAACAGTTAAACGTAAAATGATATTAGTTGTTCATTTTTTTGCCTCACAATCATTCTCAATATGAAACAGGTTCTCTTAAACAGCAGTAAAACACGGGGGAGTCAAATGTTTTGATTGCTCGTGAGATCCCATCGTTTGCTCCGATCATTGAGACACAAATCAGTGTGGAAATTGCTTTTCATGGGCATAAAATATGATTGGAAGTGTGGTACAGAGGTAGACACTTCACTTCTGCTCTCGCTCCTGTTGGACTCTGTTTTGTTAAATGAGATGACACGTCACCTTCCATAATCCAAAACAGGTTCACAAACCATAGTTAGTTTTCTTGTGCAGTGTTAGTGGGGAAACATTTTCCAGCTGCTCTACTGTTTTAGTTGTGGCTCTGCCTCTGTAGCCTTTTGTTTTGCCTTACGCTATCTTTACTCCTCTAGTTTGACTGTTCAAACCAGATGTGTTTCTTTCTATTCCCATCTAACAATCTGCTCTCACCTCCTCGTGGATTCCTCTTGTGCTAATCTGTGGTTTGTCTCTTCTCTTGATTTGTTTAGAAAAGTGATTTGCTTCGGGAGGCTTCTCACCCTTGAGGTCCTCTCACTGCAAGCTGTGCTTAAATAGCAAATGGAGCTGCTACATGTCTTTGCCATCGGGATGTGTGTGTGTTATGTCTCCCTGGGATACCCCCATGGTCTGAGTATACCGACTGCAAAGCAAAACATCCCTCTTTCAGGGCTTGTTGAGTACTTCTGTTACCAGATTTAATACTTCACATCTTGTCTTTCTACTGTGTGCAATAACGACATAAAATAAAACCCAAGAAAAACATTTTTCTCTGCAGCTGCCTTTTGCAATACTGTTTAGTAGTAAAACACACCTGCTGCCTGATATCAAAGCATCTCATCAGCCCCAACTCCTCCTCCGATTGTTGCTATAGCTCTAATTCTGAGTGTATTTAAGTGAAACCAAAAATTAATTCCCAAATTGCTTTATTCACAGATATCTGATTATTCACGCGTTTGCAGTCTGTTATCATTCTCTAGTGCTGCTGTATGGTACTAAGACTTAGAGTCTGACAAAATTCACAATGAATAAAGTACAAACCTTCATTAACATCTGCTCAAGAAGAATTCCTAATATCCACTGGCCAGTGATTTAGTTTAAGTTAAGTTGGTCAAGTGCAAATTTTTAAAATTGACAGAGATCCACTTCATTGCTTAGTGCTGTCTTGAACAAATTCCTTTCTGTGTTCATTTGTGCTTTTTTAAATTTTTATGTAAATGTGCAAAATTGTTTTTTAAGTTTAAGACAGCAGTAGTGACTGCTGTGTTCTTTCACTTAACTTCATGAATAACAAAGGAAAGAGTCCATCCCTATACACATAAATGCCTCATCAGTGATATTTTCACAGTTAATTTACCCGTCAACATATTAGCTTGTGGATATTACTTACACCACTGTACATCGCAGTACATCGTCATCATCATCACATAAATCACTCCTAATATTAAATACAATACCAGTCAAAAATTTGGACACATAGAAATAAACATGTTTTTGAAAGAAAAGCATATTTTATATCAAATTGATCAGAATTTGTAGACATTGTTAATATTGTAAATGACTATTGTAAAGTAGCTGGAAACAACAGTTTTTAATATTATATTAATATTAATAAATGTACTGTCCTATCATCAGCAAACATTAGTACTGTCTTCTAGCACGTTATGTTTGCTAGTGCAAATGTATTTATTTAAAAGGAGACATGATCATTAGAAACCCTCTTGCAATGATAACACAGCTGATGATGTGAATGTTTTTTATGAAAACATGGTATTTACTGTGTGTGTCCAAACTTTTGACTGGTATAGTATGTTGAAAATAAATCAAGGTAAAAAGTAAGGCCATGGGACAGACACCAATCAATTATTATATTACAGCACCATGAATACAGAATTACTGAACACATATAAATACCTAGACAAATCTTAAATGAATGCCTATGCAAGGTGTTGAACCTATCCATGGGTCAAGGTGCAGCTGTGGTGATTTGGGAGCTGCAGGGCTCTCAGTACTATATTTTCTATTGAGTGACATTTCTGGAATAGGTGGTTCTCAGGATGTGCAGGTTCAACAGTAACGCTTCCTTGAACTTAGTTCACCCTGGTGACAGGCTGCTCTCTCACCTTCTGGCAGAAACAGGCAGTTGTGGAGGAGTAAAAACCAAAGATTTTAGACGTACAACATAAAACTGTAGAGTAATTCTGCTTCATATCATTTATATGATGTATCGCCACCCAGCAGATCACTGATTTGACTTAAACCCTATGTAGATGTAGATGTGTGTGACAGTAACAGGGGGGATTCCCATGTGTTGGTTTTGATAGACAGAAATGTGGCAGAGGTTTAGACAAAGGAAAGCCAGGAACATAATAATTACACAATGCAGAAAGAAAGGGAAAAGCTGATGCTTGTGTGCAGCTTTTTGTCTTGTGGATTAACGCACTATGGGGCCTGGGGCAAAAATAAGTTGTGGGCCCATGCTGACCCTATGTTCATCCCACTCTCTGTGCACTGTCGACTGCCCATCAGATAAAGTTCACACAGAGGAATGGACATGGCAGCTTAATTATATTTTGCCTTAAGGCTGGAAAACTGACCGAAGTACTCCTGTGCTTGAATACTACCTGCCTCCAAGTTTGCTGAAGTTTATGACTTGACGCTAATTTTATTAAGCACATATATGAAACATATAAGCAATATGTCAGCTAAAATATCAGTCATCCATCCATCTATCTGTTTTCTGTGACTGGGTGATTTTTAATGGATGGTTTAGGCTGACAGGCTTAAAAACAAACAAGTAATAGGGCACAGGAAGGGGCAAGTGGAAGTGACCTTGTATGGCTGGAGGACAGGGATACCTTGTGTTCTTATGAGAAATCCTTTTGCATGTCTGACCCTGTCTCTAACCATGAGCACAGACACCTTGAAATTTCAGTTTTTGATTTGCAGTCTTATTCATTCAGTCATCGCTCAAGCCAATGACCATAGTACATGAGATCCAGAAAACAAATTAATCAATAAATAAATATTCAGACTCAAGATCAAGAAAGTCCTGGTACTACAATCTCAGCCTGGAGGAACCAACCTGGCCCCTGTGACAGAGTAGAACTTAATGCCACTCTCCAAACCCTGTATAAGTTCTGAAACCTGTCTTTGTTCAGTGTGGGTTCTTTGGAGGATTTAGGAAACCCACAGAGAGGTGCCTGTTTGTTACCCCCTAAATGAATCTAAGGGCACAGCAGGAGCGTAATTGTGTGCGCTGAAGCTTGTATGCTAACGCAGGGGGACAAGTCGGAGCTGCAGCAGTAACGATACGCATCCCTGGAGACTGGGAGCACATGTCAGTCATGTAGCCTGCATCACAAACTCCCCTCTATAAATATGACAGATGAGACGTGCAATTAATGGTGTCTTTTTATCCTCAGATAAAGTCACTGAAGGCCATGGTTACTGAGAGAGATCAAGGTGATATTTCTTTTACATGTCAAAGGTGAGATGAGGTCTGGAATATAAATCAATTCAATTTTGGACTGTGATCAGCTATAAGCAACGGTAAACGTGCATCACAACGAATGTCACTCAAAAGACTGAAAAGAGGTCAGCAAACGTACATTTAGCACTGATAAACGGTGCGCAGACTACAAAGCAACAAAAGGGGAGCAGAGTAGTGATGTGCCCTGCTCTGTGGAGTTTGCATGTTTCCCGCTGTTCACAATTCCTCTGTGTGCTTCGCTTCACTCTCCTTTCAAGCTGAATAGACAGCTTTGAAATTGCCCACAGGTATGAATGTGAGTGTGGCTGAATGTCTGTCTACCTGTGTTTTCCCTGAGTTCATTTTTCTCCCTCTCCATTATGTTCTTTGCACCATGTTCCTGAAGAGAAATAAAGAAGCTAAATGATTAAAAGGGTTAGTTTTAGTAGTATTTTGAGTTCAACGTGTATATTGTATATTTACAATTTGCTTCTGGTGACTTTCAGTCTCAGAGAACATCAACAGAAACAGACAGTCAGCAAGCCAGATACTGTAGACACATACAAAAACACAAGTGTAGGTGTAAAACTTAAATCTTCTTAGACAAATACATTGATACACTGCTTTTTGCACACGATTTGTAACTTGTGTGGAGCCTGGAGGAATTGACGAAAAAAGAAAGAAAAAAGCCTGGATGAAACATTGTGTCACTGTGTACAGTAATTTGTCAAAGTCTGACAGCATTGCAGTCTGAGGAAGGTATTTTCTGCTGGGCAGTACCAAATCATCAAAAGATATTAAGCTCTGCTGTCGGTACCTATCCTCTCCGCCTTACAAATGGACTTCTAAACAGCAGTGTTGTTCAATTAGAATAGTTGAATTGATCGTATTGTGTTTTTTTCAGATTAGCTTTTTACCATTTTATCATAATTTACCAGGTCACAGTACATTTGTATAATTTAGTCAGGAAATTTCAATGATCGAGCTCCCTTTTGTAGGGCAGATAACAAATCCTATAAGATCTATAGATTCTATAAGAAACATCGCACACAAACATACACATGACACTAATTAAAACAATAACATTATGAATGCAGCTCATTCCAATAATAAAGAGCTTAATATCTAAAGTCAGAGTTGGCCTCATACCAGCCCTGTACATAGTCCCATACATCACACTGAGACTCCACACTGTTTTTTTTTAATGAAACACTGGCAGTGTGCCCTTCAAAGCTCAGCTGAATTAAAACAACCTGAGAGGCGCTCTGAGTCAAAGCCAACTCATGTCAGATTTCCTGCCACCTTTGAAACACAGCCTGTGCCACAGGAATAATGGCTGTGGGCTTTAGCTGCTAGTAAAGGCCTCTCTGCATGAGCGTGAAACTCATAGATCCTACAGCTGACGAGCACATGGATGCCAGGATGAGGCAGTTTCTTGGAATTTATGTGCTGGCTGCCTGGCAGATGACACAGAGTGGCGATGACAATGCTGTTCTAGGTGTCACAACTGTTTTCTCTCACTGGTTCAAAATGTTAATCACGTCTTTATATCTGGCCAGAACTGACGGTCATAAGCAAAGATACCTACTATGCAGTGAAGGGCAAGCTACTAGAAACAATAATTCATTACTTAATTGAAGAAGTTATTACATTACTTAGAGTTAATGCCTTAGATTACATATTTGATTTGACTGTATTTAATACATGTAGAAATAGAAAAACAGATAAACCCTGCAAGAGTCATTCACTGACTGATTTTTTCTGTCCACCAAACTGCTAAATGCTAGTCACTAACTTTGTCTGTCTGCCTTTTTGTGATAAGAAACAAATTGAATGTTTTTTTACATTTCTACTGAAAACATAAAGTAGTTTGTAGTCATTTTCAACGTAACGTCTAAATGCTTGAACATTTTATAATTTCATCATTTGCCGTTTTTCAGGGTGACAAGAGGGCAGTTACATGGGTCACTGTTTCTATACAAGATCTAGTTGATGTCAGTGCTGAGCAAAAGAAATGAGTCAGAGAATAAAGTAGCTTTCTGTTGTGCACTGCTGTGTTCTTTCATTTAACTTCATGAATAACAAAGGAAAGAGTCCATCCATATACACATAAATGCCTCATCAGTGATATTTTCACAGTCAATTTACCCGTCAACATATTAGCTTGTGGATATTACTTACACCACTGTACATCGCAGTACATCGTCATCATCACATAAATCACTCCTAATAATATGACCCAAATATTTTACACTGTTCAAAACTTTTAGTACTTTTAGTCCTGCCAAGAAAAATCAAGGAAACTCTGATCTTCCTTAGTTCTGGCAATGATGGTGCTCTTTTTTGTTTTGAACATATTTTAAGCAACTGCTTTCAAAAAGCACATACATATTGTAGAATTCTGTCTTCATTACTTATTGACCGTGTCTTTTAAAGCATATATACACACGTCTGTGCCGAGTTTATATTTGAAACTGAATTGATCATCAATAGTTGTTGTATATTCTAAAAGTCTATTCAGAAGGATTTGTTCTAATACTTTGTAAAGAATCCTAGTCAAAGCATTTGTTTTTTAGTTTTCTAGATTTCTATATCAGTTTTAGGTTTAAATACTAACACCAGTAATAGTCAGCAGAGAATCAAATGTTCTACTGTTATACATGATGTTTTATTTATTGGTCCTGAGGAATAGTTACAGGAGGTTTCCAAAGATTAAAAACCAACAACTTAGATGATATCATCAGTGTTATCAGTACTTCAAGCTCAGTAATGTTAACAGAGGTCCTGCCTTACAAACAGAAGTTGAACTTGAAAGAATAAAATACAGAATATCTCGACCTTTGCTTCTTTGATTTTAACCAATCCTTCTTTAGTCTGTCTCTTGTGAGTTCCCCAATTTTATCAAAGTGTGATACTAAATCGATGAAGGAGCCGCTTTAAAACAGAAAGCTCTTGCACAGTGTGTCATTTCAATCACTACTGACTGAAAACTTCACTGATCTTCAGACAGCAGATACACTTCTACACATGCTACACAATGGTTCACATATTCCTGCTACAGACATAGGCACAGGTAGCGTTAGTGTTTTTCATTTTTATTCCTACACTTTCATGTCATTAGACAAATAGTGGTTTCTTTGATTATTCATTAAAATATCTAGTATAGTATCTAGTATTTGTTCTGAGAGACACCAAGACAGTGAAAAAGATGCTCTCAGTGTGTAGAGAGTTCTCACGAGGATGCTCAAGATATTTTTAAGGTCAGCTGATGGAAGGCCTTGAAAATCAATGTGGTTAAATTTCCCCTGGGTGGTGCAGGGGGAGTGCTGCCCATCAAGAAACTAACAACCACAGGGTCCAAATGAATACCACAGACATTGCTTGGAGAAAACTAGAACTACTCCAGCTGTGCACGCTGCCCAAATGTGACCCAGTAATGCCCACACAGAGGGAAACTGTGAACTGCATTCACATCTCTGGCCTGGTGGACTTCCAACGCTGAAGGTGAATCTGATGCTGTCTGAGTCAAAGAAGGTCAGGCTAGTGAAGATATCCTCAAGAAAATGACACTTAGTTTGCATGCTCCTGCACAAATAAAATATGGCAATCAGAGCTTATCATTTCTGAGACTTAAAACAGTTCAGTTTAATTACAGCAGGATTTTCTTTCTGGTCACTTTCCTGTTCTTTTTCTCTCTCTTTGATTGAGTCTCTCTGTTTCTCTCCCTCACTTCCTTCCTGTGCTGTCCAGTCTTTGTCGGATAAATGAAAACCCATCAAGAAGATATCAAGATAAACATAAAAGTAGTCTGAGGCTGACAAGAAAATAAGAGTCATCCATCAAAGGCCTTAGCTACTTACACAATATGTCAGAGGAACCCTTGGGTTCTCAACCTACTGCCTGTCTCGCTTTAATTCAGGACACTGAACCGGATCACCACATCAGACAGATGGACAACAAGCCCAAGAGATTAAAAAAAGTCTTAAATGTTGAGTTTTCTGTTAACACCGTTGAACAGTTTGGGATCCTGTAAGCGCACGTGTCAAACATGGCGGAGGAGAAAGTCTTCATCTTCATATCGGACCTCTGAAATCTGCATTATCCCTTTTTCCACGTTCCCTCTGACACATCTGAGGTTATGTCTGGGTTTTTTTGTTTTTGCCATCAGCCTAATGCTGAATGACTGAAGATCAGTGGTTCGCGTCGTTTACTGTCCATTCTGTTTTCCTAGATAAGGCCATGTATTATACTGTTTTGTCCTCTCTGGTTTTGTACACCACCATCCTGATAAGTGTCACACCAATGAAGTCTTGTTCATGAATTAATCTCATTTTTTACCTGGCTATAAATCATACTCTGACCTGTATAAAGCATCAGTTTGATTCACTGCTACTGTACATAGAAAACAATTGCACAATTTAAAACTAATCAATTCAAGACACAGATCAGAGGGTAAGAGGGTAATCGTGCAGAATATTTTTAGCTGTGATTTGACTGTGATATGACTAAGTCATCTAAGGGGAGTTACATTACTCCAAGCACCTCTTAGTCACACTTCATTCATTTCCTTCAAGTCAATACTTTGTTATAAGGACGTGTTGATGCATACACTGAGACAAGATTATAACGTAGCAACAGTAACTGGTGATTGGCGTCAAATGCTGATTATATCTGTACAGAGCAGGGAAAGTGCAGCACAGGTTCTGCTCTTGCTAAACAAAGAAAATAGCTCCATCTGAATGGTGCTGTCACCAGTTTCTAGGAAACAAATTACACCTGGCTGTGAATAAAAATTATCTCCCACTGAATTATTATAGTATGAAGAGTGTCTGGCAAAGAAAAAGCAGCTCTGCCGTGTTGCATTGCATCTGAATATATTGCATAATATTAATGTTAGAAACTTGCTCATGTAAGGGGAACATGAAAGTGCTTTAAAAAAAATTAAAGAGTGAATAAATTAAAGAGTTTTTTGTTTTTTTTCAAATAGAAAAGCGTTTTTAAATAGAAGTATGCTCTGAAAGACATGTGGAGAGGTAGTGTCAAACATTTCCGTGACCCACACACATTGAACAGCCTGACAGCAGTGCAGATACATTCCCCCCAAGACAGTAACATCACTCTTTTGCTCCTAAACATATTAAACATGCTAAAAGTTTTTTTGCTAAAAATGTATGAAATGTCTATAAACTGCATTATGAACAGTCTAAACTGGAAGGCAGTTTTTTTCAGCAGTAAGTTGTGTAATTTATCTGGTGTGTTAAGTACAGTAAAGTTTTTTTTATTTGGTTATAATATATTTCTGAAATTAGTTTTAATGCAGTCTTCAAAGTACACCAGCCCACCATAAGAGGCAAGGACATGTGAGTCGGCAGGTGGCAGGAGGTTCAGACATGTCTGGAAAAGCAGGACAGAGGTGAACACTGCAGACAATTTCACCAGACGTGTCCCCAGAGTGTCAGAGCAGAGAGTTCCGCTTATTATACCATGATTTTGAAACTTAAAGTTGATACACTTGCAGATTTATTTAATCATTTATATTTGTTTTTTGATTTGTCACTTTTCTGTCAAGTCAGGTAAATTCTGTTATTTAATCTTGTAACTTTCTCATTCATTGTTAATTTCATAAGACTGACGCCTGAAGAGCAGGGCAGGAGGAGAGAAGGCCACGTGGAGCAGAGTAAAGTCATTTTGAATCTCATGTTACTACTAGCTTGATTTGCCAAAGATTTGTGTTGTAGAACAGTGGTGCTGTGGATTAAATGCTAATATCTACATGTGGACACACTCACAAAGCTTAATATGCTCATACTAAGCAGCTTGTAAGCAAGTTTACCATCTTAGTTACCATCTAAGAGAATCTTTAGTAGAAAACAACTGCTTCTCACTCCAAATGTACACAGACCATAGCAGAGTTCCTGTGTTTGACACTGGAAAGTGCTACCTTGGGGGGAAAAACTTGATGTGTCAGGAGCTAGGGCCCAGAAACATAAAACACAACCTGGCTCATGCAGGAAAATACAGTACCTCTATCTGCAACAAGGTTTGTGGTTTCCTGTTCCTGTGGCTGGAAAGGGTAATTAAACCTAAGCATTGGTTAGCTATATGTCAGCATTTAAACTAAAGCCTCTAAGGAAACCTTGCGCTTGACATTTCTTTCCTTGGCATCTATAATATGCATTTCCAGTGCTCTCTGAGGAAAAGTATAAGACGTTGTGTAGAATTAAAGTTTATGAGAAATGCAACAAAAGACTGCTTCCCTAATTGGACTGCTTAAGGTTACAAATCCTGTGACAGACAGGTCAGGCTAATGAGCCCAAACAAAAAGCAGAGCCACAGCAAAGTTATTCACATCGTGACTATTTGGCAATGGACAAAAGGCTTCTTCCCGTTGGCAGGAAAGGATCTTGGCAGAGATACACAGTCACCTTTTGACCTCCACTCTGTTCTACTTTCAACTGTGAAGTACTCTTCTTGTCTTACCAGCTCATACACAATTAAATTTATGTGAGGTAACACCTACTAGATCAGTTCAATCTGGCATCATAACACACCCTGAGCCCTGATGATAATGAAAACTGCCTTCAGACACTGAGCAGCAATCCTGCTACCGGTAAGTCATGTGATAGTAATCTGGCGTGTTGCCATTTTTGCCCTGTTCATCACACAAGGATTTAACAAAAGCCGTTGGGACTGCACAAAGTTCACGGTCAAAGCATATGCTTGAGTTCAGATCAGCTCCAATCCTCCAACTATGAGCACAATAAACCTAAAACCACGGTATGAGCCTACAGCAGCATTAATCACTGCCAGGCTGCAGACCACAACACATTACTTAAGATCCATTCTCACTTCTACAGTATTCACCACTGAGAATAACACAAGCAGCAGATTATAGCAGCCTAGCTTCTGCACTAGAGCCAGCAGACCGGAGTACAAAGAGGTAAAGGTAATGTGCTCCTTTTTTTTACATCCACTCCCAACACAAAGACTACTGTTTCCACATCAGTGTCCAAACGTGACTGCATCCTGCCAGGATGAAGCATCGATTATTAAGTGAGCCTTACATTCATGCGTATCTAAATATGCAGCATAATTACTTAAAAGGTGAGTTCAAATTTGGTGTGTAAGCTCATTCAGACAACCTAACAAATGAGATCCTGCATCCAGTAAGCTTTTCTGTTTTGTTGTTGTCAATGTGACAAAAGCCAGCGCAGAAAGAATGAAGATATATGGCTCTTATTAGCTGCTGTGATTTGAGGTGATGCATAAAGAACAGTGAGGCACTTTGAATAAAGAGGGGTCAGAGGTGCTGCTGTGTAATTAAAGCGATCTTTAAATGAGGTGGGAACTGCACTTCTTGATCTTCTTGCCTTTGTGAAAAGAGGAGTGTGGGTGAAACCCTTGAAACACCTTTTTTTTTACTTAATATCCAAACAAAGTTCTTTTCATAGTTAATTAAATCCAACCACTTGGGAGGAAAAAGGTGCTTAAGAAACAAATGTGCATTGGAGTTGTCCTTGTGGTCTGTGAAGTGTAACTGCACCGATTAACATAAACCCAAACAGTTATTTACTGCATGAGGAAAATGACTTTGATACTAAAAACTGATCTGCTGACATTATTTTATGCAACCTCGGCGGTGGTTGAGGTGTCATGAAGCAAACATACTTGTTAAAATTACCATTATTGTACATGCAGGATGTATTGTACTGCTTACCAACAAATAAACGTCAGGTTCTGTCAGAATTAAAATGAGAAAAATACATCCCAGAATTGCCACTGGAATCAAATGACTTAAAGTTCCAGTGTGAAAATCTACAGTGGAGTGGAAATAAATAGAAGTTACTGAATCTTATTTAATATAAGCAGATAATAAGTAGGTGTTGCCGGCAAGCAAGAATGTGTGTCTTTGTGTGTGTAGTACATGTTGAACGATGCATGGCAATAAAACAAGTGGTGCATGTGTAATGCAATGTGACCAAGGTGATAATTTAGTGTAAATGACCCTGCAGTCCCACAGAGTGTCTACATTTTCAGTGAGTAACTTCATCACTGCTATCACGGTGCATTTAAGTAATAAATGTGTGTCTACACCAAGCTCATTTACATAAATGTTTGATATATTTTTGCTCTGATCCGTATGCAGGACAATAATTATTTAGCTAGCTGTTACAAAATCTAACATGCGATGTGGAGTATACTAGCAAGGATTCTCATTCAGGCATGAAACAACATAGCTAATATGTGGGTTCAGGCTGCTATATTTTTTATTGTTTGAAAGAACAGAGCTGTGCCTAAAAAAAAAACAAGTTAAAAGTTGACTTGTGCAGTGGATGGGGTTTTTGTTCTTTTTCATTCCAGCAGAATTGAAAATTATTTTGATGATTCTGGACACATCAATCAATATGTGCAAAGTGCTGTCAAAAGATCAGCCAAGTCTTTTTCACTTCAAGTTTGTCTTAACTTTACATTAGAGAAAAACAGCGGTGTTCAGGTATGACTCCAACATAACCATCGATGTAAAACTGTCAAACGATTGCATGGAAAGCACAAACTGGGCTTGAAACAAAGTCAATATTTTGCCTTTATTTATGAACTGAGAAGAGGTTTGTTGATATTAGACCAGATCTTCTAGCCTCACACTGACAAATGACATATGTACTGACCAGTGCTAATTTCCACATAGATACACTGCACCACATTTCTTCATTGTCTCTATGTGACTTTTAATCACATTGTAAAGGGTTTACAAGCAGTTTTCTAAAAAAATAAGCAGTGTTTACTGCATTACTTTAACACATTCTGCATATGGGACAGACAGTATTGAAAAGTAACTATTAGTTATGCCATAATACTTATGCCCCTTCATAATGTGCAGCATCCCTGCTGTATAAATAACATCCTTCATACAGACCAGAACTGAGCTACAGTCACAAAAACAAATGGTTAATTTGAACCCTCTGTGTCAATTTGTCAAACATTTTCAAATTTACTAGGAAGTGGTCATTAAAAGACCAAAAGTTATGTTTAACACATGATAGAAATAAATCCGTATAAAAGATTAATGATAAATAAATCAGAAAATTGACATGATCTTGATCATCATAATTACCCTGCAGAGGGTTTTACATTATTCTAGCTCAAGTGATACATTTACCAGTGAGAAACGTCCATATGAATACAAATACCTCAAAACCGTGTGGACATGGCTTGTTTTTATTTGTCAAAGGCTGCCTGGTCATACAGATGATGCTTTATAATAATTCCTTGTTCACTATTATGCTGCATTATGGAATCATTGAAGTGTACAGAGTGTAATAATTTTCAGCAAGTCAGTACTACAGAATAATGCAGGCTGGGACTGTGCTACTACCTAATAAAGCTGTTCTAATCAATATTTTATATAAACAACAGATCAAATTACTGTGTACAATTTGTAAAGCGTTACTCATAGTGACAGAGAATTATCACCTGACTCTGCCGTGACCCTCAGATCTACAAAGCCTGTTTGTATGTTTTACATCATTGTTTTGGTTTCCTGCCCTGGAAATAAATACAAAAAAACTATATATGCATGAAAACAAGAAATTACTTAGTAAGTCCCTGGTGAATGTAGGGAAACATTTAGCTGCTAGAGAGCAAGATGCTCCCCTCATGAGCTGGTCGAGAGCAAATCAGAGTAAAAATGTCAGTGAATGTTCTTTATATAAACTTCAGATTGTCTGCAACATGCTGTAACTGCCAATGAATACTAATGTTGCTTCTTCTTAGCTGGATGTTTAAATAACACTTCCATCCATCCATTAAAAGAAGCTATTTTGCTATTTGGACCTGTTTTTATCTTAAAGATAAGAAAGTGGCCTTAGTACAATTACTAAATCTAGTTTTTACTAGAAGAGTATGTGTGCATGAATGCGTTAAGCCCTCCCTCTCTCTTCCCTATATTAAAATGTATCTGTGTTTATACATAGCAGCAAACATCTAGAGGTGACATTAGGACCTGTGGCTAGTGTGGCTCAGTTAGTTGCACCTGCTGGTGTCATATACGTGTGTGCAGTCGATACTGAAGTTGCCCCGCTGTGCACAGTTTTTTTTCTTATTTACTTATTTTTGGGATGAGGTCACTGATTCCACAGAGGATGAAGGATCACAGCACACCATGCTCTGCAGACAGAAAATCTGAAATGAAAATTAGAGTAATGGGGGGCTGTTTATGTAATTTGCAATTCAACAATATATTACAGTATGAAGTCACTTTGCATCTGATCCAGCACCACTCCAACTTATTTTCTAATCATCAATAAACAATATTCAGAAATCATACTTGGATAATAACTGCCAAATTGCTTCCTTGTGTATTTAAGTATTCCTTATGCCAAATTGTCCTAGATTTTGTGCTTTTTCTAATGTAGGACAGTTCAGGCTGAAATCTAGGACACACATTCGGAGGTTGAAAAACCTCTGTTGAAAGATCTAAATCACCTCGATATCTGCAGTAAAAATGTATCTGGTCAATAAAGGTTAAGGCTAACGAGCATGCCATGTTCGATAATTTCGGTAATTAAAATGTTTTTCTTTAGTGCTATAAATATCTGATTTCAGAGTAAAGAAGCGTAGCTGCACGTAGTTAAATACAGTCATTTAAACAGTTTTCATCTCGCAGACTTAAAAGCAAAGATGCAACTTAATGAATTAAATGTATACTGTATGTATACATAGTTAATCTGAGAGAGTTATGTGTTTGTGTCTACAGCATTAATAATTACTAAATTAAGCATACTGCAGTGTTAGGTCCATGTATATTTAAATAGCAACACAGTGATTATTTTGTTGTTTTGTTGTTGTGCTTATAGTGTAGATTGTCACTACAACTTTTAAGATTTGGTTGAAAATTACTGAATAAGCCATGTAGGAATTACTTCTGTTCATGACTGACATGCAGACACAGACAGACATTCACTTCACACAACTATAGTCAATTTAGAGTCACCGGTTAACCTCACTGCATGTCTTTGGATGTTGGGAGGAACCCAGAGTACCTGCAGAGAACAAGCAATCTCCACACAGCTTAATGGTTCTAAACAAAAAGTCACATAAAGAGTATCCTGACCTGGAAGGAACCAAGTACAGTACATTCATGTAGGATTTTCTGCTATTCATTTTATGTGGAAATATTCAAAGTCTTCCCCAGTTTTCTCTGAATATAAGGCACCAATTTTCAAAATAATT
This sequence comes from Ctenopoma multispine, assembly GCA_034779795.1. Taxonomy (NCBI): domain Eukaryota; kingdom Metazoa; phylum Chordata; class Actinopteri; order Anabantiformes; family Anabantidae; genus Ctenopoma; species Ctenopoma multispine. The sequence continues at coordinate 5,205,275 of JAUYWH010000009.1, read as the reverse complement.
GCACATGTCAAAGTTGGCCTAGTTTTAAGGAACTGCGTCTTTTCCTATGGTGAAATGCTCCTTTAAGACAAGCACAGCTAGGATTGTCTTCACAGCCACAGACAGGATTAGTTATAACAAGGACCTGTAGGAACACTGAGTAACTCATTCCTCTCTGTAGGGACCTTTTTGTGTTTTTTAGCAGGTGGAGGAGATTAGCTGCATTAGCTGGAGACACAAAGACTTTAACACTGGGACAAAGATTTGATGGGTTGTTGAGTAGCTCCTGCCACCCAGCAGTTTTTTATGTGTTGTTGTGGCGTGTACACAAACCCCATGGTAGACTTAGAAGAAAATGTACAAAAAATTCCCTGTTTTTTTATGTTTTTATTGTTATGGTGTGTTTGTCACAGTACAGATACAGGCAGCTGTTGGTTGCTGCGCCAGATTTATAACATTGATCTCACTTATTGACTTTTCAAGACACAGCAAGACGTCATCAATGGGGACATAAGGCAGAATTACACTGAGAAGGAAATTCCTATTCAGCTGTTTCTGTTTTTAGCTCATTTTCAATCAGGGAAGTATGCAGTGGACAACGGAGAACGATCAGCTAAACGACGACTAAGGGAAAAGAAAGCAAACCTACAGTAAACAGGAGACGGCCACCGGTTCACACATGCGCGTTTGTTCTGCAGGGCTCCGAGCTCAGTAGAGATCAATACTTAATTTAGTTGAGCATTCAGCCACTTTTATAAGTACAAACTTCATTTGGTTATAATTGTATCATTACAATGTGACTGTGGTGTTAAATTCCTCCTTTTTTTGTATTCAACTTTTAGCACCTGTGCCTAATAGACTGAGAGAATATTTTGTAATGAGTAGCTCTCAATGGTCTTTTTTGTTAAAGGAATTTATTGATGCAATGCAGCATGTGACACTGTTATAGAACCAGCAAAACCGAACCCAAGTCCTCATTAAGCAAAAGTAATGTCGCTGCAGCTCTATGCGTTTTCAGTCACAGTCGCCGACCACTTAGTTTATTGATGAAATGTCTGTACAGAGACATTATTAGCAGCTGAAGATGTCCTCAGAGCTGCCAGTCAGACAATCCAACAGACCCTGTAAGTCCACTTTGATTTTTAACGCTACCTTAAAGTTTTCCTCCTATTCACTGAGACTCATTTTGCCAAATCACAATGATACTGGTGGGCCAGAGGTTAGAGACTGCTTAAGAGTTCCTCGCAATCAAACTGGCTTCAGCAAACTGTTGTTGTGAAAGCCTGTAATTTGGCATCAGGAGAAGATGCTTATCCATAACACTCTGAACAGACACATCACAGTGAATCGGCATTTCTCTTTTTTTTGTCTGATGATCAGAAAACACACATGTCCAGAGAAGCAAAGTTAAGGGATGACTGTCTAACCAAAGGGACATTGCAACTGTCTCAATGTGTTCATAAACATGTATATTAATGTTGTTATTGTTGTGTTTCTATTATAGACTTGACTTCATTCAGTTGTCGAAAATTGATTTAAAATGGTTTGTTAATGTTTATCACCTTAAACTTAATGTTTGGTGAAACATTTAGTGCACTTATGTAATCTTTTATTTTGATGGATGAGTCACTGGACAGTAGTTTAGTGAGGGGTATCACTGGCGAACTGTGGGTCAGAGCCAACATAGATGCAGGAGAAATGTACAGACCTGAATAAACCTTACTGTGCACATGGTACAAGAGGTGCACACAGTACTTGTTCTTAACTTATGTTCATGTATGAGGATTATTCTGTTTTTAATGTGCTTTATATGACAATATGTTTAGTCATTTTAGTTGATTGTACTGCATTTCTGTTATGCTGGGGTGTTTGGGCTTGTTCCATCAATGAACAATTAGCTTGAGGGGATGTATAAAAACTGAGAGATACGTACATATTCAAACATTTTATGTCCTTTTATTTTATTGCAGTTTTCCACGGTCTGCTAAACAAAGAGAGAGAAACGGAGAGCAAAAACAAACAGTAAAATAAACATTCAAAAGATGCACGGCCAGTAATTCTTTGGACCAGGGTTGCCACAACAGACATGTTTGCCAGGAGGAACATTTATTCTCATAGTCAAGGCCAATGTGTTATCAATTCAGCCTGCACAGTCTGCTCGCTTGCTCACCCTCACCAACTGCCAGTTGTTTACAGAGATTAATTTTACTTTTTCTCCAAGAAATAAAGGAATACAATCAGAGTAAGAGCTATGTCCCTTTTGCACTGTTAAATCAGCCAACATTTAATCAGAAGTAAAGATGAAGGACGAAGAAAATGAAGAAAAGGAAGAAAGGAATTTATTGGTCAAACCTAAAAATCTTAAATCTCTTATGTTTGCCAATTTTTCACTTCCAAAATCTCTTAAATCATAATGGTAACCACTGAATGCTGTAGACAAAAGGGAGCTGTGTGGGAGGGGGTCTGCTGCTTGGACTTCACTGACATTTATTTATACAGATTTGATGAGAAATGTTCTTAAGATATTGCATTTGCAATGTTTATCACATGTAAAAGCAAAGTTGTCTGGTTATAAAATCAGACTGTCTAACCTAAAATAGAAATCAAGCGTCTTCCTCTTACAAAATGCTGAACTCCAAGCAGCCTTCCTCAACTGACTTTTCACTTAGTCCCAACCTCTTCAGTCACTATTGTCATGAATGTGAAGCTTTGAATTGTTTTTGAAACAACTCATTTTCACACAGATAAACAAAAGCAGCTTCTCATATAGCACATAGCCAGCAACCACTGAAACCAATGGCTGGCAGCTGCAGTTAGGTAGTAGGCTAATTTACACTGACTCAGTTTAAAATAAGCCCTGTCATAAACTTGCCACCGTGACAGGGTGACATGCAGACATTCACACCTATGGGCAATTTAGATTCACCAATTAACCCTAACCTAGCCTCATGTCTTTGTGCAGTGGGAGGAAGCCAGGAAGACACGGGCAGAACACAAACCTTCTTGCTGTGAGGTGACTTATGGCTTATGGCAAGCTGATCGCTACACCAAAAAAATGACAGTATTTACTTCTTACAATACACCTTGGGTGTGACTGCAATCATACGGCAAGTCCTTCTTCACACAGATATATAGAAGGCAGTCCACCAGTGGGGCAGCGTTACTATTGGCTGATAAAGCACTTCTATACCCCCAAAGGAAAACCTTCCTAACCTACTTGAACTGTAGAAGTTCCATAACTATTTGAAACAATAACAGTTTTGCCATGCAATTATCCTCCAGCTAATTGGCCATTGTTCTCAGAAGGCTAGTTGTGCTGGTTTGATGGTGCTACTAGCTGTCTGAGGATTTCTCAGCTATTTATTGTCATTAAGCACTAATGTTTACAGTCCAGCTACAATGCTAAAAAATTTTTTTGGTCCCATTAATGTACCACTGCTGAATATTATAACTTTACTTTAAGGTCACCTTAAGGCTTTTTAAAATTAATTAAACTAATTTCCTTGACTTGGGCTGGAATGAGTTTATTGGTCCTCACTGGATAACAAATGGCTCAATGGTTAGTGAAAACAGGCCTTAAAGTATATCTGATGGTTTAATCCCAGTACTTATGTACTTAGGGTTGGTATCACAGGTAAATTGCAATAAGGGAAGAGGGGAGATGGGTACTTACTGTGTTAAACACAAAGCAGAGATCATCTTCTTATAATAACCTCTCTGGATGATTTGAAAACTGACACACATCTCACTCAAACCTCCTACACAATTCTTGTTTTAATGTTTCCTCCTCGTTTTTTTATATTGGACTGTTCATGCCTGCACACCTACACTATACTGACACTGGACAAATGCAATTTGCCTTTATTAAAATCAATTTTTTTGCGGCAGACCAGAGACTCCCACCAGCTTCCAACAAACATAGTACAAAATGTAGTATCAGTAGATAGTCTTCACTATTCCAATAAAGACCCTACTAGGAAACATGCACCTTCAGTTAGAGCCTGGTGTCTAGTTTTTCCGGCTTAAGTAATTCCCTTGTGGTTTTAATTAGTAAAAGTGGATGCTGCCTGCAATGAGCACAGGCCATGAATCCTGTGGGTGTGAGTGAGGCACTAATAGGTGTGATCCCTATCCACAGCAACCTAAAGCACCTTCTGAAAGAACCATCTGTGGAGTTTGCAGCTCCACAGACGTATTATTTCACATCAACTTCAACCTCTTTCCGTCCACTGTAAAGTCTTTGTACATTTCTGCAACAGTTCAAAGAACACATGAAGAAATATGACGATGTTCTAACACAGACAAGCTTTTAATGAATTTGGAAAATCAGACTTCTAAATTTTTAAGATTAGTCTGCCCTCAGGCCAGATACAGAGATGAATGTCAAAATAGTTTTATCCTTGTTCACTACGTTTTTTTATGATGGAGTTTAAGCACTAATTTCCTTTCTGGGTGCACGCCAGTAATTTGCTTTTGGATATGTGTTAGACTCACATTTGGATCAAAGAGATCCATGAGGAGCTTGTTCTCAAATAACTTCATAGGTCAGTAGGTTTGGCCACTGACTAACAGCACCCCCGTGTGGTGAATATATGTTGTTACATGTCTGTGAAGATTCTCAGTCATCCAGGTAAAGTTGTCTGAGGATTGAGTCATGGCAACTGGACTTCTTTCTT
>JAUYWH010000009.1:5156126-5200520 GCA_034779795.1 Ctenopoma multispine | reverse complement strand
TGGAAGAAAGAAGTCCAGTTGCCATGACTCAATCCTCAGACAACTTTACCTGGATGACTGAGAATCTTCACAGACATCACATTAAATGATTATTAAATGATGAAGATATGATTTCTAGCTCACAAACACGGTATTTTTTCAAAAAGATAGTCAATCGCCACCTGTGACTATCAGTCCAACAATCATGCTGAGATAATTTAAACATTTTCTGCGTGATGAAACATGTCCCAGTCTCACCTCACGTCTCAATGACAGTCTAAAGCGATGTGAGCTTTAAAAGGCACTGGCCAACAGCTCTCTCATTTATCACAAGTTTCACAAAGTCAGCCAAAGCTAACCCCCCTTGATGCTGAGTTCAGTTTGAGGGGAGATTGGTCACTTTGATGTAACCCCTCTGGCTGTGACGATGGGAGAGGAGCAGCAGAGGGTCGGTTACGCTGAGGTGAAAATGGTCAACGTAAGGTTGAGGAGGATAACAAGGACAAAGTGAAAGAGTGGGCAAATGAAAAAACTGAAAAAAGATGAGGTAAGGAGAAAAGTCAGGTGGTGATAGGAAGAGAGGTGGGTAAAGGTGGAGTGGAGATTGAGTGGGGATTAATTGAAGAATAGAGGGATGAAATAGACAAACAAGGCTAATGGCTGAGCCCACAGCTGGCTCACTTGGACCCATAAATAAACCAGTGACAGCGATAAATATAGTATGACAGGCAATCAGCACAGTTACCCATGTGCCCCAAGGACGCTGCTGGTCAAAGGAGCCACAGGACTGTCCATTATCTCCCACACTCTGACTGATGTGTGGCTGATTGAGGTTCAGTGTTTAGAGACACCAAAATCCCCAGAAGAGACCAAACTGAACGCACAGAAGACAAGAGTAGATGAAAACAGCCTTTAACCTGCAGCGCATGAAGGGATAGGATCTATCAGCCACCTGGTGTAGGAATATATATAAAGCGACAGTGATCAGGTTTATCCGAGTTTAAGGAACTGAAATCTAAAGTTTAACGGTGCTGAATTGCCTCATGGGCAAAAAGGGTAATATCTTGTTTCTCTGACAGAATTTGACATTTCTGCTGTGAGTGGAAAAAGTTTCACCCCCGGAAAATAAAGTGAGGAAACATGTTGGTAAAATGTCAGTTAAAGCTTTTTTTTTAAATAGTTATTCTTACATTATTTTCCTTTTTGGGACATTTTGGAGTAAGCAAAGGTTGAGAATGAACAAACTTGAAAACAAGTGGTTGACAAAGTACTTAAAGGCACCTTCTAGAATGTAACATAGTAAATGTAATGCTTTGTCTGCCCGGAGTAGGCACTCTGCCCGGTGACTATGCAGATATAAAAGTTTCTGGTGAGTAAGAATCTCAATGGTAGAATCAGAAGCTTCTGAATTTAGGTATGTTCTCACCCAGACTACATCAGATGGTGCACAGTATGGTACCCACTAAATCCATCTCCTTTTCCTTTCATTATGCAAAGGATCAGTTTGAGAGTACATCCTGAGAAGGTGTTTGTAAAAAAATGAGGCCTTTACTCAGAGGATCTAATTTAGAACTGATTTCTTTCTCTTGAACAAATAATTTCACTTCACTTTCACTTATCATTACAGGAGAGATTGACACTACCAGAGGCACACAGGGCTCTGAGGGCAAGCAGGAAGAAATAGCAAACATAATTATAATAGCACAGATCCTGTGCTAGCTCATGTGTACTGTACGTGCCCAGTGAGAATTTTGCACTCTTGGTGCTGTCTATTCATTTGTTCAGCTGTGATTATCACCTTTAACCAGAGTCATGATGGTAACTTGGAGCAGGCCCTGGGATCAGTGATGCAGAGGCTTCTGGCCAGGGGTAAGATTTAGCTGCAGATCTGTGAAAAAGCTAACTTAGCCTTCCTATTGCATTAACATGATGATAGAGCATTTAGATGTATTCACTGCGATTTACTGTAAATTTATTATCAGATGTCATTTAGAAGGCAGGTGTACTTGACACTCTTCCCCACAACCATGAAAGAAACAACTATTTAGAGCAAATGACTGAATGGTGGTTTTGGGAACCCTCGTCGATACATAATGATTTTCTTTGGCAGTTATATAAAGCAGAATAAATGAAATAAGTAAAGCGTAATGAGTCAGGTCTAAGTCATAGATAACATAATGAAATGGAAACAATTTTATAATTGTGTTTACTGCTTTGCTAGTGATGCAGCTGTAATAGACAGTGAAAGAGATGTTTTTTCAATGAGAGCGGCACACTGCATTCTCTTGCATGCTCCATGCCCTCTGATAATACTGTTCGGTATATGAGGACAAATGAAGCAGTCCTAATAGACATGTTTGGTGTCTCTGCACATGTAGCTGCTGATTCATCAATACAAAAAGTCTCAGGTGCAAGCTCTGTTATGCTATAACTAAGTGGTAATAAATGAAATGGAGTGGAAACTGAATATACAATAAGCAGTTTGAGAGGATATACAAAGATCAAGCGTCTGTCATAAAGCACAGAACAGTATTACTTTGTAGGGCAGAGATTCCTAAAACACAAGCTTCCACTATTTTTTTTTACCATTCAGAACTTGAAATAAACAAAAAAAATCTACTGAGCTTCAGATGATTATGAGCACATAATAATAACTTAATATGCATCTACAAAAACTATTTTATGTAGTGCACATGACTATTAAGCAATTTGCCAAGAGTATCTTCATAGAGGACAACACCAAAACTCGAGTTCACTCTGGAACCAGAACAAGCTGCTGGGACTAAAAGGCTGAGTTCAAAGTCAAAATTTTAAACTCGCTATTTCTCACCTTTTTCTATCATGCTTTTTTTTTATCTTGTCAGTCTCTTCCTTATCATCTGTGTATTTGTACGTGTGTATTGCCTCAGTCAGCCCAGAAATATAACGCAGGTCAACTCAATTCTGATTTTATCCAGCCTTCTGCTTTTGTTCAAGCTACAATTTATACATGACAAGTGCAGTAATAGGTTTTTAATCTGATCGAGGCAAGATTGCAAAAATGCAGCCATAAACAGAACCAGATTTAAGAAAGGGTTGCTCACTGTCACCATCTTGTGGCCTGAAAAGGAACTGCACGCCACACAATCTACTGTGTAAATTGTCTATGATGTATAGTAATAGCGTGTCACTGTTAAATAGGCCCCAAACCCTGAGGATCACAGAGACACCTCGACAGTCAAGTGCAAGTTGTGCATGTTACTCAGTTTAAATAAATAAAAAAAAATACAGACTGTTTAATAGAATCAGGAAATTGACTCGAAGCAAACAGCTCAGTCGCATCAAAGTCTAGAACAACTGAACTGTGAAATAATCTCAAGTAGAAGCTGTGGTATAATATTTTATTCTCACTTTATGGAATACAAAGCCTGCCCCCATCCCCACCACCCCCTCCCCGAAAACGTGTGCACATCAGATTTGGTGAAAACTACATTAGGACAGAAAAAAATAAGAGATAGCTGAGAGACAAGTGGGTGTAGAAGTGTACGCCTGCAGTTTAATGTGGTGTTCATATAAAAAGAAAACCCTCTCATCATGAATAAAAGTAGCCATGTGTGGCTGGTCAGTTGATAAAACGGCTGCAGCCGTAACAGCTGAACAAATATTTATAGAAAACATGAGTTTCTTTGTTGAAAAGAAAAGAGGGGGGAAAAAAAAAAGAAAAAGAAAAATACAAAACAAAACAAAATTATTTTGATTTTTCATGACAAGAATGTAACCCATCATGTGCAATAATAATTTATCTTTACATGACTGTAAATCCAGTCACTTTTCTATTCTTTTACACACTCTCTTGCTAAGCTGCACAAAAGGAATGAAATATTTCTCCACCTACTCTTGGGAGATAAAGTGTTGACAAATATGCACAAAAAAGAAGACAAAAAGCAGAAGGGATCAGAAACTGGCCAGCAGGCTTCCAAATGAAGACAACCTCAGCCAACCTAGGTCCAATAATGTAGGTTTTTTTTTTTCTTTTAATGGCTTTGAAACATCTGGTGTGTTTGAAATAACTAGCCGTGATATCCCAGTGAATCTATACCACTGGAAATCAGTTTCTCATTAACTGTGACAAAATAGCTGAAGCACATTTTAAAAAATAAAATAAACTAAAATAAAAAATCTGGCCAAAGGTTTTCGCTAATATCATCACATGTAAAACCAGCCAGTTCGAGGACGCACCGGGATGGCAAAACCACTGACAAGTCTAGTGAACGAAAAACATTAGTAACATCACTGCCATTGAATCCATACATTTCAATGCATGAAAAAGTTAATTTCAGAAGTCTGTTTCTTCACCCCACCCTCCCCTCAGAGAACTGTCACACCAATTATTATGAGATGGTTTGTTTTAGTTCATTTTTCCAAGAATTAATCTTTTCCTGACCACTACACATCAAAAACACACCAGAAAACAAGTTAACCCAATACAATACACACAATCCAAGGTTCACAGTCCAAAAAGGTGCTGTTCGAAAAGATCCTCAGGTCCTTTATGTCCACTTTCTTAAAGTGTCCAACGTGGAAAGAGAGCAAATCATGTGGTGACACTGGAAAAAATATTTTTTTAAGAAAAAAGAAAAGAAAAAGAAAAGAAAAAAGACTTGACTTGTTCAGGATGATAGAACTTGTCCTTAACAGTTTTAACAGTTTTCTCAGTAGCTCTTACAGGGAGAATAAACGTGCTGTAAGCAGCTTGCTGTCCATGTCTATTCCTCTTTGTCTATCATTCTGTTAATCTATCAATCCAAGTCCTTTTTTTTTTTTTTTTTTTTTTTTTTTTTTTACACAGGTCCTCACACCATGTACGAGTTCTGGTTCTTCAGCTTGTCCAGCTCTTTGCTCTGCTGCCTTAGAAACAGGATTCTATAGTTGAGAAGAAAAAAGAAAAAAGGAATGAGTGTGTGTGTGTGTGTGTGTGTATTGTGAACTGACACACACGTCTATGTAAATGTAATTCTTGTCTCACCTCTGTTCTCTCAGCGTGGCCTGTATTTCACACACTCTGACCAGGGAGCGGAGGTTTTTCATCTCTGTGCAGATTTCAGACATGTACAAACTGCCCATGTTGTGGATGTCCTCACGCAACCGAGACGCCTGTGGGGAAAGAGAGGAGCGCTTTTTGTCACGTCACGACTACAGACCTGCACAACATTCAACAAACATACTACGAAAGAGTAACATTTGTGTGTCACCAAGAGTTTTCTGGACTCTGCACCTGTTTCTCAGTGTTCTCTGAAGGCCATCCTTGGATATGTCTGATAAGGTTCTCATCAAAGTGAGTTGCCAGTGTGGGAGTGAAGGAGGTGGGAGTGTCAACTTGGGTTTGGTTGGTGCTGCTGGAGGGCACGTGGGGCAACGCCGCACCGGCAATGTTTGATCCTGCACAGACAGTCTCCTGGCTGGTGGAGTGAGACAACTGGTTAACTATGGTGTTTTTGTCAAGAATGTTAGACAGTCTGCACCTTTAATTTGTCCCCATTTTCTAACATCTCATAATGACTCACTGATTGTAATATTTGGGTGACATCTGGGTGAATTACCAACCTCACAATGGTATTTTTAGCAATTTCCTACCTTAATAGGCCAAAGCAGGATATTACAACTTATCTCTATGGAAACATTAGATTTTGTAAAGCATGGCTTGGTGAGCTGGCCTTGGCATTGTGAAAGAACATGTCTTGTAATTGTGTACATTTTATTTATCACAAATCATCCCACAAAACAAAGTGCTGGAGTGATTCTGAACATAAACTACCTTCTCTGCTGGAGAGTTCTGGGGTCTTCTGGACGCTTCTCTGCACTCTGAGGCAGAGGGACAGATCCTTGCTTACCTGAAGACATACTGCCCTGAAGAGGAAAGAAATGACAGCAGGTGAGGAAATAAGAAGAATGAAAATAAAAGCAGCATGCAGTAGAGCGCCAGAAAGATAAGCTCTCACAAGCTGGAGAAGAAAGAGAGAAAGAGAGAGAGAGAGAGGGAGGGAGAAGTGCTCCCTCCATTCTTCTGTGTTTCTGCTCACCCTTGTTTGTGAAGATGTGATGCTGCTGGGGTGAGCGCTCAGAAGGGATTTCTGGTTGCTCTGCGGCGTGCCATTCCGCGGTGAGACGTACGGCCGCGGTGATGACGCATCCGACGTCAGGGAGACAGGAGACTGACTGGAGTGCTGAGCTGAAAGAGACGTACAGGAGAAGACACAGTGTTGGTATAGAGCTACAGAACATCATGAGGTCATACATATGAAACTTAGAAAGTGTTAGTCCAACATATAAACAAAATAAAAAAAACTATAAAAGCTAGTAGTGAGGCAATAGGAAGACTTTAATCTTCAAAATCATTAGAGAGAAGAGAGGAAGTGAGTTTGTGTGACAGATGGTGAGAAACGGTGAGGAGGTCGTACCTTGGCTGGAGTGCTGAGCAGCTGAGAGCAGAGCAGTGACGTTGAAAGCAGGTCCAGCAGTGAGGAGCTTATGAAGCACAGACCGCAAGGAAGCTTGGGTGACAGCAGCTGCCAAGACTGGAGGGGAGAAAGTGGAGAAATGTACACAAACAAACACACATACACAAACACACAGAGACAAACGACAGGTGAGTGCTTCATGTAAATATCATTTTACCAAAACAACCAGGGAAACTTGGGGGTTAAACAAACACATTGTAGTTTGTAGATGTTTCTATAGATGAAGGACAAATCAAAAGCTGTGTGAACACAAGCTGCCATATAAAGATCCAAACCCATGAGCTAATGTCCCCTAACTGCTCCACAAGCTTCTGGAACTGAGTGCATTTCAGCATTTCTTTTACCTTCCTTTCTCAACACATTAAGTATGTTCCTTGTCAGATTCTAATCCCAATCAGCAATCGCTACAGCGGCTGCTACAGGAAATTGTACACACGCAACTGGAAATCACCACATGCACAGCAAAGTCATTTCCATTCTACTTCACGCTCTAAACTAGCAACAATAAAGTCACCAACAACCTCTAATGTAACTCTGTAGAAGCTGGTGGTACAGTGATTTGGTCTTATCTAATATAAAGTTTTTCCAAATGTAATTATGAGAAAAACATAATCATCACAAAGTGAAGTAGAACCACTAACCAACAGCATTAACGTGGTGCAGTAGTCATCTATGTGCATCTCTTATCTGTTATACAAGCACATGCAGAGCAACAACACCTGAGACTGTCAAAGACAGCCGTGTGTGAGGGAGTGCTGCCCTCACCCTCGTTGAGCTTAGCCATGTCCATATTGCCGTTGTTCATCTGCAGAGTCGCCTGCAGCGCTGGAAGGAGCTGGTGCAGGAGGGCTGGGTCTTGCAAGAGTGCTGGTGACGGGGACTGGACAGATTGGGGCGCCTGCCCGGAGGAGGAAGAGGAGGAGGATGACGACATGGTGGAGGGGGTTGAACCTAAAGCACCAGGAGCAGAGTTCATGCTCTGAGAAGAGGAGGAAGAGGAGGAATGGCCGGAGTTGGATGCTGTAGACTGGTCCCCTGATAAGGTCTCTGTGGAGACAAGCAGACCAGGCAAACTTACTGACTGATGTGCTGAATAGATAGATAGATAGATTAGATAGATAGGTGACAGAGGATCGCTATGTCAAGACTTAGATCAACTTACTTGTAGCTTTGTCCTGCAAGGCCTCTTGTCTGTAGTCCATGTCTCTGGGGAAACTGTTCGCCGCCATCTTGACTGAGTCTTTCTGTCGTTGTTCCCTGAAGCAGAATAAAAACAGAATGAAGGCTGCAGGTAAAACTCTGCTCCCTATGCTTTGATATTCTGTTGAGACTTGCTCACTGTGTGATCCTGTCATGTACAGAGTATTTCTAGAACTGTAAAAGATTAAAAATAATAGTGAATGAACAAATGATAAAATTCCATCAAAGTGTACTTGCCTCTCCAACAGATCCTTAGGCTTCTCCCACTGGGAGACCTCAGTTCTACAGTTGTAGTAGTACTTCTTCCCAGAGGAACTGATGTGTTCTGTCCAGTCATCTGCTGGGTCTTGGTGCTGAGAGATGAGATTTGAGGTGGTAGAAAAAAAAAAACAGGAAAACCAAGTAAGAAAGTATCAGTGAAGAGACCAGCAGGTAAACGTCACTCGCTTTCAAACATCAGTAACATACAATATGTTTTTTTAAGTCCAGGTGGGATTTGGTATGTTTAATATTGTTGATCATTACAAGTCCATTCCTACAGGATCAAGGTATAGCCTGCAACATTACTTTTCCCTCATCTACAATTGCATAGATCTCTCTCCCAGCATAAGGTAAGATAAAATGGACAGTAGTAGCAGAAGACTAAAGCAAACCACGATTTAGGATTGTTGCAATAACTCCTGAATTAAAACCTATTTAAAACATATTTAACGCTTGCAGTGTTTCCAAATGCCGACCTGCAAATTATGGACATATCTTGTTAACCTGGAAGTATAGCAGCGCCTTCGCTGCAACAGGATTATTTGTTTGCATTATTTGTAGGCTTATATTAGCTAAACATAATCCTTACATTTAATCTTGCTAGAGCTGAACTTTGAAGTGTCTGTGTCTCTTACTTCTGTGTGCACAAAGGAGGAAGAACACGCTACTCGGCTAAATATTCCCAAACAAACCATGTTGTGTATGCAAATTCTTGCTCATTCCATCCACTCAGAAATGAGGCTTTCATTCTACAGGACAAATGGAAAATCCTTCGAACAAGGAAGTCTGAAATCTAATACGATCATCTACTCTACGGAAGGAACCTGTTACATAAACACTGGGTTTCTTTCATACAGTGTTGTTGAGTTTGGTCACAAATGTCTGCACAGTGAGAGGTGCCTCTACATAATGCCCCACATACCATGTTCCAAACTAGCGTGACAGCAGTTTCTTTAGGAAAAGATGAGGGTATATCGTCAGACAACGCTGAACACTGTCTTACCCTGTCTGCAGGCTTGCTCTGAGTCGCATGCGACTCAGAACCATGATGGGAGCTGTTGTGAGAGTTCTCCTGAGGAGAGCCGCTGGTCCCTGCAACAAAGACATTTACCAAGTGACTAAAAACGCACAATGTTCTGCAGAGGAATAAAGAATCAGCCACAGCCGAGACAGTGTTTTTTTCATTGTCTTGTATTGTTTAGGTCTGAACTATTTACATCTGAGCAGCAACAGGATAAAATAATCTTACAATAATCTGTTCATCATATATTCTTGGTTAATGTTTTCCTACTCATCAAACTCTACACTGATATCTGATGAAAGGTAAGAGTGTGTACACTATACAACAAAGTTCGTTACAACTCTGCATAATATTTCTAAAATTTAAATTCATTCCGAATTGGACCATCTCATAACAGTATTATTTTTAGGTGGCATATTTGATCTTGCGTATAAAAACATGCAGATTAGGCATGTATAGCCTAAAGTATAACCTCAATGCAACAAACATTCCTGTGCCTGTGCTTTCAGTATAACTGCATGCCCAAGGTTCTTATAGCAGCAATGGTTAGAAGGTACAGAAGAGTCATAGTACCAATAACAGAAGACACTGGAGCCGTCCTTAAAAATAACACTATTCACAATTTGCTGTTTACATAACTTTGCATTGAAAAAAAGACAGATCACTGCTTCTGACTTGACGCAAGGATTATCAGTGGAAATTTGTGTTTGCTGGTTGATCAGTATGTTTACATGCAGTTAAGTAACCGCATGCATGTCTAAGTTGATTTCCAATAAGCAAGTTTCTTCAGTGCATGTAAATCAAGTGATTTTTACAGACCATGCATGAAGGCAACATGTATGTAGAAAACTAAACTGCTCACATGGCTTAAAACACTTTGCCAAAGAACACGAATAAGCCTGATGAATACTGGCGGCACTTTCTTTGGTCAAATGAAATCACAGCAAATTTTATTTGAGGTTCAGGTATGTTTGGGCCTGGTCAGGACAACAAAGAGCCTTCATTCTTTCTATTTGTAATTACCATTAAGAATTTAATAATATTGACCAGATGTGCAGAGTTTTATTGTATATTGTACATGGTAAAGCAGTATGCCAGAGGGCAACACAAAAACCAAAATAAATTTAGGAGAACACTAAAGATTTATCACAAGAATCTGTATTTATTGGTCAATAGAAGTGATCACATTTCTAAGGGCCAACATTTTGCCTGCAGCCACAAGAAACTGATGACTTATCTCAGTGATGTTACAGCAGGCGTAAGATTCTTTCAGGTCTTTTCCCTACAACAATATTTTAAGATAGAACTTGCAGGGCACCAAACATGAGCTTACCATTTTTTCCTCTAACTGTGTGAGAGGTTTTAGGCTTGCCATGCCCTGTACCGTCTCCATGTCTGCTGACAGGACTTTCGTCAGAGCGCCGTAGCATCTTGTAAGGAGGCGTGGGATCTGATGAGCCATCGCGCACCTTGTCGTAACGGTGCAGGGCGCTGGACTGGCTCTTTGGTTGAGATTTATGGGTCTAGATTGGAAAAAAATAACATTAACATTGACTTGGCATGACCTTGTGTGCCATCTGTAATGTAGAAGTAAATTATTGGCTCCCACTTCTTTACAGGCAAGGGATTGCTCAACATGTAAAAAAAAAAACATTCTAAGGCTCTTTTTAACATCATTAATAGTTGAACTGAGGTGAAGTTAATTTTGTAAAGAATACAAAAAAAAATAAAGCTTCTTCTGTGAGACCTATGTTTCACAGTTAGTATAGGAGGCAAGTTTTTGTTGACTGTAGCTACACAAAGTCATTCAAAGGTTGCAGTACTAAGTGATGTTGAGATAGGTCTACACTGTGAAAAATGTGACCAAATTGACAAGCCTGAAACCCTGATTTGCATTCTGTATTTAAAATGTTTGGTATTTTTGTCCCACAGTACGGTTGAGTGATAATATATCTGGCTGTTGGTTAAAGCATATCTAAAACTGATAGGAAGTTTCGGGTCACCACTTTAACGCAAAAAGCGCTTAGACGCCTTTATGAGCTTCGTAAGTGGAGAGCAATGACAGGTGACCATTTGCAAACTCAACACGCTTTACCTGATAGGATTGTGAATCCCTTCTGTCGTTGCACCTGTGGAGAAACACAGAAGAGAGGTTACTGTGAGACGATTTACCATTAACCAGCTGGTTTAAGTTATCTACCTTTAAGCTAGCAATATTTACTTAGCCAATTAGCTACCGTTAAGCTAGCGAAGTTAGCTCGATTTGCCATTTTAGCGAAATACGTTAGCTCCTCTTATCACTAATAAAAGCAGCCCACTTATTTTCATAGACTGTATATAATCTACAGTATGCACGACGGGTTTACCCTTACAATGATAGTTTCGTTAACATTAGTCGATTAGCTACAAGAGATAGCCGGAAACCATAGCTAATTGCAGGCAAACTGTTAGCTAGCTGATAGCACCAACTGCTAACGGCAACAAGCAAACACGCATAGCCGACATACAAATTATAAAATAAGGTAAACCCAACGCATACTTTTTAAATGTTTTAGTTTGTGATTGATTTACCCATCGCTGACTCTTGTTGGTTTCCTTGCATACATCACCATCAAGGCCGTGGTGATGTGTGTATGTGTTTAGGGGGAACCGTGGCCTCCTGTTTGTCTGCTCTCACAGTTCTTTCTTCAGCTTCCTGATGTCTGCACTCAGTCTGTCCTACCTCACAAATACCTACAAGCTGTGCGCCGAGCACCAGCACTGCATAGCGGGTGGTCTTTCTTAAAAACCACCCTCAGTGCATCATCGGGCATGTAGCTACAGTAAGCGATTAGCTCGGTCGATGCAGCTCAACAGAAAGCAGCACAGGCAGGAGGAAACGGAGAAGACGGACTTCTCGGTAATGTTTAGCTAGGAAAATTAACTTCCTCTTTACCGTTCAAAATAAAAGCGTAGTTATTGAATATGGAACAAATGGACTATTTTGAGTGAAGAAATGTACTATACAAAAGGGAAAAGCGACATTGTTGAATTTAATAGCAATAAAATAATACTTCAATAAATACGTTAAAAAAATCTTCAATAAATAATAACTTTAAATAATAAATAACTTTAAATAATACTTGTCAATGTGTAGAAATTTTGACCAGCGTATACTTTTCGCATTTTAGTTGTCATAGTGAAAATAATAACTCCCTGTAGCACATAAAGAACCACCTTGTGCTGTTGGCATCTGAGAGCTTTTAGGTACCTCTGCATTTGGGCTGTTATTTTGAAGTGAAGACGTTCATTTCCGGTATTAGCTCAGCTGTGTCTGGATAACGTGACGCAGCTGAAAACGCAGCTAGTCGGAGCTGCGCTCTTCTTCCTCCGAGTTCACATGTAGTTGTTTGGCCATTTGCTGCGACACACCCACGGTCTGTCGGCTCCTCTGCTCCATTGTCTTTATATAGCCTATCCATGACGTCAACTCGGTGCCCTCTATGAACAATATGTCTAATATTGTCTTTTTCTCCTACAGCTTATTTGGTATAGGGTGCGTGGAGAAACATAATCTGACAGGCTCTTCTTTCAGCAGCCTATAGAGGAGATGAGTCTTTAGTTCTAGTCTAGAGCTCAGAGGTCAGTCACACCCTACAAAGAAAAGACCTGAACCCAATGAACAGGAGTAATTGTATTTCTTTTCTAACAAACAAAACACAAATCTCACCTCTGGTGACAGTTGATCAGTGGTGGAGGAATTCTTCTTATCCTTAATTTAATAACGTAAAAGTTATAATACTATTCCTTTGAAAAGAATTGTCAACTATTTTGTGCTTTACAGGGTACAACAAATTCCTGATTATTGTCTCTATAGATATTTTTGAAATTGAGAAAATAATGAGAAATGCTTTCACTCACATCCCACAGTCAAACCATCACACAGCTTTATGTCCAACCAACAGTCCAAAGCTCATCCTGTTTTATAAATGTTTCTATTTGGCATGCAGACATCATTAATTATAATTTATAGTAATTAAACCTTGGCAATAAATGTAGTGGAGTAAAAAGAACAATGATTATCTCTAAATGTGGTGAAGTAGAAGTACAAAACAGCATGGCAATACTAGTAATACTATTACTACTACTAATACTCAGCTACCTAGAGAAATGTACTTAGTTCCATTTCACTACCGCTACTGTTGAGGTTGACGCACTTATCTAACAAATGTGTTGCTGTATTACAGTAGTACTTTATCATCAGACAGGTGAGAACTAAACAGAAAAATGAAAATGTTACTCAAAGAATGAAAATTGCTCCGACGTCACATTCAGTTCGCTCTGTGTGAATATTTGTCTTCAGTGACAGTGTGCTGCGTGACAGTGGAAAGTGAACTGTTATAGGCTAACATTCTTTGATTGCTGTATTGATTGCTTGCTGGCTTGATTTAGGTCAGACCTGACACGTATTGACTAAATAAGAGAGTTAGTCTCTTTTACAATCTGGTCAGTCGAGCACTACACAACTTCTCACTACAAGTGGATGTTGAAATGCAGCTGCTGTTTGGATACATGGCCTGACTGAACTGGACAGTCTCTGGTGAGTGCAGTTTAAGTTTACTCTGGTTACTCTTAAAATATGCTTGAATAGACCTAAAATATATTGTTGCACTCGTCATCTGTGCCCCAAATTAGGTTTATTAGTTTAAAACTGCTCACTACCTTTACACAGGATTTTTATTCATTATCAGATTTGAAAAAACAGTCTGAAAATTAAAAAAAATAAAAGTGACTTTGGAGAGTATTGTGACTTAATTGATCAAAATCGTAATGAGAGAAGTAAAACTAAATTCAGAACACCAATTTTTATTTATACTAGTATAAATGATGTCATCAGCCGTTGTGTGGTATACTTTTACTTAAGCACTACTGACCAATCAAACATGGAAATGAAGTGTCATAAATAGAAATAACTTACACTACTGAATATTGCTGAAAAACATTGACACATAATAAGCTTTTCATATCGGTACAGTGGAACAGCATCATGATGTTGTAGTATCTCATACTAGCAGTAGGGGGCAGTAAAATCTCAGAAGAGGTATCTTTAATGCATCACGTAAACACATTTGATTCTTACCTTTGTTTAATCCTTTATACTCTGGGTATGAATGTTTATGTGTTTTATTATTTGTTGGTTTATTTGTCTCAGAGTGAGGAGGATACTGAGATGAGCAAAGCACAGAGGAACTGTCCACGTGATAGATGCACATGTTAATACAAACATAATATTGTTATTATAGAAAGGATCACAGTGAATATTTTGAAAGCTCTCCTATGGGAGTTTTTCATCACATACGCTCGATGTAACCTTTGACCTCTCTCTTTTTGAGCTGTTGACCTCACCTCATAACCTTCAAGACATGTTCTGTTCTGTAAATGAAACACAGGCGCAGGTGTGCGGCTCATCATTGTGGTGCACGTGTGCAGTTTTTATGGGTGTGTGTGTGTGTGTGTGTGTGTGTGTGTGTGTGTGTGTGTGTGTGTGACCTGCCCCCTCCTCCTCCAGACGTATGCACACTGCCGTCATCAGTGATGTCTGGAACCGAGTCTCGTGCAGACAGAGAGGAGGACTACAGGTTCCTCCACAGTATGTTGATGGAGAAGAAGCTTCACCTGCTCTTTAAGGTGAAGACGCATTTATACCGATGGCCTGTTGTTTGCCTCTTCATTTACAGTGTCTGTGTTTTTAACTTGTTGAAACATTGCTTTTGGTTTGAACATTAGTGTTAAAAACCAGATACTCAGATCATTTACTTATGTGGTACCACAGTATAAAACCCCTTACTATTAAAAGTAAAAGCAGAATATTTATTATTTATATATTTATGTTTATTTTACATATTTAACTTGATGTGCATAATTTGCTTGTGTGTCAAATAATACATTTTGTAAGAATTTATAACATGTCAAAAAATGTTACAAAAATATTCAGATTCTTCTCTAAAATAAATAAGTACATAAATAATCCAGTCAGGTGCTTTTCCTGTTTCTTTTTCTCCTGATTATTGTTAGCATATACATTTTTACTTTTACCTTACTTTTTTACTGACAGAACTTTTATTGTGATGCATTACGGACTTCACAGATCCACGAGAGGCTGAGGCGCTTTGAGAAGCGAAGCCCCGTCCCTGTCCAAGAGCACGCAGCCAGTCTGGCCTCAGATGTAAGTGACACTCTCCAAACATCTTTTGCAGATACACACGCTGCCGAGGTTGACAGTTAGACAGCAGGGGGAACAGGGATACAGTCACTTCGCTGTCACACAGAGTCTCGACTTGAATGTACGTTCCTCCCTACGCGTACTGGATTATGAGACGTCGTTCCAAAACACCATCACCTCAGATATTATTACTTGAAAGAGTGTGTTTTAAAGCAGATATCGTTTTGTATCAGTGCACTAAGAGTTAGGTCACTGAGGACAGTGCCGTGCAAAAGGCTGCTAAAATCATTTTGTGTGTAGTCTAAGGTTTCAGGTCGGAGGAATACAATTAATTTCAGATGTAAGATGAAGTGACAGAGAGTACTCCCACTACAGCTGCGACTGCAAACGGCATAACCAGTCACTATTCTCTTCAGATGTGCACAGTATTTCATATATCAGTCTTCTTTGCTTCTCTTATGAACCAGTCCTTACTTTAATTTTATTCACTCTTCTCGCTTCTTTGTTCAACTTTAGCATGTCACACTTCATATCCTGATCATTCGTTCCTGGTTAAATTGCAAAACAGGGATGTTCTTTTTTAAATTCCCCAGGATTATATCTATTTCCCCCCATTCTCTGTATTATTATTTCTTCTTCTTCTTCATTTGTTTTCCTTTATCTTCTCCCTATACTGTAATTTCAGCCATGTTTCCATACTGTGTATCTACTCCTACCCTCTCCCCCTCACTTCTCTCCATCTCCCTCCCATCACTCCGTTTGCTTCAGATTCTGTTCGACAGCCACTCTCCGCCTGGCTTAAATCATCAGGACCTACTGGAAGGGCCAAACCGTGGGTCTGTTTCCCTTCAGAGAGGCTTCTGTTTGCTCACAGTGGAAACTAATGACCTTCATGCATTGTGTCTCGGGAGTGTGCCTCGACATCTTGAAGCAGTAGAAGTCATTACTGTAATATGCTTGACAAGACAGGCGACTGCACACAGTCACTCGCCGCCTCTCCACTCGCTGCTGACGGTCAAGGCTGCTCTGGTTTAGCTGTCGCCGCAGCTGTCATGTAGCCTTGAACATTCAGGAGCTTTTTTCCTCTCGGTGGCTAAAAGACAAACCCAAAAGAGGAACATGGACAAATAGATACAAAAATCCAGCAAAGTCCCGCTGAGATGAATGAGGCTGTAGGTCAGAGGAAATTAATGACAGAGCTTCATGATGACGTGTCACTGCAGTCTGACTCTGATACAAGCTGAATTTCATGAAACTTTTTTTGGCTCTGGTTGTTTCTTTGTCTGTCTTGGCTAGTACACTGTAGACTAGAGCAAATGTCACACAGGCCATGATATAAATGTATACCTCTAATTAGCCTATAAAAATACATCCTGCCCCTCCTTCTCTTTTTCTCTGCTTGCAGTTGGCCAGAGACCTGATATACCAAGGCTGGAGAGATGAAGTCAAAGAACTGGTTGCCCTCTTAGACAAACCCCTCTTTAAGGTGCATAGTATTTCCTACAGTGATTTAGTTCCTGTGGCTTCACATGTGTTGAGCTGAAACTTCCCCAGATCTTTTCCCGGTTGAACTCCATAATTTCTGCACCATTCTTAAAACAAATTCTTTTTTGCTGTCTTGCAAACAAGTCTATTTCCTAACATGCTAAACTATTGAAGGCACTGCCTCGTCTTTGTAACATCACTGCTCCAATCTGAAAGGGGCATTGAAAGTGAAATAAATACGCCAGTGTATTTACGTGTTCATTTTTCTTAAATATAACCCGAGCACCTAATTTCCATGCAGTCATGCTTCGTTTGAGCTATTCTGAGCTAAATGAACGCTGAAGCTTACGCAACGATGAGCTTACAGCATTTTGTTTCCTGCAGTTGGCTCTCGTATGGGTCACACAAAGTGGCAAATTAATCCAACTGTAAATTTTATTTAGACTGATTTCACCTCATTATTCTGCCCACTCAGAAGTGCTGACATCTATTAACCACACGAGCATTGAAGTTAATCTGCTCCCTAGTTATGTTTATTAGTGTTAACTCATGTAGAGGTGCAGACTACTCAAATGCATGTTTCCCTATTTCAGATCCGCTGACAGTCGTATTTCAGAAACACACACAAACATACACACAGCATATGGTTTTCCAGTGAGCTGCAGAGGTTGTGGCTTCTCTTAATGAGGGGCTGAAGCCAGACGAGAGCTAACAGGTTTGTTTAAACAGTCTTAATGACCTGTTTGTTCTTGGCCCCAACGTAGGAGCTCACACATATTTATGAGAGACACTGGGTGTAATATTCTGTAAATGAATGTTTGTTTTTTGAAAACCTGCCTCTGAAAGCGGCCAGAGACACATTGCTCACCCACTGGCAGCCTCTGAGCAGAGAAACTGATGATGGACATGGGGATAACAAGTAGACTAACTGACAGATGGATTGGCTGATTGGTAAAGTTAAGTTGACAAGCAGACGTGTCCCCTCTCCTCTCTTTATTCTTTCTTATTATTGTAAATTCCTCCTTTTTTAAAATTGTACTTTGTGCAGGCTCACAGGAGGAGATTAACATTTATGTAGAATATCGTATTTCTGCAAAGAAATCTGAGGTCCTCACACTGCCAAAGTTAGCACAATATGCACTTAAATGAACTGTCTGCAAATTGATATTGAAAAAAAAGATTAATTTAGAGTCCCTTACTTGACAAGGAGCTTTTTTTCTAAGCTCCGTGATGTCTGAGCTGGGCTCGTACAACTGCACCCAGATGCAGTGTTAGTGATGTGTGTTGCTTTCAGGTGGCCCACAGCCCGGCTGCCATGTTGGCGTGGGCACATTTGACAGTTTACACCCAAAAAGAAACTCCTGTATTTGGATTCAGTTGAGTCCAGGCCGGTGTTTAGTCATCAGCATTTGGTTGCATTTTGGATTGAGTACAAACATGTTTGAATCCTACAATTACATTTTGCACTTTCTCTAACCTAACAAGTAAATATTGGTCTAAACCTGTGTTGGTGAAGCTGCAGTGACAGTAGTTCTGCAGTAGATAACAAGAAGTGAACAGACTTTTGCAGTCATTACTCTGGAATGTGCTCGCTTTGCTGAATCCAGCAGCATTTTGACAGCCAACATGCCAATATCCATTTTGTTTGGAGTGTACTGCAAGCCTTAGACGGTGCCATATTTTCCATAAAAAGTGAGATGCATTTAAGGATACTAGCCCCGAGTGCCACATCTACTCACAGCACTTAGAATTGAATTCAGTGACATCCCTCAGTGCAGATCAGCCACTGTATTTCTGTCTTCCTCACAGAGTCTCCTGTGTGTCCATGACACTGTGGCTCAGAGGGCCTTTGAACCTACTCTGCCACCAATACCTGATGGTGTACTGGAGGAAGAAGAGGATTCAGTCAAAATAGTCAGTCTGGTCAAAACCAAAGAACCCCTGGTCAGTAAATACGTTTGTCTTCATGTTTCAGTGTTTAAAGTAAAACTATGACTGTCTCCTGTTTGACTTAAAATGGTTTTTTTTTGTATTCTGGAGAATCAGCTTACTTAGGTAGAGCCAGCAGGTGGTTAGCACAACTGGAATTTTTGTGTGGAGATATAATGTGTTATAGTAATTAGTAGCTTGTAACCTGATTTTTTAATCTTTAGAAAGGCTGCAAAATATTCCTCCTGTCCTAATGTTGGCTGCACATTTATGTTAGCGTACGCCCATGAAAGTCACACCAGTGTAACCTCAGTTTAAAAGCAACAACGTATTTTGCGTATTTAATAAGTTAATTGTATAATAAACCTGTTTCCAAATTTGGTCTACCTGGGCCCAGAAAGCAATTATTTAAGTTGAGGTGTAATTGAACAAGACAACTGAGGTTAAAAAACAGTGATTTGTCCAGTCACAATAACTTGACAGGCAGTTTGAAGGAATACACACATCCAAGCAACTCAAGGCTGAAATTTCTTCTGGCGAGTGAATTAATGTCATGTTGTCAAAAAAACAAAGCCGCTAAAGTCACGTAGTTTGCCAAGATGTAGCAGAACGAAAGCTCTTAGAATAACAGGAAACATAAGAAACGTTCCTGCAGGAGCCTGGATCACCTTTGTCTCCGCATGAGCTGCTTTTGCTTTCTTCAACCAAGAATTTACCGAGTCAATTCTTCCACATCTTTCTTGCCATATATCTGCCGTGACGCACATTATAGCCTACTTTCAGCATTGTTGTGTGTGTGTGTGTGTGTGTGTGTGTGTGTGTGTGTGTGTGTGTGTGCGTGCGTGCATGCGTGTGTGCGTGCGTGCATGCGTGTATGTGTGTGTGTATAGTGTATGTACTGTAAAAATATGCCTCTTATTGCAAGGCTTTAAAGCAGCACTGTGCATTTTAAGGGATTGGGATAATTCTTTTTTTGTTTCTGAGGTAAATCAACTTGTTCGAAGGACTTTAATCATAGCTCGTTTCTTGAAACTGCTGGAATGATCATTCTTTTTCCACCTTGTCCACATTGTCTACGCACTTATTTCTGGAAATTTCCTGGATGGAGTGAAACTGGACTGAATACTGAAATTACACAGAGAGCAAACCTCTGCCAATGCTGTAAAATCCATAAAATTAGTTATTTTAAAATTTTAAAAGTCCGATTTTTTTATTTACATCTGGATCAAGATTATTATAAAATGCAAATAGTGATGGACAACTAGGGTACATGTGCCAGTTTTCTTCATTCAGTAGAAATAGCAGAGATTTTCAAAAATGCTCTTAGATTATTAAAATTCCTCTAAAAATTCCTGGATCCACATCACAAACAGAAATTTTGTTCCTCAGTCTGTGGCCTCACTTTTGACCACATTGTACTGAAATGTGTGGAGATATCCTACTAACATAAAGACAATCAATGCCAAAAACTAAACTTCCGTGGAGGGGATGAGTTTGTTTGATTTTATTAGGAAATTATGATATTAATGGTAATTATGAGAATAATTAGAATAAGAGAAAAAAATAGACATTTTGGCAGTGTGTGCATGTGTGTATGCTTGTGTGTATGTGGTAAGGACCGATAATAGAGAACATACTTTTGAATTGATCCCAAAACCAGATTGGAGGGGAATTGACCTCTTTCTGACATGGTCTCTTTGATCGATCCATCATGTTCCCGTTTTCCAGACAACACCCGAGCTTGAGCTGATTGTAGTCAACTACATAAAATGCTATTTCCATTGTGATTTGCTCCACATCAATAACATCTGTTGAAAATAATGCTGATTTGGGTAACCTTTTCCTTGTGTGTTACATGAAGGCAGTTAGCTTGATACAAATAACCTCCACTGGAATGAGCAGACACTAAATAAGAAGTTTGTCTGGGCTGTAATAAAATAAACATGTTCTTTTCACTCTCCATCGCTTGACCTGTTTGACTCTGTGCATCTGCTCGTCTGTTTGTCCATCATCTTTCCATTCGCTAATCACCACCCACAAGGGGGCAACAATTAAGAAGGACAAATCCACAGGAGCTATTGTTGTGGCGAGGATCATGAGAGGAGGTGCAGCTTATAAAAGCGGTAAACTGATAGCATCTCACTTATTACAGCCGTTACCACTTTCCAGCACGTTTGTATCAGCTTGTTGCAACATTATGATGGTTCATAACAAATGAGCTTGTTTGGGGTAAAAAGCATGTGGTTCAGATTTCCATATGTGTTTCCAACACTTTGAAGGCCTGATCCATGAAGGAGATGAGCTCAAAGAGGTGAATGGAGTCTCTCTGGAGCACAGAAAGCCAAAAGAAATCCTTCCTCTTCTGGTTAGTCTCACCTCTGCTGTTTAGTTGTTCGTTTGATTTTCTCCTCTTTGGATCTCCCCTCCTCGTTTCATCTTTTTCTTTATTCTTTTCACCGTTGTAAAGTATGCAGCTTGAATTGTTTGAAAAGGCCCACTAACACTGCTGGGAGCTGTAGTTTTTAGAAAATGTTACTTACTATTCACAGCATCAGGACTGTGCATTTGGAATGAAGTCAAATTAAACTGCAACGTCTGTGTTAATACCAATTTAGAATAATGTTTCCCAGTTTAACAAGAAGGTTTAAATATGTGTTTTAATAGTCCTTGGGCAACAATAGATTTTACAGGGGAATAGCCTACATGAGGTCCAACTGTCTGATTTAAAGGACAATTAGCTTTACCTTATCCTAAAAATCCCATAGGAAACAGGAAAGAAGCCGTGTAAGAACATTTTTGTTTTTACTGTACAGATGATAGTGAAGGCGCACACACAATTTCTTCTTTTTTTTCTGTAGTTATAAAGAAATGCAAGTGCCAACCTAGTGTCAACCTATTTCTTTAACGCCCCTGTTTTTACCCAGGCTCATTCTGAGAGTGAAATAAAATTCACGATCATTCCTGCCTTCTACAAGGAAGAAATGTCATTAAAGAAGGTACAGCAAGTATTAACTACACATTTTCCTGTGTGTGTGTGTGTGTGTGTGTGTGTGTTTTACTTTACATTCCATCTCTCCGGTATGAAGAAAAGGTCAACTCAGTGTGTTACTATGTGTTTTTGCCGCAGCACTGTGACTGCAGCGATGTCGATGTCAACAATAGAATTCATATCAGACAGTCAAGGATATGGCGCTCACTGACTTCATCACAATTTACAGCCTCATTTATCATTTCGCAGGCCTCCCATCTGTTGATCTGTTTCAGCTCAGTTTAAAATTAACAATGAATTAGTATACACCTTGTGTGGAAAAAGTTTTTTCTTTTTTTAGAAAGAGCTCTAGGACACCACCACCACATGTATGGTGTGGTTGTCCAAGTTGGAAACTGTTCGAGCAGGGAGCATTTGCAATGGATTAAGACAAATTATTTTCAGTGATTGTGGTCGTTTCTCAAAAAATGACACCAACATATGTGAAGTACCACCAGACAAAGTGTCCATTGCCAGAACACAGACGTTTACAAAGCCGATGTAGGAAAAGAGAAGCAAAATAAAATCTCATTTCTTTTGTTACTTATTTTTCTATTAAAAAAGTAAAACATGATTTTCTTTCCTCAGCTGTTTGTCCGGACTCTTTTTGACTATGATCCTAACGAGGATCCCACTGTCCCCTGCAAGGACGCAGCAGTAGCTTTCAAAAGGGGCGACGTCCTGCAGATTGTCAGCACAGAAGATGACACCTGGTGGCAGGCCTGTCACCATAGGGATGGCAGCGCTCGGGCAGGGCTCATCCCCTCTCAACAGCTACACAAGAGGTGGCCTTTTTAAACTTTTTGAATCACTCACTTTAACAATCGAACTCTGCCACATAATGAGTTTAAATCATTTTAATAAACTCCTCTTAAGATTCCGTCTTGTTTTATCTGGCGTCTTACAGGAGAGTTGCACTGCAGAGACCCAAGGCGCTGTTCAAGCCTTGTCGAGTAAAACCACCAGGTGATGAGCCAAAGTTTATCTGAAGAGAATTAAAAATGTTCCAATAAACACGTTCGAGCTTTTTCAGTTTTCAGTGAAAGGTTGTGTCAGAAAGCCGTGGTCGTGGTCATCTGCTGTCCTCACTACTTCTGTTTTCTCCACATGCTCCACAGAGAAGGGCGAAGGTATTGTCTATTTAAAGATGCTTTTGAAAATGCACACTTATCACAGCTGTCACGATATGACGCACATGTGTATTTTTAGTTTTTCATTTGGGATTTTAAAAGGCTTAAAGAGTTGGTGTTATCCAAAACTAATAATCATATAATTCTTACTGTTCCACATTTCTGAAAAAGTCTATGAAATGTTTCAATCTAATATCTAATAACTGAACTGACCTCCTACAATGTGCTGTAGTCTTTCGCTAGCATTCACTTCACTCACAGAGTGTGGCAGTTATTATGTTTAAATAGTGGATATCATTTCTAAATAAAACTATTATTAGAATTTCCAAAGCAAAATATTAGGACATTAGGGTTAGAACATATGTTAATACTCTTGAGTATAAAATTTCACAGTAATGCACATGTCATTCCCTGTGGTTTGTGTTCATGATTTTCTCACTCTTTCCTCTTCTATCTTCCTGATTTTCCAGTCATGGAGGATGTAGACTACGGAGCTATAGCGGGGATCCACATTGGTGAGATGTTTGACTTATTCCACTTGAATCCCACTGATGCTGGTAAAGGAGCCAGTGTGATACAAGACTGCACCACTTGGGGCAATTGGACATGACAGGTCTCAACAACACACATATATGTAATGTACATAATGAACTTAGCAATAAAAACAGAAGAACCAGCAAGAAAAAAAAAAGAACCATAGTTATCTTTAGACTACGAACCAGTTCATATGATAATGTAGTTTTGTGATTTGGAGATTTACAGGGGAAGAAGTAGAACAGCAAATGTGGTTTCAGCCTTCTCATTTATCCAATTTGTCTTGGTCTCGTGGATTGTATATGATGTGTGTATTTGCGTGTCTGCATATGAGCAGCGCAGGATGTTAATATGTGGGCGTGCTCTTGCACAGTTGATTGTGAAAGGCTTTTTATGTCTGTACACAGCAAGACAATGTGTTGCATTATATCATTTTTAAAGTGCATTTCATCTTATCTCAGGCCAGGTTCCACCTGAGGACGCGACACAGACTCTGTATTTCCTCTTTGTCTGGCATATAAAGCCTTTTTGATGCTGCATGACTGAATAACTGCGTACAGTGTAATCAGAGAAGGACAGAGGAGTATTGTGGATAGATGAGTAAAGATGTGGTAAAGAGTGTAAAAAACAAGCTTCTGTTATAGCTTGTTCACTTTCCCTAGCCTAAAGATTTCTTTACACTTCTCATGGTTATCTGTCTGTCTTTTAAAGAATAGCTTGGCATTTTATGAAATCTACATGTTTTACCCTCTTGACAAATGTCCCAATATTATTTCTATGTATTAAATATGAGCTACAGCCATCAGCAAGCTAACTCAGCTCAGCATATTTAGACTGGAACCACAGAGGAAGAATATAACAGCCTGTAAATCTGGACTTGATTTTGGTTTAGGTAGGGATTTAATTAGCTGTGGAGGTGCTGGTAATGTTAAAATGATCATAACTCAATGAAAGTACAGTTAGAAATGTCAGACATGTATTTATGGTACAGAATACTGTTAAATTAAAAATGCATATTTTTATACCATAAAGCATAGCATATCAAATATATGACTATATTATATAGTCATATATTTAGGATGAACTCCCCATCTACATAATTATTTTATAATTATATTAGTTTGTTTTTACTGTGTAGATTGCTGCTTCCTTTTTATGAAAATACAATGCGGGTTTCTGATAATTAGCTTATTGGCTCTCACTAACGTTACCTTTTACTTCCTTATGATACATTAAATTCAAGTAAAATAAGATTTTGTCTATAAAATGTTGTTCCCTGTTGCTTGGCTTTGGCATTTCTCTTATTAGAGCATCCAAAGCCAGCATTTATTCTTTGAACTGGTCAGAACAGGGTAGAGGCCTCCTCCAATGCCTTATCCAAGTAGCTAAGCTACTTCCCAAAATGTCAAACTATTTGTTTAAATGGTAAGACTGAATTATTCAGTACTACATAAGCACCCTAAATGGTCTCAGTATGTCTGTGATGCTTCAGACTCGAGATTAAATGCTCACTTATTTGCTCTGCAGGTTAGATTTCATATCATATAATCTTGACATGTGTTATATGTAATCACTCAGCCCTATCTCTCACCCTTACTTCATTCTGTCCAGTGAAGCAGAAACATCTTGTAGATTTTCCAAAAATATTCTGGTTTTGGGGCTAAGAGCATTTTCACTAACAGATGAGCACTTCACTGCCAGAATTACATTGACCATTACAAAATGTTTTCCTCAAGACCTTGTTTCACTCTAAGAAATCAGATTTCTTTTATGCAGTATAAGATACAGTTTGTGTTGTATTACCTTTTCACATTTGAGTGAAATCATCGGTTTAAATGCAATGTAAACAAAGGTTTGAAATCTCTGCTCATAGTGCCATGTTTCTTAGAATGAAGCCTGGAGAGGAAATGAAGAGATATGCTTACAAAGTGAAATTACAGCTGACGTCAAAGAAAGCCTGGCCCCATCACTTAGCAGCAGTTAACATCATGAAAGCAAGAGCGCCTGCCAACCCAGGCCAGACCACAGTCGCATGGCAGACGCTGGTTTTTCAGACGGTCTACAAGCCACGCGTGGCAGACTGAGCTGTTGTTTCTTGACTGGCTACAGTCCTATTTATGTTACTTTGCAACACAAGAATATACCAGATGGTGTGTTGTGTTGGCTTCAGGTGCCAAAAACGTTTTCAGTAATATAAACTCGACAAGCCAACTGGGAAACGTCGAGATAAAAAGCAAAACACACTGATAAACCGCAAAATTAAAAGCCCTTCTCTCTCACCAGCTGGTTTAAGAAGGAGTTTCCGACTCGGTAGAAGGAGCAGCTTAACCAGAGAAGTGACTCGGTCCAGGAGGTGGAGCGCAGGTGTACATGGCACAGTTTGTCCTCCTGCCTACATAGAGGTGATGCCCTATCACAGGAGCCCCAAGGACAGACATCGTCTGGTTGTTCTGGTTGGTATGTATGAGCTAAACATATAGCCACATAAACACACAGGTTCTTATTTTACGTGAAATATTACTTTTAAAACTGATTCTAATCCTGTGAATTAGTCTATGAGGAACTAACATGTTGTTAGCGTATGTGTATACAACAATGTTATATGCACAGCGTATTACTGTGGAGGTAGGTAGAGTTTTGCACATTGTGGTCTGTTGTGCTCTGTTTTATATTCTCCCACATTTTTTTTTTTGCCTATATAAAAAAACTCAAAATAATGTGATCCCATCCACTAAAGGGACAGAATTATTGAAAGCTGTTGTTGATCAAAAGAAAAAGCAACGCATTGATGAAGATTTATGTTCCCACTGTTGAGTGCAAGAACAATCGTTTCCCATCAGAACCACGTAAACACTGTCAGAAAACTCCAAGTCAGAATATATTTTGTTCTCTTAAGTTAACCAGTGGCCCACCCCAGATCCACTTCCCTGCCAATCCTGCAGGCCTGCTCTATGTATTTTTGAGCTATATCTCTCCTCAGGGAATTTTACACTGAGCCCCACCAAAGGTCTTTTTAATGTCATATTGTGATACAACTGTAGGTCACCTGAAGAAATGAGGAAAAGAGAGTGTGGAAGATAGAGAGGAGAAAAACGGTGAATTGAAGAAATATAAAAATAAAACCAGATAGATAGAGAAGAAATAAGTGATAGATGAATGGAGAGAAAGGGATGAGCGGATTGTGAATAAGATCCTTCAGAATGTCAGCCAAGTGCTCCATCATTAAACTGGAACAGTTAAGACAGCTTGGATTTAGATTTAGAACTCTTTAATTGAGTTGGAGCTAACCTTGACTCTGGATTACGTTTTACTGTCTGCTGTTAAGGCTCTTCATTGACCGGAGGTCATCATTGAGAATATATAGCTTATTGGCAATGAAAGTTATAGACAGGAAAACCAAAATCTGGATCACTAAAACAGGACCAGCTGGATAATATTTGACCAGGTTGGAAATAA
The DNA here is from genome assembly GCA_034779795.1 of Ctenopoma multispine. Taxonomy (NCBI): domain Eukaryota; kingdom Metazoa; phylum Chordata; class Actinopteri; order Anabantiformes; family Anabantidae; genus Ctenopoma; species Ctenopoma multispine. The sequence goes on along the minus strand of JAUYWH010000009.1, from coordinate 5,173,798 downwards.
TTCCTTTTTTGTTTGTATTGCATACAAACTTTGAATGAAACAATGAGCCGTTATGTCCAATGGAGGTTGGTGAAAGTGACTGTCAGCCACTTCAAGGATCATGTAACTCTTGAAAAAAGAAAAGAAAGTATTCACGGAGCCTGATGATGCTCCTCTCCAGCTTTGTAAAGCAGATGTGAAACACATTAGCAGTGTACGAGTGGAGAGTCTATAAACTTGATATTTTGTAATGTATTGAGCTCATGCAAAGCAGTGATGGAAAAGGCAGGTATGTCAGGAATCCTGCTTTCAGACAGTGCTCCATTAGTCTGATGCAACCTGGGGCTGGATAAAGCTGGGGTAGAAGAAAGTATGTGTGTGTGTATGCTGGTGTGCTTCATCCTGTGCATCCTACACTATAATGACACTGATACTGCGTGGCTTTGCAGATGTCCCATTTAGATGTGATGCTTTGGATTTTCCAGAGGGTATAGAAAGATTGGATGGAGAGACAGAGGCGCAGAAAAAGAGCGAGGCTGGTTGGAGAGTCATTTTCAGACTGAAATCGGAGCTGTGTCTGTCTGACTCGTTCATGTTCTCTAATGATAAAGACACATGTGTCACCAGATCACTGAGCCTATTTGATGCTGAACTTGTCATGAGGAAAACATTAGAACACAGTGGATATTGGGAATGAAAAACCGACATATAGAACACAGTGTTTTGATCTTTGTCTTGAGGGCCCAGTGGCGTTGGTGTTAATGAACTAAAGAGGAGGCTCCTGATCTCCGACCCTGACCACTATCGTGTCACCGTACCACGTAAGACAGACATGTTTAAATTCCATATCTGTAATCTTCACCTCCTGAATGCTAAATGTTCTCAGCTCATCTTCCTGTAGCCAACTTCCTGTTTTCTTGCAGACACCACACGTGAGAGGAGAAGGCAGGAGATTGAAGGGATGGATTATCATTTCGTATCAATTCATGTATTCGAAGAGGGCATTCTCAATCACAGGTAATATATATGAAAGCATCATATGATGTATCAGTCTTTTGAGGTTCCATTTCCCATGAATGAACCTCTATTGTGTTTTGTTTTCTGACTCTTCCTCTCCCTTTTTAATGAGAGCGATGTCCATCATTTCTATTGTTGCCTGATTACCAGTTAATACTGTCTTTCCGTTTTTCCTGTCTGCTTTCTGTCTCCTGCTCTCCTTAGGTTTATAGAATATGGTAGGTACAGAGGACATTATTATGGAACAAGTCTAGACTCTGTTCACCAAGTATTGGCTGAGGGCAAGGTGTGCCTTCTGGATGTGCATCCTAGTGTAAGTATTAGACCATATAAAATATATTACATTCACTCTCCAAGAAGAACAAGAGTTTAGAGCCAAAGTAATTCACGTCACTCCTAAATCCTTCACATTGGTGATTCATACTAACACAAAAATGTTAATTGTAATGATTGCCTTTTCAGTTCTAAAAGCATTTTATTTTTATGACCTTCATTCTTTGTTATATATCCTATATATATATATATATCTTATATCCTATATGTTGTGAAAAAAATTTAATCCCCTGCTGATTTATTTTCTTTTACGATATATGCATAAATAAGATCTTCATAAAGAACAAAAAGCAAACACAAAATACAAGGTGTGTGGGAAAATGCATTCACCCACCTAGTTACTAATTGAAAAAAATTACTAACCTGCATTGATCAGTCTAAGGAGAGTTATGGAGCTATTTCTAATGCTTTAGCACTTTACACATCCAGCATGAGAGACACCATCTACAAACACCTTCTTAGCGTAAAAGTGGCAGCTTAATGTTGTGGGGAAGCTTTGCTGCTTCACGACAACTTGCCTTGAAAGTTAAACCTCGCTCTCCACCCATGAAACCTGAAGAAGAACATCAGGTCATCAGTGTGTATGTTGGAGCTCACGCACAACTCAGTGTTTCAGCAAGACAACGATGCCAAGCAGAGACTTTAAATCTCTTTGTTTATGCAATGGCAATAAATATATTCTACTCAGTGCTATGCTCAGAAGAAATAAAACATACATACAATAAAAATAAAAAGTTTAGAAGTTTAAAAAGTTTCACTTTAGCTATTTCAAAAAAATTCAATTATTATTGAAAACATTTTGTGTTGGCTCAGGTTGCCTTTGTTTTATGGTAGATAGTTTGAAGACATTTGAAGCCAGTGGGAAATCATATTATAATTCTAGTACCAGTTTGTCAGGGTGCTTGTGTAGAGAAGGTATAATGCCCAATGCGTCATGCTCAGGCAAAAGTAAAGACTGCTGACTCCACTGCACAAAGTCCAATTGAACCAATTGGAAAAACGTCTCACCTACTGGTTCACTCCTTCCTAATGTGTTTGCACAACTTATTATATCATAAACTATATGTATACTTCTACCTTCATCTTACCTCTTCCTTTTTTTTGTCTTTGTTGTTAAAGAAATTAAAGCATGTGTACACATCTGAATTCAAACCATACGTGGTGTTTGTGAAGCCCCCTCGTATCGAGGAGCTACGTCTCACCAGACGCAGAGCTAAATTCATCAGTGACCAAAAGGACACAAACGCAGTCAGGATCTTTACAGTAAGACAAACTATGACCTAAACACACAAAACACATTCCGCTCTGTAGCATGTGTGACGGCAGGTGCTTGTTTCATGTAACATGCAGGGTGATGCGGGGTCGCCCTGGCCCAGACACACTTGCACACACACGTTGCCTTGCACATGGCTGCCCTCGTGCTTTGCATTTAAGAGACGTTTAAGAGACAGAAGAAGTTACAAGGCTACTTGGTGGGTGGCTTCTTGTTCCATAACTAATGTGTAGGTGAGTTAACGTTGTCCAGAAGATGACTGGGTCACATCTTGTGTGTATACAGTATGTAATGGTTTTGAAAGAATGACTCAAGACTCAGTGACAGAAGTCTTCATATTTTATGTTGCTCTGGTGGATTTGTATTCACTTGTCTAAAAACAACTTTATGCATGTGTGATAATTCATAACTTTCATAATCCCCATCTGGTTTCTTATTCACTGTTTGACCTTACCGGCCCACAGTGCCCTGATTAAACCCACAAGGTCACACACCTGTGATGCACCATGGCCTGAGTTTGCACAGTGACGACCAGATTAGGCTGCAGAGAGCTTAGGCATGTCCTATACTACAGCTGTGTGTCAAAAGGCTTCTTATGCTTTCCTCTTAGCATGTAATGATGTGTTACGCTTTAGTCAGTACAGTATGTGCAGCTTATTATAAAAAAACAAACTTACTGGAGGATGTTTTCATCACCACATGTCCAGATTGTAAAGGAGAAAGATAACAAATACTCTTCATTCTTCTTTTTCTTGACAGAAACTGAGACACCAGTCAAACCATATTTTCCATATACATGCTATTCATGTCAGTCTTAAACTGGGCTCAAAGTATATGTTTTTGGTTTACAGGATGAGGATTTTGAAGACATGATTGACTTGGCTGAAACCATGGAGAACCAGTACAGCCACCTGTTTGACAAAGAGATTGTTAATGGAGATATTGCTGTGGCATTCAGAGAGTTGAAGGCAGACCTTGAGAAGGTACAAGAGGAAGACATCCAGTGGATTCCTGCAGAGTGGATTTGCTCCTTGCCAACAAGTTGTGGTCATTTGGCCGGGTGGATTTGAACTATAACCCTTAGGAGTCTACAGTCCTGCTGATGTGATCAAATCACAAGATTGGTTAAGGATTGCATAGCATAGAAACAAAGTCACATAGATCAATACAGTCAACTTTCGCAATAGGCCCAGACTCATTAGGGTTAAGCTCTTTCGATACAAAGAAAACTGTATTGTGGTTAAGTTTCTCCTAGTCAGAATAGTGCTAGACTGAATGAGGAATGTACGAAGTTAGGACAGAAAGAAAACAAGACCTAAATGTGGAGTTCAACACTGAACATTTTTTTCATATTTTCAATATTTTTCCATCTGTAAAGTAGTCTGGTGATAACCAGTTTTCCATAGTGTCTCAGAGTGTGTATTTAATTAGGCAAACAGAATCAATCTCTCTGTCTCCCCCCATCTGTCGCCAAGCCAGCATTTCTGTTGGCATTTGAGTGAAATAGGCTTACAGGACGAAGAAGGAAAAAAAAAAAAGGAAACTCTCCAGAGTTTGTGGTCGAGCGTAATCCTTCTCTGCCAAGTCGCAAACATCAGCATGTAATTATTCTGACAGCTGCTGCACTTCAATTAACGGTAATGTACACCAGAGAAATATTATTAGTAGCAGTCAGGAAGACGCTTTGCCAATAATATGCTGTAGAAAATAGGGACACAAATAAGATAGCAGTCTTTCAAACAACGTAAATTAAAGAAAGTTCAAACCTTTTTTATTGTGTATTGTGAGTATTAGTTGTAGATTTGTGTATGGAAGCTGGTATAAGATGTTTAAGGAAAAGACCTGTTTTTACACAGAAACATACTGAGACAATTAAAAATAATTGGCAATGATTTACTATTTGTGTCACTTCACTGACAAATACTCATATTTGTGCTTCACAGCTGCCGGTCGAGTGCAAATTCTTCAGTTCTCCTTCACACAATCTGCTTAATATAATTCTTCTAAACGGCTGCATTCCTCTACACTCGTGGCATTTCCTTCCTTTTCTTCGATGCTGTGCTCAATTGGGTGTAAAGGAGTGTTAATGTGTCTATCATGTCGTGTTTGGGAGGAAGAGGGAGCAGCATGATGTGAGGAGATGGTAATGGCTTTCAAGGGACTCCGGCCTTCTCAGACATACTGAGAGAAAGTTACGAGTGCACATAAAAGCTTATTGTAAAAGCAAACTGAGGCTCGGCGCAGTGGATTAGGCTGCAGAGATACAGAGCACACCATCAAGACAAGAATTAATTTTTACTTTGAGAAGCTTATTGGCAGTGTCAAACAAAGGAACACGAGGAAGACTGTGACACAAACAAAGGATTTGGAGTTTGGGTTTGGAGAAGCCCTCATTTGTGAGTCTCAATGTCTCTTGGTCTCCAAATCGTGCAAACAAGTCTTTCAGGACAACTGTCACACTTGTGCCAGGCTTAAAGCCCGACCTCAGCCAAAGCGTGGCAGTATAATTTCATCACACCACTGAGAATGTGCAGGCACCCTCTGAGATCATAACGATACCATTAAAGAAACCGGAGTGATCCAATGAAAACCTACCGTTTTATGTTCACTGCAGCTCCCCACTTCAAACATTACACAGAAGTATGATGTCAATTGGTCTCGGATAATTTGGCTCAATCATGTAACTGTCTATTCAAAGTATGTAAAAATAAATATGACTGATGTTAAACAATATCTTCATCTTTGTGTGAGATCTCCACTACTTTTAAACAACAAACACAGTAAAGCACATGCTTAAAGTATATATTCAGTTCTTATACAGAACTAAAGAGAACCAGCAAGAGTAGAAAAGTACTGAAATAAAACAAATAGTCCTGGACTGAATCATAGTTGCTATACTCAACATTTGAAAGAAGGAATAACTCAGTCTTCCCTCTGCCCAAATAAACTGTAAAATTAAATAAGTTATAAAATCCATAGTTGCTCAATACAGTACACTTAGAGAGTTTGTTGCTGCAGTAAAATCTGGTGTGACTTGACTGAGTCTGCTGGCTATTATTTTTCAATAGTTGTTAATTAATACTACATTCCACAGGTTTCATTATGAAACATCATGAAACTCAGGTTTTCCACCTCACTTTTCAATGTGCTGGATCACCATTGTAGCCTAGGCTGCAGCAGTTACCTGCTGGGAGTGATACATTATAAAGAGTATTACACTTTTTTATTGATTAGTCGCATTGTTTTGCTGAGAGGCTGTCTAGTTCCAAACTGTGGCAAGTTTATCAAACTAGTTAACAATAATCACAACTATAGCTACATTTTAATTTCACTAATATTTTTTTCCACTCCTGGTGGGATTCCTGATGATGTAGATGCTTTTACACATTTGTTCCATCACAGCAGCTCAAAATAACATGAGGAGAATCACCGATGATGGGAGATAAAAACTAAACTCTCTTTGATAAGAGAATAAATGCACAAAGGGTGAAATGTTCCCTATGATTAGAATGAAAAATGCATGAAATAATAAATGAGAATACCACTGTGACTGACTTTAGCAGGCATTAAGTAGCCGCCTCCTCTCAGCTTTGGCAGCAGTGAAAGTCTGACTTTACTGGCACCTTTTTATGTGCCTCACATATGTATAATAGTTTGTACATCATAAGACAAAAATACAAAAAGAAACTTTTATTCCGCAAATTCCTGCACTTATTTATAGTATTTCTTCTTATAAAATTTGGAACATTATTTTTATTGTTTCTACACATTTCTTTTCTGTTAAATTTCATTTTACATTTTCATTTTTTCTGTCACTATAACAAAGTTAACTAACAGTTATGCCATTTATTCTCATAATGCATTAAAGCATACAGAGATGTGATAACTTTTTCCAAATATTTACTACTAGAAATATGCTCACTGCCACCATTCCTTTGTAATTGCCAGGACTGTTGGTATGTACCTACTGACACAAACACACGGGAGTGATGACAATTGGTAATGCCAATTAGGTGTAGCAGACCACGGATATATTATAGCTGTAGGTACAGTGTCTCTTCTAACGAACAACTCTGCCTCTTTCACGTGTGTTCATGGCCAGATAAAAAAGTGCAGGGAGATTCAGTGAAGCCAGATAGACCCAAGACAGCTGCTTGATGGTCCACATCCAATCAAACGTATTTTTTACTGATGATATCTTTAAACTTTTATCAATTAGTTTCATTTGCCACCTGGAGGAAGCACAACAGACTGTAACGGGTTGAACCTGTTCTCAAACAGTTGGCACATTGCACATTTCACATTCAGCTGATATAAGCTCTACTTTGAGCTCAGTTTAACTGCTGAGGGGAAAAGTCTGGTTCCTTTGTTCATAAATGAGCCACCAGCTGATCTGAGAAGGAGAGTGTGATAATTCTCTGTGGGTCATTCACTAGGAATAAATAATACTTTTCTTATTAAACAGTCATATAATTGTCAGTAGTGCAGCATTCAAGTAAATGATTCCCAAAAATCTTAGGAATTAGCCTTTAGCTACCTCCTTTGACCAAGTCTTGTACATTCAACAGTGGTTTGTAGAAACATGAAAAGTGTTATCATCAACAATCCTTCATTTAAATCTACTGAATCGACATTTTAACTTAGTGAACTAACATTATCTCACCATCTAATTTTGGCTAAAATGACTTCTTCATCAAATGTTTGAGGATACAAAAGTCAACACAAAACCATCCTCCAACACACTTTGCTAAATGTCTGGTCCTTTGGGTAAGTCTGGAGTTTGTGAACCTGCAGACACACACACATGCGTGCCAAACTATACAAACAAAAAGAGATATATCTCTTTGTGCAGTGTTTCTTTTTTGCAGGTCTCCTGGCTTCTGAATGTAGGTGTGTTTCCAGCTAATATCAACAGTGGAGCCTGTGAACATATCACAGGGGGACAGGAGTAAATGGTGTGTGATAGCATGTAGCATTCTCCGGCCACTGCTGAGGAATGTGAGCGAGGAATTTACTGCACCTAACGGAGATGCTTCTGGTCCATGTGTTTTTCAGCTTTGAAACCATTAAAACTAAGCCTCCCCACTGATACCACTGAATTACAGACAGGGACTTACGTATAACCCTTTAATATGTTTAATGTTTGACCAAGTGCTGCTTGGATTTTTGTCTTAACCTTCAAAAGTTTAAGGTCTGGGCAGAAAGAAACACATTTTAATCACATATGTTTGCTTAAAGATGATTAAGTTATGATCGTGCATGGCAAAGTCATTACTGTATATCCAAACAGTCTTACATAAGAGTGTTTGGATGTTAAGAGGAAAAACATACGCAGACGACAGCTAAAGCTGAGTCCTCCAGCACTGGGCTCAGTGCCCACATGTTGTCATATTGTTATGCTAATGACGACGCTAAGCTTCTGTCGGACCCATTGCTCACAGTCCCTTTTATTCCAAGACAGAAACAAACACCAACAGATACGAGCATTATTAGTGGATCATACTGCAGACAGTGTGTAAGGTGCACAACCCTGACACTGAAATGCATGTACAGAGTAAGAAAGAAAGTGAATGGCATGTTCATCACTGGATGAGGAGGCAAAGATCTGTTTCATTTTCCAGTGTTTTTGCTGCCTTCATTATGAGCCAATTTGTACTGAAATCCTTTTTAACTCTGCAGGATTCAGAGCCTAACACAAGGCACAGTTTGGTGGTTTTGGTGGTTATTAGCAACCGTGTAATTACACCCATAAATTTCCAGAATCCCTGGTAAAATATGTGCTATTATTTGCTGACACGATTTTTGTCAAAACCTCAAGATCCACGAGAATCATATGCCTCATGTAGAAAATATGAGAGCATGTCCAACTGCTTAACACAGGCTGCAGTCACACCAGACAGAATCTCACTTGTAAATTCAGTGACCACATTTGCTGATATTCTAACATGTGCAATATTTTTCATATCGTGGGGTGCTACCACTGCTGCTGCTCAGCTCTCCACACACAGATGTCTCCAAAGAAGTGATTGGACGAGAGAGAGCCAATAGGCAGCAGAGCAGCAGGTTATTTGAACTCTCCTCACATGGCTCAACTAAAACCAGACAACATCCTCTGACTTTTCAAACATTTTTCTGTCTGTCATCATCTGTCTGCTCCTGTGCACACAGAGAGAGGAGCGAGAAACACTTTTAAACCTTTTTTAAAACTTTTATCAAGTGTATCAAGGATGGGAATCTACCGCTTCTGTTTACATCTGGAAGTCTACTGATGCACCTGCCATTGAGGAGAATTCTTTACGTTTAAGTTTGAACAAAGTTGCTGTGATGAAGTCCGATACTCTGATTCATTTGGAGGATAACAGAGAAACAGAGGAGAGAAGCAGACTGAACTGCGTAGACTTACCTCAGACCAGTTTAACAGATGGACAGAACAGAGACCTTCTGCGATGCCAGGAGACCACTGAAAACAGCTCTTCCATAAAGTACAGAAGATACGGGTACGCCCTTCTGGTAACTGTTTTTGTGGCATAATATGACTGATTTCTATTATAGTTACATGTGTAGTATAATCCATTTACAGTTTTCTCAGAATAATATTACAACTCTCTTCATATATGGTAGATAAAAAATACATTTACAATAAGAAATTAATTGTACGATATTGTATAACAATTATTCCCGATTGCTGATTGGAGGAAGCCGTTCTAGGCAGAAGTCTTTTGGTTTTTCTGTGCCACGGTTCAAACAAAGGCAGTTTAGTTGGTCTTTGTGAATCTATCAGGTGATTCTTGACTCCTCCAGGTCTCGCCTGAGTGGGGTCAAAGTTCGCCACAAGAGACAGGTGCTGCAGGACATGGCTCGACCCCTGAAACACTGGCTGTACAAACACCGTGACAACCCTTACCCAACCAAGACTGAGAAGGTCCTGCTAGCTCTGGGTTCACATATGACACTAGTACAGGTGAGACAAGCAAAAAGCAGTGATGGAGAAATGAAGGAGAGCTTTCAGTGGCTTGAGGTTTAAGCCAAGTCGTGTCCTATAACGTGCAGCATCTGTGCAGGTTTCCAACTGGTTTGCAAATGCCCGGCGGAGGCTGAAGAACACAGTGAGGCAGCCAGACCTGAGCTGGGCCCTGAGGATCAAACTTTATAATAAATACATCCAGGGAAATGCTGAACGGCTGAGCGTGTGCAGTGATGACACTGACTCAGATGGTGAGGGATACACTATCTTTCTATAGTGTGTTTAATATATATTAAATATCTTAAATATACAATTTAATTCTAAAGTAAGTCATGTGTGTGTTTCCTTTGCTGCAGATGATGAGTGCCCCTTACAAACTCCTATCAGCCAGTCAAACTTTGGCAGGTCATCTTCCCATAAGAATGTGCTTGAGAAACAGGGCAGTGTCCTCGCCATGGCCGACTCCGCCAACAGCGACGACAGCACGTCGCCTCCATCCAAGTACAAGAGCAGTTTATTAAATCGGTATCTGAACGACACCCTGCGGCACATGATGGCGACAAAGGCTGATGGTGTCACCTCAGCCCGCAAGAGGAGGAGCCACTCTGAGTCATTCAGCTCTAACGAATGTGACCACGATGTTGTCTCTCCGGCATCGTCCTATGAAACTGAGGCCAACTTTGTGTATCACATGGGTGAGAGATTTGTTTTGTGTCTTTACTCAGTTAAACATGAAGTCTAAACTCAATATGTAGGGAAATGTGTAAAAAAATCTCTCTTATGTATAACATCACATGGAAACCCAGCACTGTGCATAATCTCATGACAGTTAGGTAACCAAAAACAACATACGCAGAGGGTCAATAGGAAGGAAAAGAAATAGCAGTCTGCCCTCTACATAGAAATTAATAAAGTGTCTTCCTTGTTAATTGTAGAGTTATGTTAAATGTGTGGTAGAAAGACAGTTTAACTACTCTGCTTCCCCTCAGTTCATTTTTAACACTCCGCAGTGCACAGTAAAATAAGAAGAAAACGAACAGAAACTTCTACATTGCTCCTCAGAGCTCCCTGACATTAATAAACCTCTGGCATTCCACCCAAAGTCAGAAGCTCAGTTACAATTATAAAGCTGCAGCAACACTGTGAGGTAGGTTGACACCTGGGTGCCCTTTCAGACCTATAGGGAGCACAGCACACTGACAACCCTCAAATCCGCTAAGATGCAGAAGCCAAAACCTCTACAAACATTGCTAATAAAGACGCATGCAGATGCTGAAATCCCTCATTTTAAAATTGGATGGAGATCGTGCTGGCTGCTGCTGCACATAGCAAATATCATTTCCATATACTAGAATGTGCCATTTGTTCCGCTTCAGCTTCTTGCCATGGTGGAAATGTCCAGTCCAGTCTCAAGGACAATTACAGAATGTCTGAGACTTTATTCTTCCCAGGGTGAGAAGTAGAAACCTCAGCCAAAACGTAGAAACGGAGCACTCTGTCAGTAAAGCACCGAAGACGTCTTGTCGAGTGACTGCGGGAGCTGCTGCCACTCAGCTGTGAGACAACACAGAGCGAGATCATGTCCATTTGGCTTTTCCCCATAAGCTTTGCTTCCTTGATTCATGTGTGCTTTGGCAGCCTGCTTCTCCCAAGTGTTACTTTCCTACTCAAAATCAATCTAAATTTACATTACACTATAAGAGCTGTGAAAAGATTTTTGAAACCAATTTTTACTCTTCAGCACATGTGATAGTTCCACTCAAACCAAAAGGGCAAGATTGTAAGTTTCTTTTTTTGAATTTCCAGGCAAAAACTGAAGCCGAGCCCCATTTTAAAGCAGGTTATTTACTGGATATTTTAGTCTGCCACAAGGCTTAATCTATATCTGGGAAACTCAGTTTAGCCTCACATTGACAGACCCAGAGTGATAACTGCAGAATGAGCTAATTCACAATAGAAACAGGCTAGGCTAACATATAGGAACAGCTAGGCTAAGATATAGGAACAGTGAACCAGTGATTATTACCTTGCCTAAACTAAAAACAAATAATTTTGCTAACATTTTAATTAGTGTTCAAATTCATTTAACAACAAGAATTATTATTTACCTAATAAATACACCTTAACATACAGCAGTGGACACAAGCAAACTGTAACATGTGTTTCCTAAATATGAAACTAAAGCCAAACTGAAAGCTGAAAACATTAGGAAACATTTGAAAAAAGCCTGACTTTGTCTAAAATATTAATAAAAATCTGCCCATTGGCTCCTCTAAACACTTTTTATCTAATTTGTACAAAAGTGTAAATGAAGCTAGATATTGCTAAGCTAATCTTTCATCCTTTATTTTTTTTTATTTAGAGCTTTAATGCATACAAAAAATGCTAAATAATTTTTTGTTAGTCTAAGTCCATAATCTATAAAATGTGAAGAAAATAAAAGTTGTGGTTTTACAGGAATACATCACACAAGCCGGACTTGCTGTTTGTCCATTTGCGCCGAGCTAAGCTAACAGTCTGCTGCATTAGCTTAATGCTACACAGCCACAAAAGTCGATTCAAACTCATAGATTTCTTCTTTTTTTACAAATGAAAAACTATTTCTTCAAACATTTCATTACTCTTTCACCCCAAATCATATTTCTTTTGGAGTATTTGGGGGTTTATTGATGTCATCATACATTATGTGGGCGACGCTGGTGAAATATTTGTGTACGTTTTTTATGTATCCCTGCTGGTCATATTAAGGGTGTTCAAACCAGTACAGCTCCTCCGGTGAAGTGGAAAGTCAAACTGCCAGATTCATCAGCGCCATTAACACGTTTATACTCTGCCCAGGAGATGGCTAAAACAGTCACTAAACCTCAAGTGATGGACTAATAAGCGATGCCACTACAGTGTGTATTACAAGAAACTTTAAACATATCACTCTGAATCCCACAGACAGTAAACGTCTAATGAAATACCACATGTTAGTGATGGGACTATTTACTGAACAGGAATGTGAGTGTGTACACCGTAGTGGTACTCACATCAAGTTCAGTATTTCTCTAAAAAGGCTGGAGAGCCATAAATGTGACGAGAATCATGTTTTATTGGACACAGAGCATATCAGGACAAATGCCTCGCTGCGTTTTCCACCCATTTTGTTTCAAATGAAAACATGCATGCTGAGAGGGGAGTCTCCTTTTCACAAATACATAGTCTGCACACTGATGAAACTAGGTGTTAAGTTATGTTTTCAGTGCATTGCCCAGCAACTTTAGGCCATAAGGGGATTTAAATTCATATTAATATAAATATCAAAAAAGCTGTAGCCAGCTTCATTACCCCTTGTAAAATATCATTATAAGTAATCCCTGCTGTAAACCTGACACTCACCAGAAGTATAACTGTGCTTTTTCTTGGTAAAAAATACAACAGGACTTTCTTGGCAAAGCGTGTTATAGTTAAAGAGAGGAACACTTTGGGACGTTCAGTAGCAAAAAAGAATAAAGCAGCAAAATGATTTACTATCAACAAGTAGTTGCCTTTGGCCTGAGCACGGCTAAAGAAATCAGAGACGGAGATGTTTCGGGCTGTTAGCATTGAAAGACTGTGTTTCACAGTGGGCCTCTAATTTCCCTGTCTATTGCTCTCTGAAGAAAAATCGGTTCTGACCATCTTCTATCTGCTCCAATGAAAAAAGGCAATATTCCAGAGCTGAAATGGAAAATATGCTCTCCATATAATACACGCTTATGCTCAGACCACAAACAAAAATTGTCCAAGCAATATAATATTACCACTACTCCAAAGTCCTATTTATTTTCCTTCTGTTTCTAAAAGAGCCAGATGTACTCTCATTTCAGGTCACTGTGAGGAAGACTGACGCTTCTTCCACGTGTGTATTAATTCATAATTCATCCCTTGCTCATTGGTAGAAGTCAGTTCAGTGCTCAGACATTGCTCATAAAGAGATAGCGATGTGTAGGGGAGAGTTTTGGGTTTCTGTAGACTAACTTTTAAGGGTACGAGCAGAGCTTTTAAAACCCCGAAACAGAGCCTCTGTCCTCATGACACGATGCAGATAACCGCCTTTTTTTTTTCTATCCCCCCTCACAAAAGCTCAAGAGAAACAGCGACGCATTTGTTTTGGCTAGAGTAGCTGAACTCAGGCAGACTGCTGCACTGGATAAAACGTTTCTGACACATCCAGAGAAACATACTGGATAATTAGTAACTGTGCACATTAATAAAATATGTCACTAACATGCAAACATCCCGACTGTCCTGTAAATATTATTTGTACTTCCACTGCTATCAAGTAAGCTGATCCGTGGGATGTTTTCCTTCTCTTTTGCAGATACAGTGGACTATAATTCATCTAAATGTAACAGGTAAGTGCATCGCACAAGTCCGCAATAAAATCAGCTGTTTGCACTTTTCAACTTGAAAAGTGACACTGCTAATCTCATTTGGCAGTTGTTAGGGAAACTGAACCAAGACCTCTAATTCATCCATAGTATTCTGGCTTTATCTCAAATGCACAATTTCTGCAAATTGCGAATTGCTCTCCATTTATGATTGTTGTAATGATACTCAATAACCTGCTTCAGCTGCTTTTCTTTAATAATGTACATTCACAGGGACCATCAGCAGGATCGGGGCCAGAAGAGACAAGATGACCAAGGTTGGAGGGAGATCCATGCCGCCATGGCTCTAACCAACTTGGCCCAGGGGCAGAGCTGCACAGGGAACCAGAGCAGCGTTATGGTTGCCAATGTTGCCCCAACACAGAGCTGCACCCAAGAGCCCTTCTCCATAATGAGAGCCACTATAATAGACAGGATGTGTGTTACAGGACCCGCTTCTGCTGTCAGACAGAGCTGCACCAGGGGGCCCACTCTCACCAGCCGCATCATCCAGAAGTCTTCCCATATCTCTGAGGTCCAGACTGTCAAAGTGGCGCTGGCAAACAGTGTATAGGCAGTAAACATGAGCATTCCATATAGGAATACCAGATGCTTAAGTGCCTTGCAATATAAGTACCGACTTTGAGATCATTATTTTGTAATGTTGATAAACTTTGACATTTTCAATCATTTTTACATTTTAAAATGGAAAAACTAACCTAACAGTCCTTTTATTCCTCATTTTTTATTTCTGTTTCTCCTGTTGCCATCTGTTGCAGTAAGTTATATTAACTGAGACTGGATTATCGTCCAATGCTAAAGTTTGACAGCAGCTATTTGAATAAACCCAATGTGAAATCTTTTGACCAGTCGTTTGCCTTAAATCATTGCTTTGCAGTGGCTGAAGCTGCATAGTTATGTTTTACTGAACTGTATTTAGTGGTAGTTTTCATGTGTGCAATTGTGGGTCTTGCAATTTCATTATATCTTTTCAGAATGCCTTTTAAAAGACTGTACTATGGATGAAGGGTGGCATACATAAGATGAGCAGGAATACAGTTCCTCTGATCTTAAAGTGACGTAAGAATTCGAGTTAGGGATAGACTGATAACTGATCAGTACATTTTAATATTGTTAAAACGCATGTTACTTAGCAAAAGCTAATGAAACATGATGAACTCCTATAATAATACTCGTAAAATGATAAAGGATTAATGGGCTACGTAAAATGTGAATAGGTTGCTTGTGGTGACAAAGATTTATCACCTGGCTGCTTTTTCGCGGAGCCCCATGGACCCTGCGTGACATTTTTCTGGCTTCCAACTTACTGTTTTGGTCCAGTCCCAGTATTCTCAGAGCATTTGTTTTTGGCCACAGCAGACAGATGTTTTTGATGGCAAAGCTCTAAAATAACCACATTTGTGCTACACTAGCTGCATGGCACCAAATAGCACAAACGTAAAGTTAGCAACAGGCCAGTGAACATATTCTAACGTTCGTCTTTTAAATGTGTAACTATTTCTAACATGTTAAGTAAATTGACTTAAAGGTAATAATATGTCAATTGGGTTTACAACTTGTTTCTGCTGCCCCCAAGTGGCCAAAAATCACTTGTGATCACGGTTTTTAAATTGGCTACAATTAGTAGTTTATACAATCTTATCGTGATACTCTGTAAAAGAACACTCAATGTGTTGAGCTACAAGGAACAATCACTCCCTGTCTGCCTGCTCCCACAGCTCTACTCTGTTTTGTAGGGTCTCTCTATTTGTTTTACTTGTGTGGCCCACACCTTATTGGTTCAGTCTCACCTCTGAACCAACTGTTTACACAGAAAAAAATAAGTTAAATGTACACACAACTTATATAACACTACATTACTGACAAAGTTAGCAACTAGCTGGTAACCATAGCAGTTTTTAGGAGCTAAAGAGAGAAATATTTCAACTGGGAAGAAGCCAAAAGGAGAGCTTCACATTTACATCACTAAAAGACCACTAAGGAGTGATAATGTAGATCACTACATCAACTGAAGGGTTTAATGCTATACTGCAGTGAAATACGGGCAGAAAACTTGATTTCAAAATGTTTTTCTCCTGGAAAAGAAAACATCATTGTCTGTGAATATTCTTGATCATCCAGGTTAAGTTATCTGGAAGTTGAGTCACGGCAACTGGAGAAAGAAGTCCAGTTACTATGACTCAACTTCCAGATAGCAAACATCACTGTGATAGGTGAACCACACACCTGTTATTTGTTCTGAAAACTTTGATTTCATGCCACTGGAGAGCAGAAGAACTTTGTGACCTCAGTACAGGGTCAACTGCCAAAAACCTCAGACACTGGAAGTAAAGAGGACACATTAGCCTCTATAGAGAGGTTTGTAGGGAGCGTCCTGTTCCATCTGGGGACATCCTAACACTAAACATAAGCTTGTAATCACACACAGCCCTCTGGGACTTATTTTAGAAGACATGATTAACGGGAATTTTCCACTTGTGTCCCAGTTTTAACATTTTGTACAACCACTTTTTTTTTTCAGTCTTGCATGTATACATGTCTTGCATGACAGGCGAGTCATCAGCAAAGTATTGTGGAAAGAGCACCTCATTGCCGTTTCCACTGTAAACCTGCTTTTGATTAGGTGGGTGTTTACACAACATGGAAACTAAATAGCAGCTCTCAAATGGCGATTAAACAGTTGTTAGTCTTGAGTGACAGTGTCTTCAGGTTGTCATTTATTTCAGTTTGAAACAATACCAACATTACTTGACTGCAACTCTAGCATATGTCATTAAGGCAGATTTTAACATATTGTTGCATATAATTCAAATAGGTGCACAGCAGAAGCAAGAGGACAAAACACAGGAATAAAAGAGGGATTTTAAACAGAATTCAAACAACGTCCAATTTATACCAAGCTAGGAAACATAGGTCTCAGGAATGATACTGTGTAAGAAATGCCTTCAGTAACAGTGGGACATTATATGGGCTATAACAACAAACTGCAAAATACAAAAATAAGGCTACAAGACCAATTTGAGGCTAAATGCAGAAAGGCAAAACCAGTAAAAGAGCTCAGTAAAAGAGCAGTTTATTGCAAAAGCTTCCAATACTGTAAACCTTAATCCTACGTTCTGGAAGATATGGTCAAGATCAGACATGCAAAGACAGATTTTGTTGCAGATAATCTTTCAAGAGAAGAAGACGACTTGTCTTATTTCCATATAAAGAGGGAAACAACAGAAAAATCAGTTCATTCGAAAGAATCTAGATATACTTAAGCATAGAATTTAATCGACAATAATTAGGCTAGCAGTAAAAATTAATCGTTGTCAGCAACAGGGATTCACTGTCTTTTCTTCTTCGCAGTATTCAGTGATCTGTTGAATGCCTTTTTAAATAGAGGTCAACATGCTTCACATAACGAGTCTCTTTCACCACTATCCTCACCCCAGGTGATGTGCTATGCATTTGATAAAACTTGCAAATATATTGTTTGTGTCTTGTAAATCATTTTGTATGTTGGAAGAGCATGGATGTTGACTTTAACAGCTCACACAGCAAAAGCAGGACAAGCTTTTTCCTCAATTGAAGAGACTTCTACAGGGTGGGCTATTTATATGGATACACCGTAATAAAATGGGAATGGTTGGTGATATTAAAGTCCTGTTTGTGGCACATTAGTATATGTGAGGGGGCAAACTCCTCA
>JAUYWH010000009.1:5101794-5151779 GCA_034779795.1 Ctenopoma multispine | reverse complement strand
ATGTACAGAGATATATGTACAGAGATATTGCACGTTGCACCAGAATAATTACACTCATGAATATTGCACATGAACTGGCATTGTGTATTGGATGTGTGTATTGTCCATGTGTGTGTGGTCAGCTGCAAGGTCTTTTAAGATAAACAGTGATGAAACCCAAGTAATCTCCTAAGGATATGTGTAAATGACCATTGTATTCATCATGAGGTTACACACATGTTGTGTGACTTTACATTTTTACAAAGTTGTACGATTTACGGAAACCGAAATGGTTATTGCTGGTGTCTTCTCCTTTGTAAGTCGCTTTGGATAAAAGCGTCTCCCAAGTATAGTAAAGTAAAGTAAATTAAAGTAAAGTTGATTTGTGTTTAACAGTTCTTTTTGCTCATGCTGGCCAGTTTACACTTTTGGCAATATCATAGGGGCTGAAGGGAAATCTACCTTAGAAAATGATGTTAATTAACAGGTAGGAAACTCTTTAAATAGCCTAAATAAAGACCCACATTATGCAGCACAACACCTCTTTGTTCTGTATCATTGTTACACTGCAGTGGTCTTCAACAGCCCTTATGTTTCTCCAATTATGACAAGGAATCAATTGATTTGCTAAGTAATAAGGAAGTAGTGACTGAACAAAGAAATCCAGTGGAATCAATGAGCCATACTACACCCTGTATTCTTAAAGATGCTCTTTGAGCTGGTCTTCAAACCTCACCTGCCTCTTTTCATTACAGAGCAGACCAACCCTGTTATTATGTTCATTTCAGCACAGGAAGGAGTTGAAAAGACTCTGTGGCACAATAAAAGCATCTGGTTGTGAAGGCTCACAGTTGTTTCTAGCATTGCTTTAAAATTTCTGGTAGATTTCAGTAAAGTAGTTTTTGATACTACATACCAATCAGATATCCAAATTTTATGGTTGCAGGATTTTGCAGCTATGGCCAAATGCCGCATAGACTACATGGAGAGACGTCTACGCATCTGTTTTGAGATGATGGGCAGTTTTATTGGGTCCCATCCCTGGTGGTTCCTGATGACCCCCCTCATTCTCTCAACAGGTCTGGGGAGCGGGTTTTATTTTCTAAAGGACAGAATGTCCAACAATATTGAAGAGCAGTTCACGCCTGTTGATGGAAAAGCAAAGATGGAGAGAAAATACATAGAAGAAACCTTTCCAGGAAATGATTCTATGTTTTCAAGTTTAAGACTGAGCACACGTGGGATTTATGCAACTGTCATAGCGACAAGCGACAGGAATATTCTGACAGGAGAGCCACTTCAGGACATCCTAAACTTGGACCTAAAGGTTAAGGCTATGGTGGTGCAGCTTGCCAACCAGTCATTTGACTATTCAGATATTTGTGCTGAAGTTGTGGGGGTCTGTACTTCTAATGCCATTTTAGATGTTATTAAATATGATGCCAACAATATAGATAATGTCAGTTTGACATTTCCATGGCATCACTCTGGTTTCCAGAGCATTCCCTTACATTTAAGTCTGGGGAGTGTGAAATTGAATACAGAGAGTTCAGTTGTGGAAAGTGCTAAAGCCATGCAGCTCCATTACTACTTACGAAAGGAACAGGAAGCAAAAACAGATCTGTGGTTGGAAAGTTTCATTAATTTGGTCTCAAATTACTCATCGACTTCCATTCAGGTAAGAAAGCCTTTAACATACAGTACTATTGTCCTAAATTATCTGTTTTTTGTACAAGATATGTTAATTACATTTATTGTAACCCTTCTAGGTGTCATACTGCACCTCCATGTCAATGCAGTGGGAATTTGAGAAATCACCAGCTTCAGTGATCTATTTATTCTCAATCACCTACACCATTGCAATCACATTTTCAATTATATCATGTTGGAGGTTGGTAAAACATTTACTTTTGTTCACAACAACTGCACAGTCAAATTATTAATGTTAGATGTGGAAGTTTTGAGAATTACAGTTAGAAGACAGTGTTGTAAGTAAATCAAAAATGTTGTGGTAAGAAACTGAATTATTTAATATCTGATTTCTTCAGGATGGATAATGTGCGAACAAAGGTCTGGGTGGCGCTCTGTGGGGTTCTCTCCACAGGTCTGGCAGTCCTGAGTGGTTTTGGTGCTCTGTTGCTGCTGGGCCAACCCTTTGTCATGACAGTTGCCTCCTGTCCTTTCATGATATTAGGTAGGCTCAACATCCCTGTCCATGAAGTTTCACTGCCCAAGGTTTAATCGAAGCTATAAAGTGTTCATAGCAACATTTCTTTGTATTAAACTGAATTAACATGGCGTGGCATTCATTCACTGTCACACTAGCCAGTTTCTGTGTTCTGTAATAATTTGCATTATACAGTTAGAGAGAGATTCAGATCTTATACTTGTACTGGCAAATGTAGACTTGAGTCTCTAGACTGAAGCAGAGCTGAGAAGCACACTAGCCTCAGATGCATTTTAGTGGTGCAAATGACCAAAGAACAATAACTGCTAGCTGGTGATATAGAACTGTATTAACGGGCATAAAGTACCGCCGGCAAGACAAGTGAGATAAATTATTGTCTAATTGGCTTTTCATACATCTGGGGCACGTGTCCAGCCCCGTCAGAAATCATATATGCATTTCAAAAATCAGTTTTTCTTTTATTCTGAAGGTATTGGACTTGATGACATGTTCATCATGATCTCCTGCTGGCAGAGGACCCGTGTTCTGGACAGCGTCCCCGAACGGCTGGCTGGTACCTATAAGGAGGCTGCAGTCTCCATCACAGTTACCACCCTGACAGATACTCTGGCTCTCTTCCTGGGCTACAGCTCACCCTTTGGCTCAGTCCGCTCCTTCTGCCTCTATGCTGCAATATCGGTTTGCTTCTGCTATTTGTACAACATCACTTTCCTGGGGGCTTGTATGGCTCTGAATGGACAGAGGGAGGCAGAAAACAAGCACTGGTTCACCTGTGCCAAAATCCCAGAAGACTTACCATCAAGGAAATCAAAAGCTTTCAGATTCTGCTGTGTTGGAGGAAGCTTTGATCGGATGACTGAAAAGGAGGAAACTGAGCCCATAAGTCACATTTTTGAGCGGTTCTATGGCCCATTTCTGACCCACAAACTCATTAAAGCATGTGTATTTGTCATCTACACAGGCTATCTGGCTGTTAGTATCTATGGTTGTTTGATGTTGAAGGAAGGACTTGATATCAGGAATCTGGCTTTGGATGATTCCTACATCATTAGTTACTACAACAATCAAGGGCAGCACTTTTCTGAATATAGCTACAGTGTGATGGTTGCAGTGAAGCAGACCTTGCCATACTGGGATGAGGATAAACAGAAGCTTTTGCTTTCATGCATCTCAAATTTTGAAAGTCTTAACTTTGTTAATAGCACATTTGCTTGGTTTCTTTCCTTTCAGCTGTATGCAAATGCAACCAATCTCAACTTAAGCTCCCACGAGTCCTTCCAAACCCATCTGCTTCATTTCTTAGAGCTAAACTCCATGTTCAGACAAGACATCAACTTCACTGCAGACAATCACATTCAGGCTTCTCGTTTTTTCATACAGACGCTCAACAGAACAACGACGGAGGACATGATGACCGGGCTCAGGAAAGCAGCAGCAGAATGTCCATTTGAACTCCTGGTGTACCACCCTGCTTTTATCTACTTTGACCAGTATACTGTCATCAAGGACAACACCATTCAAACCGTCCTGGTGGCTGCGATTGTCATGCTAGCTGTCTCACTCGTCTTAATACCAAATCTCCTTTGTTCTGTATGGGTAGCTTTTGCAATTTGTTCAGTCATTGTTGGTGTGACCGGATTCATGGTGCTGTGGGGTGTAAACCTGGATTCTGTTTCCATGATCAACCTGGTCATGTGCATCGGTTTCTCTGTAGATTTTTCAGCACACATTACATACTCATTTGTCTCCAGCCCCAAGAGTGATGTCAATCAGAAAGTTGTGGATGCTTTGTCCCATTTAGGCTGTCCCATACTGCAGGGAGCATTGTCCACTGTTTTGGGAGTGGTGGTGCTGTCCATGTCTGGGAGTTACATCTTTAGGACATTTTTTAAGATTGTGTTTCTTGAGATTATGTTTGGCCTTCTCCATGGTTTAGTGTTTATTCCAGTATTTTTGACACTGTTTGAAGCTTGTGGGAGGTGGTATTGAAGTTGAGCTGTCCATTTTGGCCTGAAGTTTTAATTATTCACACTTCTTGCTCAATGACGTGTAGTTTAAAATTAGATTTTAGCTATTGTGCAGATCACAATAAAAAATAAATGTTTTTTTATGCATTTCTAGAGACAATGTCTCACTGCCATCATTACAATGCTCATTGTGTTGCTATAAAAAAACGGGACAGATAACATACCAATAACAACATAGTTCATGACATATGACATCATGATCAATGACATATGAACTTCTAACAACAATAAGTTTATAGAGATGTGTTGACTTTGGCAAGATTTTAAAATGTTTCCTTTAAAATCACTTGGTATCTATGATTATTTTATAATGACATAAAGAAAAATCTTGAATATTCCTATTCTCATGAATAGAGAATAGAAACATGAAAATGAAAAAATTGTCGATTTTATAAATTTTTTATAAACCTAAATTTTTTTATTTTTTAATAATTACGACAAAATAATTATAGAAGTGATAGCAAACACCAAGTTGAAACAAAGTGTAAATCAACAGTAAACTTATTTGTCTAATTTTTAACAAAGGCATACATCATATTGTGTTGGAAAAAAAATAAATCACACCCCACTCTCATGCACACACACACACACACACACACAAAAGAACACACTTTGTTTTTATGTGGGCCTCTTTTTATTCATTTGAGCTGCACAACTCTTCAGAGCCATTCCTTGTCTACACAACATCTATACATCTATATACAATGTTCCCATTATATCCCAATCAGCTAAATATGGGTAAAAGGCCAATAAACACAAGAAATATTGTGACAAGCTGAAGCAAAGAAAAACACATTAGATGTAACATATGGTGGTGGTAATCTTGTAAAATGCTAAAAAATGGATTGTACTGTTGCTACTATTACCACTCACCTGAAAATTTAAACATTCAACAACTTAACAGACACAAAAGCTGTGTTGAAGAAATTACCATTAGATTTAACTGTTCCAGCTTAAACTTCACGTTTGTCTCACAACTTCGATACATGAAGAAAGTGCCATTAAACACTTAAACACAAGCATCTCTCTGGCCAAGCAATGAAAATGTGTTCAGTGAACAGAAAGCTCTGCAGCACCAGATGCAGATGAGAAGTGTCTGTGCATTCAAGTGAAACCTGAAGGGGGCAAGAACTGAAAGAACCGGCCTAATCCATTCATTTGCAATTTGAGAAGAAGAAAATCATATTTTTCTGCTATTCGGAAACCAGACTTTAAATATTTTAATAAATTATAACATTATTTTAAATGCTCAGTTCTCTAGATAATCTATTAGTACATAAGCAACTATTTGTTGCATGCTTTCTGAAGCTAAGCAGCAGTATTTGTTTAATCTGTACACACAGCATAATTGAAATAAATTACATGAAGATTGCACAAGTGAATTTTCAATTATGTACACTTACCAAAAGTGATGATATTGTAGTTGAACTTTATACACATCCTACTTCAAACAGAGAAAAAAAATACACTTACAGTATATTCCCCAAAAGGCCACCTTTGAAAATAAAAGCAACAGAGATATATTCAGAGGGATACAGCAAGACAAGAGGTTGTTTATGCATATTCAATCAATCAAGTCAACCCTGGACATAAAGAACATTTGGTAACATGACACAGATCTACTTTATGTGCTAAACTGAGAATAACACACGTAGAACACAAAGCTGACTGGATGACAATCTGGGCTGCCCTGAACAACACGTTCTGCAGTAAACAAACTAAAAACAATGAAAACAGAATTCATATCTAGACACTGGAGGTGCATATTTACATTCATGTATCATCTCCTCCCACCAACTAATAAAGTGACCTGAGCAACATCCTTAACATCAGGTTTTTAAACTTTTAACCACTCATACAATGAACCTGTGAAACATACACTTGCTCACCTCTGAACACAGGACATTTATTTTTAAGTTTCACAAAAAAAAACTAGTTATCTGGGAAATTTTGATGAGAGTCCTTGAAGGTGACTGCATGAGGCCATGACTCAATCGATGCTCTGATTCATTGCTCGCAGGCTGAGTCCATTCCTCTTTCCTTTAATGCTTGAGCTCTTAAAATCAGACCCCTTCCCCCCCGTTGCTACCCTGAGATTGTTGCTGTCCTGGCTGGTTTTATCTGGTTTCCAGAGTCTTGCCTTCCAGGACCAGCTGGATCTCTTTGGCGTCCAGTGTCTCATACATAAGCAGAGCATCTGCCAGGCTCTTGTGCTCTTTGGTGTGAGACTTCAGCAAGGCTTTAGCACGCTCATAAGACTCCTGGAGACAGGAAAAGAAAGACTTAGAACTGGTGTTACAGGAGGTGAGTTGGTTACGCTCAGTTAATGTTGATAGGACCACACAGACCTTCAGCAAGACCCTGACTTCATGCTCCACAGCAGCTTGTGTCTCGGGGCTCAGCGCTGTCATGTCAGTATACGTCATCACACCGAGCTGAGACAGTAAATAAATGTTATATAAGAAATACATTTATTGTATGGTCAGACTTTCCTTCTCAAGTCACCATCAAGTCAGCCAACCTTTTCACACATTCCGAATCTGGTCACCATCATCTTAGCGATCTTGGTGGCACTGTCAAAGTCACTTGATGCTCCTGTGGAGGAATTATGTTGTATCTTTTTCAGATTTACCTACATTCTATCCTCTTGACTAAAACATTTATGACTCACTGTCAGACACTATTTCTTACCAGTTGTGATGTTCTCATGGCCGAATATAATCTCCTCTGCTACACGACCTCCCATACTGACGTCCATCTGTGCCAGAAGCTGAGAGCGAGTCTCACTCCAGCGATCATTCTCTGGAAGCATGGACACCTGAGGTTAAATACAACAAAGAAGAGGAAAATGGAAAAGACAAAGTGTTAGGTTTAACATAAGGAAATTTTGCATCAAACCCAAAACAGTGAAAGTTGTAAACTATTACGTTTAACAGCTTTAGGTTTCCTTACATGTCCCAGACTGGGGCCTCTGGGCATGATAGTAGCCTTGTTGATCGGCATAGCATCTTTGGTGTAGTAAGCTACGATTGCGTGTCCTGATTCGTGGTATGCTGTGAGGATCTTGTTTTTCTTGTCTATTTCTGCACTCCTTCTCTCAGGGCCTTGAGGAAAAGCAAAGGAAAAGGAAAAAATATCCCATTAAGAAAGAAGAGATAGAGACAAAAAGAATTTAAAAAAGGCACAGGTTTCTAAAGCTCCAGTTACAATAATATACCTTCATTAAGCTGATATTGACTGAACAATTAAGTCATTTACTATTATTTTCAGTGTGTTTTTCTATTTTAACCTCCATGCTCTCTACAGCTGTACACAGCACAGCAGCACATTGAGACACAAACACAGTCAAATGAAAAATGAGTGAGGACAGGCTGAGTTAGACTTGATAAGTGTATTACAGATTGTATTTCAGTACAGCAGAGTAAAAAAAAAAAACTACTTTTTTAAGCAAACAGATGATTTCAATCCCTGCCAGACACATAACTACTTTTGTCTGGTGGAGATTCAATGGGGGATTTGAGAGGATTTGGATTTAATAAGAGGATTGTGAACTGGATTCAGATTTGGTAAAACTGAACCCCATCCCTGTCACATTCTTAGCGTGACCGATGAGAGTGACTCTAATCTTACTAATCTTTTACCATGTTAGATGAAAACATACGTACAACAAAGGATAGAAAGAGAAAACATATGATTACCATTGCAGAAAGACATCAACGTTGTGTCTCTTTAGCGACTAGCAAAGCTTTATACGCACCCATGAGGATTTTGTCTTTAGCAAACTCCAGCTCCTTCATTGTTACCATGTCTTTGCCATCAACTGCTGCCTTCAGGGCAGCCTGGTTGACCAGATTTTCCAGGTCAGCGCCAGAGAAGCCCACTGTGCCCCGGGCAATAATACTGGCCTCAATAGCTACAGAGATAACACAGTTATCAGTCAACAGTTAGCCTAGAAATCAGACTAGCATATAATATTCACATATTTTGACCAACCCAGGATTAGCTAATGCTTATTTCACACCTGAATCAACTTTAATTTTTTTCAAGTACCACTTGAGGATCTCTGTGCGTCCTTTCACGTCTGGTTTGGGAACAGTCACCTGCATATCGAAACGTCCTGGCCGGATCAGAGCACTAAATGGGAAGATCAGTTTGTTAATAAATAGTGACAATAGGGGCAAACCACGTCTTGTGATTGACCAGGACAGCTGTGACTGAAGTCGTAAAGCTTGACATTTTGTAAATGTGCATTGTGAGCTCTGACATTTAAACTGGCAATAACAACAGGTACAGAGGTAAACATACTTATCCAAAGCTTCAGGGAAGTTTGTTGCTCCAATGATGATCACACCTTCATTTGTTTTAAACCTACAAAATAATGAACAGTCTGAGTCAAAATATAGTCATTTATTTAAAAATAAAAACATCCTGACAGAAAGGTTTATCCAAACAACCTGCTGCTAATAAATGCAGAACCTGCCACGGTTCCAGTGTGAATGTGTAAAACTCAATTTGATCTGAATTGAAATAAATCATAAAATGTAAAATGCAACAGATAATTTGAGAGATTACCCATCCATTTCAGCAAGTAGCTGGTTGATTGTCTGTCTGGAGTAAGGGTGCATGGGAGACTCAATCCTTTTCCCACCCACGCTATCCAGTTCATCAATGAAAATCACGCAAGGAGCATTTGTTTTAGCCTCCCCTACAAAAAAGATTAAAGTAGAACAATCAATTCCTGTTTTAGGGAAAGTCAACTTTGCACCTTTCTCTTTAAGGGCCTTAAAAACAACTTAAATTGGCTGTTAAAATAATAAAAAACTCTCACTGAAAAGGTTCCTTATGCGACTGGCTCCAACTCCAACAAACATCTCATCAAACTCTGATCCAGATGCATAGTAGAATGGAACATCTGCCTCTCCAGCCACCGCTCTGGCCAGTAGAGTCTTACCGGTCCCTGGAGGGCCGACCAATAGAACACCTACAATAAAGAAAGCCAAGGGAAAAGACAAGGAAAAAGGAAAGAGTGTAACAACTGACCATTTTTTAAAGTCTTCATAACACACATAAGTGCAGAATTGCTTTGTAAAGCTTTTCATCTAGCGTAAAAACCCCACCATCCCTACCTTTTGGTAGCTTTCCTCCCAAGGCTGTGAACTTCTGCGGGTTTTTCAGGAACTCCACCACTTCCTGCAGCTCATTCTTAGCTTCTTCTACCCCTTTGACGTGCTCAAACGTCACGTTTTTCATCTGGACAGGGTCTACTGCCGAGTCCAGGCCTGATGTAGTTCGGAACCGCACTGTCCAAAGTTGATAGATTAAAGTTCGAAATCATACTGCATGGCACAGTTAACACATTCACAAGCACACAATGCCGCACACCTGACTGCATATATTTCAGCAGTGCTTCATTACTGCACGTTACAACTTGCTGTTGTCTGCAAACGGCTGTAAATAGTTCTGCTTTATCAAGATTTATTCTTTTCATTTAAGGCGTAATAAATGTTTGAGATGCATAGTCAAATAGTTAAAGGCTATATTAATATTATTATTTTAATATATTTGTATTTATTACAAGAGAATAGGAGCCTTTACCCGATATGAAGGGGGTCTTGGAAATACCATAGAGCCCAACAAGAAGCAGCACTAGCAGGATGAGACGAGTCCTCCTCAGTGAGTCTGAACGGTTGGAAAAATAACAGGCAAGCTGAACAGACTGTTTAATAACAGTAACTTATAGCATAAAATTAGAAAGGTGTGTGACTAAAGCTTTTCTAAAGAAAGTAACCTTGTGTGCGCTGTGTTAATGCTTGAGCTTTTAGGAAACCCTCAGCGAATCCCCTCTTGAAAGCATCCTGTTGTCCATCAGGTATATTCTTGTTCTTCAACAGGCTGTCTAGACTTTCAATGTCAACTCCCTTGTCACGCGTAAGGAAACCCTACAGCATAAGTTAAGACTGGTCAGCAGGATACTCCTCATGACACAGTGTGGTCACTTATTCCCAGCCTTCAGGCATGTCAAGCATGTAAACATCTTTAAGCACCCACCTTCATGAAGGATGGTGTGAACCTTTCAGATTCCAGAGGCCGGTCAAACGCCGGCTGAAGTCGTCTTGTTTTGTTCCTTAAAGTTTTAAAGCCTCGGCTCTGGACTGATACTTCAAATACACAGTAAGCATATGATGTTTAAACAGATTAAAAACTGAACATGTTTCCACAGCATATAATCTTAACACTCCTAAAGTAAAAAAATATAGATATTATTGTACAATTTAATTAATTTTTTCAAATAATATATAAAGTAAGAACTGAATATAAAGGTTAAGAGATGTAATTATTTACACTTCTGCATCTAGTCCATACTTACCTGGCCAGTGTTGTAACTCAGTGCAGACAGACTGGAGGGGTGATTGGTGCTGCCTGGAAAAAACTGGGGTTGACAGAGGCATGGAACCACATGAGAACCCTAGGAACATAGGAAATGTGTTGTTTATTATACATGCATAATAAATCAAAACACAATTTACTTTTAATCCTTTATTTCAAATGATTATTTAAAAAAGTAACAATCCAAGGAACCTAGAAGCTAACTAATTAGATCACAAAATACGAGATGCATTAGAACTCCCTGATGACTGCTGTCTACCTCTGCAGACTAGTTCCCATTCAATAATAATTAACTGTAACAATAACGTGCTCTCACCATGCTTGTTGTAGAAAAAAGAGTGTGTAGAGAGATAGGAGGTCCTCCAGACTGTCTGATCACCTAATGGAAGCGGTACCTCCTGTGGGCTCAAACGTGGTAGCACATTGTTCACCAGTTCATCCATCTGCTGTGTGCCCAGGTCTGACAATCCAAGCTCCCGCAGGTTCAACTGGGGCTGTACAATATATTACAATTTTGTGTGTGAGATGTATATTACAATTCATCCAAATATTTAGCAACTTTATGTGTTATAAAAAAATGACAGAGGAACGGTCATAACAAGAGAATCACTTGATGTGAGGCTTCAGCCACCACCACATTATCACCTACAAATGAATACCTCTGTGCAGTGCACATCTGAGTCTGAGTCATGGCATTTGCGTTTTCTTGATTTGCAGGTGGTACTGCTACTGCTTCCCACAGAGCTCTTCAGAGAGTGGAGGACATTGATGAGGTGGCTCAAAGGTACGGTCACCTGTGATCACATATGAGTTAGAGAGATTGTTCAAACAATAAAGACTTATGACTAGTGTTAATGTTACAACTTTAGCAAACCCCTGTTTTGTTCAAAGGCAGTTTTTATAAAGACTGTTAGCAGTCACAGGTACAGTGCATCTACCTGGTTTACAAAGTTTACATGATCTGAATCAAACTTATGATCTAGCTAGTACTAAATACAGTAAATACTTATAAGAGATGGTCACTGATCTATAGACATGTTGAATAAACTGTGGATTTGTTATAATATCAAACCATCAGCCGCTGGTTGACGCAGTTTCCCATCTGGTAAGTAAGGACACACTGAACGTTTAGCTACTAGCTAACGATGCCAGTGTAAACTTTCTAGACAGTTTTCAGCTCAGTTATGGTTAAAGAGCAAGGCAACAACATATAACACACTGTCCACTGCAGTAAATGTACAATTGTTTTATATAATGAAACCAGAGAGAAGGTCTTTATCACAGGAGAACAAGCTAAGGTTAACTAAGCTAGCAGTCTCAGATGTTCGGGACACAACTAAACAACAACAATGCTAATGGTAGCTTGGCCTAACGCTTCTTGCTGTCTTACCTGTGGCTGGACGGTCATTGACAAAGAAAACATTTTAATTAGAAGATGGCCGTAAAGTTAGGCGAGTTATACTGTCCCCGAGTGTTAAAGGTCAATGTTTCATTCACTTTAACTTTCTATAGCAGACATAGCATGTCCGACTGCGAACTTCAACGACAGTCTGACAGCTGGTGCTAAACCGGATATTACGTCTACAGTGTTGTAACACTCTTCGTATTCCTCCTCAAACCTCTTGGTAGTTATACATGGTTCCTTTTCTCCTGCTTTATCAATCGTAGTGCTACTTTCGATGTGTTTTGTACTGGATTTTTCACACACCTCATACACTCAAACCCTCTCAGTTTTTAATCTTACGTCTGGATATCAAAACAAACGATTCACAGCAGTAACTGCATTTGTTCCAGGAATGTGTTTATTGCATGTTGCTTCATACAGGGATATTTGATATATTTGAAAGCGCTGTAACGTTAAACTGAACTTTCTTTTTACTATGCAGCTGACAAGAAACAAGAATGATTATATATGTAGATATATGGATTGTCTGTATCTCGCTTTTTCTTTAAGTAATATTGCTATAAAATAATGCACTTTCCACACAAATAACCATCTTTCACTGTAAGTATGTATTTGGTCTAAAAAGAAATGCCCTGAAGTATTTGTGTACTTAAAATAATAAATATAAAAGGTTGACTACCTTATCAGAAAAGAATACAGTTTGAAAAATAAATATGTATAGAAACCTAATAAATAATAAAATGTACAATAAATAAAGTGACATTAAACAACATACTGTATATCATTTTATATCATCACATACATCATCATAAATCAGATCTATGCCTGATGATAAGCTAGCCGTAACATAGAAACTGTGTCTGCATTTATAATGTATAAATCTCCGGTTTTACCTACAAAAGTATTCATGAAGTTAAAATACTAGACTATACTGCAGAGTCTCCCTGTAGACACCTTTCTGACCACTGATTTCTCTAAGGTAGCCTTTCTATTTCTACTGGTGCCTCAGGTTTTTATTGGTGACTTTGAAAAGTCAAAAACCAACAAAAAAGCAACAATTTCAACCTAGGGTCATGTTCTTTGCTGATGTCAGTTCAGGGAATCTTCCTGTGAGAATAAACGGTGGAACAGAGTTTTAGTAGTTTGTAGTATGGTTAAAAAAAAATTAATTACTGTCAACAGTACAGACCACTTTTAATCAGTATTTTATATACTGACCTTCTCCTACGCTGCAGATAAAACTGGACAAGCGAATGGGCAATCAGTGGCCAGAGCGCAGTCAACACCACTGTGAGTGGAGAGAAGTCAAAAGGCCACCAGGACGGCCTCAGGAACTATAAAAACAGAATATCTGCATTAAAGGGACTGTTACAAAATGGTATTAAAACCAAAGAGTGAAAACTGATTTTTAAAAACAAAATCTAATAAACTTTTTACTAGGACCTTTCTTGCTACAGGTAGGGACTCATCCTGCCTTGGTGATGATGATCTTGACTGAAAATAACGAAATTATAATAAATTGTTTTGAAGACTGTCAGCAATCTTATATTTTAGTACACACATGCTAACTATGTGTAATGTGATAAATCTTTCTCACATTCAAAAACAAGTTGTTTGAAGGGATACTGTAGCTTACACCCCTGGTCTTTCACCTGTGACGCAGTGAGCACCTCCAAAGTGTGCAGCCTGTGCAACACATCGGCCATGTCACGCTGTAGCCTCAGCAGAGCCATAGCTATTTGCTCATTCATGGTTCCCCTGGGAGCACTGACAGGATGCCTGCTCTGTGACACACACCAGCTGCTAGCATCTGCACTAACACACAGCTGAGAGCTGCAGGTAGCCCCTGGCGATGGAGTTCCTGAAACAGAAGTCAGAATGTGCCAGATTAAAGCTACAATCACTTATGTGATCCATTTAAAAGCTTAGGAGAGTATACTACATCCACACAGAGTGTCAGCATACTCTCACCTCTCCCTCGGCGTAACAAGGAGCTGTTGTGTTGGCTTGTACTAATCTCTGTGAGTACCTGATCCTCTCCATCATTCACAGCGGCACTGCTCTCAAACCACAGGTCCTTTTGCTTCACTGAATCAGCTCCTGTTTCAGGTGACTGAACTTTTGATGTAGACACCAGCTTGTAGGAGAAAAAGTTCACCACAACTTGAACAGGCTTTAATGGGACAGAACATTGTAAGTGAAAGAATATCACTGTAACATCAGGCTAATGGTGATGCAGACCTCCTCCATGGCTAGATGCTCCATTGAGTCACAGAATTCTTCATTATCTGAGTCTGTAGATCGCAGATTCTTCTCAGAAATGGCATCACTATGATCTGAAAGGTGTGGTACGCAGCACAAAATACACATAGCTACACAGTCTGTCTACACAGTAATAATAAAACATTGTGTTCTTTATATAACAGCGAGACACATTTAAAGGTAACAAATTCCCTCTTAAACTAGCAAATTAGCTTGTTATATCTGGTTTGTTTAATCAGCACAAGAAGTTGACAGTACTCATAATTACATTTGTAGACAAAATGTTGACTGTTTTAAGCTTATTTTATGCTACTGTATGTGCGTTATTGTAAAAAATACACAGACACAAAAATAATATGCAGCATAAATTAAACTATCAAATAGTTTTAATAAAGTGTCATCTTACCACTAACTTGTCCATTAAAGTGCATGTATGGGTTAGTCTGCACGCTGGGCTCTACGGAACAGGCTAGTTCATCCTCCTCCATCTCACTGTTGAGGGAGCTGTGTGTCCCATTTGTGAAGGAGGACACACTGTGCTCCACACTGCTGTTGGACCCCCTGGTGTCAGTCTTCCACTTTTCATCCTCCACCATCAGCAGCCTCGGGTCAGGACCCCATTCTGAATGAGAGAATGCATACATAAAAACAAAGTGCATTTCATATTCATATAAAGAGGCTATGTAGTGTCCTACAACAGCTGGATAGGTATTTGGTATTTTCATGGGTGTTGTTGCCATTACTAAAACACTACTACTAATACTATCACTACATACAAATCCTCAGTTGGCTTGGTGCCTAACACCTGCAACACAATGTACAGAAGCTCACATCAAAAAACATCTAACTAAACCTTGTGATGGTACCTTTTTCTTCTTCCTCCTTTTCTTCATCTTCTGTATTGTCTTCTTCCTCCCCACTCCCTTCTTCCTCACTTCTCTTCCAATCACTACTTTCCTCTATTCTCTCAATTTCACTATTTTCTCTGCTTCCCTCGACCTCCTCGCTACTGACACCACAAACATCGTCTTTTTCTTCAAGGTTTTGTAAATCATCCCACAGGTCCCCATAGCCTGAACAATGAGGGGAAATAATTTATATCAAACAATTTTATCAACTGACACTGTATGTTGCGAAAGTCTACACAAAGCAAAGACACACAAATAGCTTCTACATGCTACAAAGTGACCACAAACACTAACTACAGCATATACATAGATTACACCAAACACACACGTCCATCTAGGAGCTTTAACTGATTACAGTTCCCACAACATAAGCAAAGGACAATTTACACACACAGGTCTTTTGTCAGTGAAACACAACAGTAACGAGAGCAACTAAATTAGTCTGAAGTAAGCTTTTACACAGTGGGACCATTCAATCAACTCTACAGCTTGCACCAACACCAAAGACTTGCCTTCCATTGTTGGTTTCTTAAATGGTTGGACCAGCTCATCTAGTGATAAAAAAATATAACACAGACTCAGTGTTCAGAAAAAGTGTTCAGTCTGACTGAAACATAGACATTACATCCCACTACATTACACTTGAACTCAGTGCTCTGGAGCCTTTTTTCCCTTTGATGCGGCATCTCTATTCATGCAGATTACCTGCATGTTGTGCAAAAGGCCTGGTGAAGGGTCTCCTGTCCACTTCACTTTCTTCAGCTTCCTCTCCTTCTACGTCCACCTCTGTGTAGAAGTTGCCAAGCTTCTGCACCAAGTCTGACACTTCGTCTGAGATTGGAATTGTCTCCAAAATCTGACAAAAGACACATTGAATATCTACAGATGAGCTAAGCAAGTAAGACTATTGCTACATAAATTAAATATTGATAAACGTGATCATTTTCAAATAATCTGTCTTTCCATTCTGCATCTCTTGAGACTCAGACATCAGTAAGGTATATGAAAATTTGTATTCCATAAACATGTTGACTTTTCTTAAGATGCTTGTTGCGAGTTTATTATTCTGAGTGCTGCTTCTATTCAGCTTTTGCTTTTCACTGAGCTGACGTACCAGCTGGATGTGCTCAACATAAGTCTTCATGGCTTCCTCCTTTGTCATATTTCCTAAACAGCTCCAGGCATCCCTGGCAACAGAAAAGTCACAGTTCAAGTGAATATTAAACAACAGAAATTTTGCAGTCACAGAGATGTTAAGTGTTTTACTGCAGGGTTATCCATTGGGAATATCTGCTTGGGAAAATCATGCTGTATTAGTTGGGTATTATATTAAAAAATAATGGATTTTGAATAACATGTCTCTAACATAGGCTCTTATACTGAACATGCAAGTATATACAATGTACTGTATATGTAGGTTATACAAGTCAATTAACCATCTTTCTGTATTTACTTGTGTAATACAGCCTGTAATACATGTGTGCATTCAGTCAACTTACCATTTAGCTTTTCCATGAGAGTCCCAGAAGCCAGTTGGTCTGGGGATGTTGCAGGCCCCCAAAGTGGCCTGTTTATAATAACTATAAAACATCAGCATCATGTCATCAGACGGCTGGAAAGGACCTGAGAGATGATGAAAGCAGATTATAAAGGACATTACTATAATTATTATTATTATTATTATCTTACATTGCATGTGTTTTTTTTTACACAAAGCATACTTGTGCAGCTTGAACAGAATATCTACAGGAGTTTTATTAAACCTGAGAAATGACTGATCAGCTAATCAGCTCTTAGCAGATTTGTCAGTAGAGAGTCAGTCAACACTGACAAATGCTCTGCATGTAGGTCAATCACCTCAAGTGTTTACAGACTGCACGCTGGACAACTCAACACGCAAATCCATTCATCTTCATTCACAGACTAGGATAGAATAAGAATAAATGGAACAAGTTATCACCTTCTTCTGGCAAACTCTGCACCACTTTAACTGCAGCAGCAAATTTCGCCTCCAGGTTGTGTCTGTCCTCGTCCTGCGCCATGCTGATTGCCAACAAGGATGATATGAAGGAGTCCTCAGGTCTTGAATAAAAATTGGAATTGATCATGGGAACAATAATGGCAGTTAATTAAGCGTCTGGCAAAGGGACACTTGAACACAGTTTAGCCATTAGCCTACTGCAGCTACTGCAGCCTCCTGACTTGTCTGAGTATGTAGAGACTGTTTCCTCCGTTTGTAGGATAAATCTGTTCTGTCTGTATTGGTCGTTCAGCGTTAATAAACTATGTAATTTAACCGAAATGTACCCTGCGGTTGATTTATTAGAAACTCACCATTAGGTTCATATTCACCGGTGCAATAATTATTATTAGCCCGGTGTCTGTCTGCAGGCAATATGCAACAGAAAACCAATCTCGACTTAGGTCAAGGATGAGCCAAACTGTCTACGTTTGAAGATTAAATAAATCTGGGAAATGTAGTTTTGAAGGACGCAACCTTGGCAAATCAGAGCTCTGGACTCAGCATTTAATCCTCCATATCCCAGAAACCCCTCTCAATGGGCATTTAAACCGCGGTGATGTATGGGAAATTGAGTTCCTTGAGGTTTTTTCCTTACGAAGCAAAACAGCAATGGCGAGTTCAAGAATAACGCAAATTATTTTTAACAAAAAAACGTGTATGTCATACATTACAGAGACTATTTGTATTTCTTTTTTTTATTTTATCTCATATAGCAGCACACAGAGTTTTGTGTAGACATTTTTTTATCTCTATCTAATGTGTTAAGTAATTTACACTATGAAAATAAGTGTCTCAATAAACATGCCAAAATAGTTACTTCTGATTAGTAATTGTGATGACTTTTAATGTGAACATGTTAGTAAATGAAATGTCAATTATTGTTGCTATATAATATTTACAGCTTGCTTGGTCTATACCTTTTTAATTATTATTATTACATTTTTATTGTGTTGCTCAGGGCTAAAAGATAAAATAAGAAAGAAAGATAATATATATATATATATTATATTTAGTTTTAATTTTATATAAAGATAATACATAAGATATATGTAAATGCAACTCTCTGATTAAATAAACACACATGCATATATATTAAATTATTCTTATTATTTTAAACCAACTTGATTGAGATTGTTATAACACGATTATTATAGACTTATTATACCATGATGAGACATCATCGCAGTCAAATGTGATCGGTCCGCTGCGCTTCTCCCTCGGCCTCTCAGCCAATCAGCGCTCACCGTTTATTGCGTAGCTGCGATTTGTCACGGGCTGTTGTGAATCGGAGGCCAGCGGCCCCACAATGCCAGGCGGGGGAGCCCCTTTCTCAGCAACACACCACAGCATCACCGCCTCGCCTCACTGAAAAAGACAGAGAGGAGAGAAATGCAAAGGGATGTAAGATGGCAGAGCTACAAATGCTATTAGAGGAGGAAATCCCTGCCGGTAAAAGAGCGCTTGTGGAAAGCTACCAGAACCTGTCCCGGGTTGCGGAATACTGTGAAAACAATTATGTTCAGGTAAGAGACGTGTAACGGGCTTTAAAATGTGCCCACATTTATCGCTAATCCCCGTCGTGTCTGCCGTGCTGTAGTAGAAGAGAGTGAAACCACAGGCGCAGGAAATGCTGGTCGGTACGACAGGGAACCTCAAACCGCTAGCTGCACGTAGTGGCCTTTCTCTCGGCAGAATGGTTGAGCCGCGGGTCGGTGTCGTGTGAGAAATGGCTGCATGTCGGTGTTCTGTGATTCGGGCTGCTCGGCCCGGTTTATCGGAGCCGTGCTCACATTTAAACGCTACACTCGACGAGGCTGAAAGCTGCTGGGGGCTTACAGAGGGTGTGTCGTTGTTATGACCAAAGGGGTTTGTCACTGACTGTGTAAACCTGTAACGATAACTCAGTATCACATTTTAGACACACTGACGTTAAGATGATTCACATTCAGGTCACATAGGAGTGTTGTAGCGAAATAAATCACGATGCATCTGTATAAATGGGATTATTATTAGGGTAGGAATGAAATTAATGTAAGTATTTAGTAATAATTCATATATATCATACAAGCAAAAGACATAGAAAACGACAATAAGTTTTACTCACCATAAAGTAACTATACTTATGCGCTACAACGATTTCCATTTGGCCTTCATTCCTATTAGCTACCATAGGCTCCGAGCATCCTTCATATGATAGGTTGCTTATGAGTGGATGTCATTATGTAGGCCAAGTCCTTAAAGACTTTGAGGAGAAACACAAGTCATGTAAGATTTGATGCAGATATCATGTGACTACAACACTGAAAACAAGGCTCCAGGGCATGTCCGCGGATCACTGGCTCACATTCGACTTCATGGTGCAGGTTAATAATGATAGGTGTGTCTGCTTGTTTTTGCATATACACACTGAATATGAAATCAGGAGAGGATAAGTATATCAGGAGAATCAGCAGTCAGAACCAGATGGGCCAGATGGGTTTTAGTTTTTTTTATTGCCCAATGTGTATAAAATACATTTTGTAACATGTCATGACTATTCAGCCACAGTGAGAGTAAATGTGGGTGAGAGAGTGTGTGCTGACAATTCAGACACTTAATGGTGTGTTGTGAACAGCAGTGTCCGCTGACAGACGCAGATGGGCACAGACCAGAAACCCCACTGTGCTCCAGCATGGTCATTTTTGTGACTGAGGTGCTGAGAAAACCCACACTTGTGCCGTGATAACACGTCAGATCACTTTACCCCGGTTGTCCACAGAAATGCAGTGTAGGCTACAATGTTCGAATACACATGTACCAGATACTGACAAGCACACACAGCTCTGCGTTGCAGTGTGCTCATCTTGCGATGGTCTTGTCAAAGATGAGGCTATTATCAAATTTTATTTAAGCTCTCACATCTCCCTTAGTGGCTACTTTATTTGACATGGAGAGTTTGAGAGGAAGTGTTGTTGTTGTAGTAGTAAACCTATCTGCTTATAGCAGTATTGTGTTAGAGGTTAAATTGCATTGTTTCAGTCTAGAGACCAGGGGCCCTGTTTTCTTGCAGGTGCAACGGCAGTGTTCATGCAGACGCAGCTCTTTCGCAATTTTCCTCAGTGTTAGTCAGTTTTTTTAGGCTGTGTGTTCTTTTGCAATTTTTCTGATTGCTCTGCTGTGGAAGAAGTGGCACAGTTTGGACTGTGTTTATGCAGATTTGGTGATGCAGAGCAATTTTGGTGCTCATTTTTAACCAAGATAGGGCAAACTCGCAACAGAACATCCTCAGACCACCTCTTATCGCAAACCCAGATGCAGCGCAATTTTTCGGTTAACAATTAGTCTTGAGCTTCATCAGATCTTTAGGATATTTTTATTAAATGGTAAAATCTAAATGGTAAGAAAAATATTATGAAGGTTGTTATTACTATTAGCTCCTTGGTTGCAGTTGTGGTTGTAGGAAATATTTTAAAAACAATTTCATAGAAGAATCCTACATGAGTCTCTAACACCTGTACCATAATTAAATATAAGCTCAAAGCTTAGGATTATATCAGGACTTGCAATGATGTCAGATAATAAATAAATAAGATAATAAATGCTGATAAAAAACAAGCTGATAGAAACAAAACCATAATTTCAGAGGATCAAGTTGTCTTTTCGTTCCAGTCAGATTAAACTCATGGTACCTCTCCAACATTCTGCTGACTTTATGCACCGCTGGCGCCGAGCATCTGTTAAATATAGTGCTGTGAATTTGTCCTCCTCCTGGTGTTTTAATTTTTTTGCATACTTGTCACACTTAAGTTATTCAGATCATCAGTAAACATTTTAAAACACAAATATAACCTGAATAAATACAAAATGCAGTTTAATTTTTTCCCCCATTTTTTAAGGGAGAAAAGCTTTGTCCATTTTTTGGAAATAGACATAATTATCCAGATAAGACTTTAAACTTAACTTACGTTTCATCCTGTCATGTGTGGCTGATTGAGACAGAGAGTGATGAATACTTTCATGAGCGACTGACCTGCCATAAAAGTCATGGTACAATTATATTACTATGCTCTATTTTAAGCACACACACACATACACACAGCTGCACACAAATCTTACTGAAGTTGCAAAGTGAGCTGTTTGTGCCTTATCGAGCATATTTTCAGCTACTTTATCACATACTGCATTGTTGTCATAGACCTGTAGAGATGTTGTCTTTATGATGGGTTAATCTACATAAATCTGCAGGAATAACATTTAATAAATTAACTTTATTTATTCACATGATAAACTGAAATAGCAAAATTGTACAAAACCATACTTGCTATGTGCCCTCTGATATGTAAATTCACTTCTGTGGAGCTGGAGAAAGAAATGCAGTCAGTTTCATTTTTAGATGACATGTTTGAAATGAACCATCTGAAAAACTGACAAACTGTCACAAAGTGATCAGTGGCATGAAAGCAGATGTCAGCTTTCTTAAGACCTTTGTATACGAAAATAGCACATCATGAAAGCTGTTTTAGTATTGAACAATGAAACCACGCTGTTTTTGGAACACAGCTGGGACTTTGCTGCTATTGATGTGTAAATGCGTCTTAACATTTACATTTACAAAAATACTAGATTGTAACTCTTGCCACTAGCTTTCTTCATTTTGTTACAATATGTGGTTTAGTTGCATAATACACACTATTTTGAAAGTATTCAATATGCATCAATTATTATTATTCAAGTTTAAGAGAACCTGATTGTAGACCATCTCTGTAATAGGACATCTAAATAACCAGGTAATAATATTTGAGGATTTTTGGTGCTGTGACACCACATTCCTCTCTCAGCTCACTCGATACCCCTGTGACTCATGGCTGTTTCATTCATGACTCATAAGTTACATGAAGCATTCCAGCATCAGACCTGGAGTTCTGAATGATGTGACACCCAGAAATGACTTTATTTTAGTGCATGGTTAAGGTTGAGGCTGGTGCATTACAAAAAAAAGTGGAGCTCTTACAAAAAACCCTTTTGTAACTTTAATATAAACCGTAATATCTCAAAGCAGAAGCGAGTGAGAGAGAGGGAGGGAACAGTGGGGAGAAAGTGGCTATTATTTCCAGGGGTTTTCTGTGCAGGATATATTCAGACCTTTTAATTAGTTTCACTGAGTTGGAAGTTCAACTTCTATTTAAATCCCTGCTACACTGCCAGCTCTCTATATATTTGTGTCTAACATTATTGTTTATACATATTAATATGTAACGATCAAAACACTGTGTTGGCATTTCTTAAACCTTCAGGAATGACTCTGAATTGTATATAGAATATTAAAATGTGTCTCAGCAGCTTGAACATGTCACTGGAAATCTATATAAATTTCCAAGCTCTGGCAAGAGGACCAGTTTTAGTGTCTGGGGTAGAGTAGAGTTCTCTGTTGCCTGTGTGTTTCAAAAAACCGTGAGTTAGACGTCATGACGGCATGGGATGGGCTGAATTGCAGGTACTACCAGACATCTGTGTCAGATGTTGTTGCTGCGGGTGGTTTGCAAAGTAACATGTGGGCAGGTGAAAGTCTTGTCATGTGAGGATCCTGGTGTTGCACACTGGTATCACTGGCTTCTCTGTGGCACTCAGACTCAGCAAAGGCATAAGTAGCAAGTCAATTTTCTGATTTACATTTCTCATTGTGTTAAATCCAAAGCTTATTTGTTGTGCAACTTGAAGACATTTTATCAGTGGTCATTTTGATGGTTGCCTTAAAGGACATTTTAACTGCATTTACTGTGAAAATATAACAGCTCCGGGTTCTTTGGCTTTTCATAAGACAAACAAAGCCTTTTGAACTTGTGGCATTTGTCAATTTGACATTTTATACACTAAAAGGGTATTGATTAGCATAATAGACAGACAAAAATCAATTTGGTAATTTATATTGAGTATAACTGCTTCCAGTGTTGCTCCCTGAAAAATACTGTCAGAGTGATTATCTGTGCGGCTGCTTTATCCCTGTTTTGTTTCCAAACTATAAATATGTCCATTCAGTCCCACTGCTATTTAAAGGTGTCCAGAAACAGATGGTTTGCGCAGCCGGCTAGAGATTTGGGATCCTAGGAAATGTCTTGGCATTTGTACCCACTGGCCCAGCTCCCTCCATGCACCTGTCCCGTGCTGTTCATCAAAGTTATTTGGAAGTTGTTGTTATCCAATTCCAGGCTTCTTAGCATTATCCAAAGTTGTTTCCTCATAATCATCACATATTCTTGTTCCCTTCTCTTCAAAACTTAACAGAACACTGTTGTTTAAGAATAACTGAGAATGAACTTGTCTTGTCAAACACTGTTTCCTGTAGTGAACTGCCCGCTCATTCTTCTCTCACTCAGCTAATAGGAGAGTAAGAAATATTTCCTCTTGACGTACATACCTTTACTTCCCTCTGACAACTTATCCGTTTCCTCCACCCACACATCTATCCACTGCTTTTATTGACTTTTCATGTATCTTGCTCTGTGTCCTTCCCTCTCAATGTCAGGCTCAAGACAAGAAGAAGGCCCTGGAGGAAACCAAGGCCTACACCACCCAGTCTCTGGCCAGCGTGGCCTACCAGATTAATGCCTTAGCTAACAATGTGCTGCAGCTGCTGGACATCCAGGCCTCACAGTTACGACGCATGGAGTCATCCATCAACCACATTTCCCAGGTACACAATACCGCTCTGGAAGACAAACATACACAGCCACTACAGTGCAAGCTACTCACTCTTTAGTATTTTTCAAATGTGGCCCTAATTGAAAATTTGTTTAAACATTTAAATACCAGTTTTTATGTGAGAATAATTTTATGATCTGGATCCAGGACTGCTGTATGACTGTGATAGATTTCCTTCTGTAGGAACATACTCAAGAACAATACATACACTGACTCATTTTATTGTATTTAATAATAGTGACACATTAGTACATTATAGAGACAGACTGAAATGGCATAGACGTGGCTCATGCTGAAGCTGCCAACCCTCCACAGCCCCTCTTCAGCCTCTCTTGCTTCATCAGCAGTCCTCTCTGCACCCCCACAGCCCCCACCCCTCTCTGTGCTTCATGCGGCCACCCCGTCTGTCAACCCGTGAATGTCCCTGTCCCCTCCCTGGGTGCTTCATTAAGCCTGTCAGGGATGAAGTGAAATCCTGACACCAGCACTCTCGCCTGGTTAGCATTTTCAGCTCCCGCTTTACTCCACAGGCTGCAGGGTGGATGGATGGAGTTAGGTGGAA
Organism: Ctenopoma multispine; assembly: GCA_034779795.1. Classification (NCBI taxonomy): domain Eukaryota; kingdom Metazoa; phylum Chordata; class Actinopteri; order Anabantiformes; family Anabantidae; genus Ctenopoma; species Ctenopoma multispine. Next base: position 5,127,360 of record JAUYWH010000009.1, on the reverse strand, counting down.
TCTAAGGGTGAGGGATAAAACATTCCTCTGGTTTCTGATAATTTAACTCATCATTCTGAACTAGGTTTTAAACTCTAATTTTAAACTTACCATTTTAACAAATACAAAAGAGATGCAACAGCCTCCTTTTTAGAGTCATAACTGAGTCTACTAGGTCACAGACTTGAAACACACACTGATACCATTCACTGTGACTCACAGTACATTCCCCAAGGATGTCATTATTGCTGATGTCATTGCAAATAAATATCCATAAATTTGCCTAGAACTCACAAGGAAAATACTTCAGACTTGTCTGGGAAGCATCATCCTTTTAGTTAAAATAATCCAGTGACTGGTGTTTCTCTCCACAGGTACTTTCCAAACAGGACCAAATAGCTACTTGACAAAATGTCAAAATCAAAAACAGGCTAAAAAGAGAATATCTGCAGCTGACAATATCACAGCCCATTTCATGAACTTTTGTGGGGTCTTGTTAACCACTTCTTGGTTTTAATTTCTTTTCGCCATTATGTTTGTTTCCAGATGTACTTGTGTGTTCATGTTAGTATGTTTTCATTCATCAGCCAACAAAAAGTTACATTTCACACTTGGCTTATAAAAACTATGAGGGCAAGCAGCTGTAGCTGCAGCTGGAGAAAAAAGTACTCAGTGATCCACTTTAAATTACAAGGACAACATTCTGGACAGGAGCCAGTTTGCTGGAAAACAGTAGGCCGTAGGTTTTGGCTGTAATTATCACTAGGGATGGTTTAAAAAATGACCCAGATACACATTTATGCACACACTGTTAAAATAAGTGACTTGAGCAGGCAATAATAAAATCACCCCACCTCCCTAAGAGAGACCAATCCTGTCAAAAAAAGACTTGCAGTCTATCATGTTGAAATAGTCATTTTTCACAGCAGCGAATTTGACTTGTCATTGCAGGAAAGGCACAACTAGTAACGTTAACAATGGCTGCATGCCAACATGAATGGAATTAAACCATTAAAGTTATTAATTATGAAAGAAAACCTTTACTTTTCATTCTGTTGCATGGGAAACTTGGATCACCGATTTACTTCATATAATATACTAAAATTTAGAAAGCAGTAAACAAAACATTCTTGTTTGATGCTTGTTGTTCTAACTAGGGCTAGAAAAGGGAAATAAATTTTCCTGGTTTCCATGTGTATGTCTGTCATTTTAGTGCTCCTGGAGGTTTTGTGACTAAACAACAGCTATGAATACAGGTATCTCCCTGAGGCATGAATACATTATTCTAGTAGTGATGTGTCCAAAAAATTAAATCATATTTTGTTTGGGTGTGCCAAGTATTTTTCTGGCTTAGACTGTGCAAATTGTCTTGGCTTAAAAGAGTTAAAATGGAATTAGAAAGAGAAGGTAGCCAAACATTGTTGCCAAATCCAAGTTTCATCTCTGCGGGATTTAAAAGCCCACAACAGAAGAAGCTGTCACAAAATTATATAAGAAATTCTACTACTTTAGTGAAATTAAATTAGAGCAGTGGCAGTCCATTTCTCTTCTGTGTGTGTGTATCAGTTAAGTTAAGAGTGTTTTTGTGTGCTTTATCATGTGTGAACCCAAACCAACACAATAATGAACAAAACAAAACAATGAATTGTTGTCTCTCTGTCCCTCTTTCCTTTTCCTTGAGTGCTGTTTTCTGATTCCTCTCCTTTGTCATTCATCAACACAGTGACCCACTTCTGTGCATTTCATCCATTTATCCATTAACGTCTGCGTATCACACCTGACATTCCCATTCTAGGTCAGATATATGTGTGTTCTGGGTCTGCCCCCCAGAGACTTTCTTACAAGATGTCCGAACTCCATACCCTATTTCTAAGGCAGAGCCATTCGTCTCCATCACTCCATTTCAAATGATCAGTTATCAGGTTATCATTATTATTGTTTTTCCACAGTAGAAGTTGCAGACATGTTACCATGTCATAAATAAGATCATTGTATGCAGTCACACGTCTAGTGACATGCCTTGGAATCTCAATATGGACAACGGCAAGCATATCCACAGCTTGTTCCACCGGGCTGCAGAGAATAATCACTGTTAAAGCACAGATTTATTAGTACGAAACTACTGTATACCAGACCCGGCAGTGAACATCACAGCTGTGCCATCTGCCCAAGCAGACACACTGCAGAGACTGAGCAGACAGCCAGATGTTTATTAGAGTACAGAGATTACAAAAGAAAATGAGTTAGAGAGAGAGCACAGGAAGGGCAAACAAAGGCCTGTCGTCATGATGAGGTAACAGTTATGTCTATGTGTCATAAAAACCTTTTGAGCAGTCTGTGCAGAGGAAATCCTGAAATGAAGCTGACAGAGCCCAGTCAGCATCTACATATGTATACCATAATTGTTACGTTACTGTGTCAGCTTCTACCAGTTGTCAACATTCATTTGTTCCTGGATTCCAGACTAGACAGAGATTGTGCTGGCACAGCATGTGTTTTTAAATCTTTAAATTTTGGTTTGCCTAAATCTGACAAGTGTCTATCTTCGCACCACTTTTCTTTGCCTCTTTTATTTGGTTAACAGAATATTTTCTGACTTGTCTAGTTTGTCTGTGGTCTGATTTTCTTTTTCTCATTTTCTCAAATCTGCGCACTACCTTTACCCGCCCATCAGTGGCAGGAAATAGGCGGAGCCCCTTTGGTAGGCGTGTCACATCAGTTTCCTCTCCAAAAAAAAAGCCTAGCATGTTCTCTATATATATCTTTCGCATAAAACACACCCAGATTTCACACCACACACAGAGGAAGTTTTGCACAGCAGGAGGAAGCTGAACTCAACTTAGTCACTTAGCTGCACCTATCAGGTTCTTCGGCTCCAGCGAGAGAGAGAGAGAGAGAGAGAGAGAGAGAGAGAGAGAGAGAGGCAGTCACAGCAGTGACTGAATGTGAAATTAGAGTGGTGATTGATGCGTTGCTCAAACACAAATTCGAGCGCACATCTACTCGCGCTCCCGAATCCACCTGCACGTATATGAAAAAATTGTATTCAGTTATTTACAAGCTATTGTGCAAAAATGCAGGAAAGGGTGCATTACAGAGGATACATAGGATATCAAGACTGACAAAATGAATGACAGACATAGACAGTTTTGCAAACTGTGTTCCACAGATGAAGGCGTCCACTCCCGCAGGCTGTCCTTTCCTACCTGCATCAGTCCTTTCAGTTAAAGCCATTATTTATGAATTGAAGGACAGTCCATGCAGAAACCTGCTGTGAGTGGGTGCTCTGAGGGATGATACTGTAATCGCAGAAGAAATGGTGGTCACTGGTATTTTCAGTAGGTCCTGGAGCAAAGTGGTTAAAGGGGAGCTTCATATAAAAGGGCCCAGGGTGTAGGTCAGTGCAGGAGAATCGCGGGTGAATAGGAGGTCAGATAGATGAACTTCAGAGTGTTAGTGTGAGCAGGGGGAGGCGTGGCTTCTGTACGTTTTTAAATCAACACTAGTGCTCAAACCCTTCCCACATCTTAAATAATGGCCAGTTTTGTATAATGAAATATAAAAGTAATTACAGTAAGTTGTGATGTTTCGAAGCGAACACAGACCAAGTCAAATATGCAACGATAAAGCCCTGAAGGACCCCATAGGTTTTCCGATTTCACACACGGCCACTCTTGTTCCTGCTGCGTTTGGACACTATCAACACGATTGTGAAAGAAAGAAAGAACAAAATAACTTTTTTTATTTGCCTTTAACAACATTTAACTAGGTACAGTATTTCATAATAAATTAGGCCCAGGGTGTAGAAGGGAGGTGATTATTGAATGATTAGTACGTACTTTGTGATTAAAATGTTGGGTTTGGATTTAAAGGAAATCATTATAACAAGCAACAAGCACACCTTTTTTGTAAAGTACGATCAAATCTATTCGTAAAACAGGAAAAAGAGTCCTCAATAAAGGCTACTCTCAAGTTGGAGCAAATACATTTTGAGTTTACAATATGCTGAGTTAACCCCAAATGTCTGTTGTATCCCATCTCTCATGCCCCATTTCTTTTCTCTCTCCTACAGACAGTGGACATTCATAAAGAAAAGGTGGCACGTCGGGAGATTGGCATCCTTACCACAAACAAGAACACCTCCCGCACTCACAAGATCATCGCCCCGGGCAACATGGAGCGCCCTGTACGCTACATTCGAAAGCCCATTGACTACACACTGCTGGATGACGTGGGACATGGTGTCAAAGTAAGATTGATTTTGGCTAATATGTTAAATCATAAATGTGTCAAAATAAAACCCCTCATTTTCTTTACTCAGAAGAAATAAATGGAACGGAAGGAGCAGCTTTGTTAAAATTCAGTTTTTAGCTGCAGCTTCATTTAGGACTTTTTTAGCTTCACCAAAGCCACACGCTTACAGCTGTTCAAGTTCATCTTGACTTCCAGTTTTGTTTATTTCAAGACAGTGCATGCTTAGTCAAGTTCACACCTGGCACTTTGACGTAAACAAACTGACTCCCTGCATTCATAATCCACTCATACTGCAGGCCAATCAATACGCTGGCCTTTCAAGTGACACCCACAACCAGAAATGAAACAAACCCTCGTTTAAGAGCAAGACTTGGTTGATGACTGTGACTAAAAAGCTTTGTCTGTCCAACATTTTTGTTCATACCCAGTAACAACTTCCTAAGCTGGAAGTTATTAGGAGTGTGGGTGTTTGTGTGTGTAGAGTCCAGAATGTTAGCAAGAAAGAGACATCTCAGCCAAGTGTTACTCACACCATCACATCCCCTATTCAATTGTGGCAAAATATTCTTTCAATGCTTTCCTGGCTCATTCTCATTGCGTTTTGTATTTCTCTCCACATGATCCGTCTGTTCTCTCTTTTTTCCTTTGCTTCTTTTCTCTTACACACTATTCTTTTGTATTTCTATGTAAATATAGTTATGTGCACTCATTGCTTATGTCATAAATTTCCACATCATCTTTAAGTATCTGTCTCCATCCCTCTCCCACTGTCTCTATCTGTTGAGATGGTGGGTGTCCACAGATTTTCAATCATTTGCTGATTCAAATTCAGAAGCTAGTGTTTCCTCTCCCGAGAGCCGACACATTTGGCACGGCCCACGATGCAAATGAAGCGTCATTCATGAATGCTGCAAACAATCTCTGCAGAAATCAATGGAGTTCAGTGTGGATGCAAGAAATGTGTAATCTTTTTTTTGCTTTTTAGATACACCCACTCAAAAAAAACATGATTTTCTTAAAAATACATGAGTGAGATATCAGTAAAATGTCTCATTTTGGGAGTCTAAAACTGGGGACTCCCTTTAATTCATTCAAGTGTAGTGTAGTGTTATTTTAATAACTACATTTTAATGACAAATGAAAACCTTTGGGGGTTTGAAGACATCCTGGCTGTTCATTTCAAATTCTCTGTGATTTCTTTGTCTGGCTTTGTGTGTGGTCACTGTGTAGTTGTGTCCGTGGATGTGCATTTGTCTGGCTCGGTGCAGACAGAAATGCATATCATATTCCATATTTTTCCCCCAGAACACTCTCTCTTACACACATCTGTGAATAATTCAGAAGGATTTATCGCATTACATAGTCACTACTGCACCAAAGACTAGATAAAAATACTGAGAGTAGACTAATAATGCATGTGCATGGACCTGTGTGTGTGTGTGTTTTTTGTACATGCACATGTAAATGCTGTGCTTCAGTTTTATGGGAATTAGCAGCTTATTAGCACTCCAGTCTTGAAGCCTATTCCCTCAAGCATACAGTACAAGGAGCTGTTTATCATCCACACAACCAGAAACTCACTCATGGATAAATGGGACGTCAGACATGAGCATGGCAAGATCCATTCACACATTTACGGGTGACTGTCTCTCACCCCTGTCTCACCCCCTCTACCATGATAGCCTTTATTGGCATTACTGGCAGTTACCAAGGTGACATAGTTTTAGCCAGTCCGACAGGCACAACACCTCACTGCTGTTATTTATGACCTAACTGTGCTTTTATGACCCTGTTTTTTTTTTCTTGTGAGCCACACTTAAAACATCAGCGTGGCTGATTCTAGTGTTATTGGTGTCATTATTTCTAGTGTCTATTAAGTTTTAAGTGACATGTTCTGATAACACTCTGCAACACATGTCTAGACAGTGACACACATAATATACGTGCAAACCTGGCTGATGAGTTGTTAACTATGTGTATATAATCTACAGTACAGCAGAAGTTTAACTTTTATGTGTTACATCCTGTCAATGTCCACATGATTTAATGAAGTAAATGGTCACTTTTTGCATATAATATCATCTGATCTTCACTTTATAATACAGACTGTACACATGCAGATGTATGTATTATTCAGTAATAGCACCAGCAGAAGAAAATGTACTAATATGCATGTACTAATTGCTGCACTTCATCTTTGGCCAGTAACAATGGCATCTTGGTGAGCTGCAGTAGTTGTTCACACTAGGGTGTGGCAAATACCTTTATCTTTCACTGGCAAATGTACTTATATTTGTATAATTCATTAGAGTTTTGACAATATTCACTGTATATCAAAATTATTCAATGGAGAATAGTTCACACATATAGATGTTGCGATTATAATAATAATAACTTGCTTTTTAACCATTAACCAGTGAGCATGTGTTGTTTTCTGTCTTCTCTTTTTGTCTGCGTGCACTCAGTGGCTTAAGGCCAAGGTAAGAGATGGTTGCCCTTCTCTCTTTCTTGTCATACACTGATCAAACTCAAGCTGCAGCTTTTGTAAATCTTAAATTTGTAAATCTTGTAGTAGCATGTATTATATGATGATTATACTATATTCATCAATGAGTGACATCCCACTTCACAGTCATACAAGTCATCTAGTTAGTGGTTTATGTCTCCTTCCACCTTTTTATATCTTTCTCGTATTTTATATTGTGTTTGTCCAAAATTATGGTCCAGTAATATTAAAGATGAGATATCGTTATGAGGTTAAGTGACTCCTCACTCCTAATGTTCACTGGCAAGTGAAACACTGGTGTCAGCTTTTCAAAATGTTCAAAAGCGGTGTTTGAAATATTCTTACTTCCTCTAGCAACATGGAAACAATGCAGCAGGGCGTGGTGGGACGCTATCCAGGACCAACCCCCCGACACAGAAGCCCCCAAGCCCCCCAATGGCTGGTCGTGGTACCCTGGGGTAAGAACTTAACTGTAATAACATTATAGCTTTACTCAGATTTACCTTTATGATTGCTGTTTGCTGAGTTAACGGCACATGTGGTGTAGTGTTTAGCACTGTCACCTCCAAGCACGAGGCCTCAGTTTGAATCCACGATGCATTTATGTGTGTATGTTCTCCCCCGTGTCTACGTGGATTCTCTCCAGGTCCCTTCCACCCTCCTTGCCCATAGGTGTGTGTGAATGTTTGTCTGTCTCTGTATGTCAGCCCTGTGACAGACTGGTGACCTGTATGGGGTGTACCCCACCTCTTGTTGCTTGAGCACCCCCGTGACCCTTGAGAGGACAAGCGGTTAGCATGGTGGATGGAAACCATCTAACCATGCTTCCATATTGGAAGCATGGTTGGAATATTGTTGTTTTCTCTCTCTTCATAAGGATATTGAGAATGAATTCTCTTTATGACTAGGCGCAACACTCCCTACAAGACACTTGAGCCAGTGAAGCCTCCGGTGGTACCTAATGACTACCTGACGAGCCCTGCCCGCCTGGGCAGCCAGCACAGCCCTGCACGCACAGCCTCACTCAACCAGAGGCCCAGGACACACAGGTATCAAACACCCTTCTTCTTATTCCTGACACTGACAGATAATCTATGTTTGCAGACCTTTTTACTCAGCTCGAATGATGCTGCATGAACTCTGAATGTGGCACAGATGCACCGAAAAGTGAATCACTGAGACCACACCTGCAGATCACAACTAATTTGGTCACATTCTACAAAAAATGTTCAGCCAGACTTTAACAAAAGTGAGAAGATTAAATCAGCTAACTCACAAAATGAAGTAAGTGGCTGACTGCTTTGTAATTAATTCAGTTTCTTCTGGACACTTCTACATGAGGAGTTGGGGATCAAACCACAAACCTTGGGAACAATCCACTCCACCTGCTGACTACAGCCCCCCACTTTTTATACCTAGCTTTTGTACTTTGATTTTTTTCAAAAAGGAAAAAGATAGGAGTAATGCTCACCCAAAGGAAAAGAAATATCAGCTGTACAAATAGCAAATTGCAAATAGGATGCTGTTAAGCCTCAGACATGTCTATGTAGTGTAGCGTAATGGCCAGGAAAGGTTTTATCTTAGATAAGACAAACCCAATTTCTTATCTGCCCTCGTTTGTTTATGATAACCGCAGTTCAGTTTGAAATGTAATGCAATAATCATTTATTCATTATGTTCAGATTTTACAATCAGTGCCTTTAGGCATAGTCTGATTACTCCCACAGTCCAAGCTCCTCTGATTGGAGGTTGGTTTTCTTCCTTTCAGATTCCAGACATGTTTTGGCTCTCGTATTGTTTTGTCACACTGTGTAACTGCGAATGTAACTGTGCGCTCCCAGATCAGTGTCCAGTACTCACGTGCGAATAACGTGCCAGACAACACAGAGCTGTGAATCTGTTGCCTCATGAATGCAAATATTGTTATCGCAGAATGATACACGAGAGAGTAATGAGAGGATGTCAAGAAACCATCATGGAATTAGGTTTGTCTCACACATCCTCTTTCTGCAGTGGCAGCAGTGGTGGTAGCGGTGGCAGGGAGAACAGTGGGAGCAGTGGAGTTGGTGTCCCTCTAGCTGTTCCTACCCCCTCCCCCCCCAGTATGGGGCAAGGTGAGTCTCAGCTGTAACATGATTGACAGATCGATTAGACAGATACATCATTAACCCCAAAGGGAAACCTGTACTGTACAGGTACAGTACATCACTGTGTTGGAAGGAGTTTTTAGAAAAATACATTTACTTATGTACTATATGTAAGTAAAGTTTTTTGGTGTTTTGACTTTACTTAAGTATTTCCGTTTACTTTATACTTTGACTTCAGCTGCAAATACTGTATTTTACTTTTACTCCACTACATTTATTTGTTAACATTAGTTACTAGTTACAGAAGAAAAAGAAGAAAGTTTACATGAGAGTAACACATCAGATGTTATACAAAAAGATCTTGAACGAAGGAGAAGACAATTAGAGCAGTGGGCCGTAAAAGTAAATAAAGATTTAACAGAATTTAACTTGTACAAACAGCAGCTCATTATTTACTAGTATTAGTAAGTGCTGCAAGAGCTAAAAGCGTCTAATTCTCCTGCAGTGGCAACATCCTCAGCCTCTGTGCCCCAGGGTCCCGGCTTGGGTCCCATCCCAATGTCCCAGTTTGGCACAATCTCCCGCCAGATCTCCCGTCACAACTCCTCCACCACCTCCTCAGCGTCCATGGTGTCGGCCACTGGCACCTACCGCCGAGCACCCTCTGTCTCCTCCCAGCAGTCTCACATCAACGGGGGCCCCGCCTACTCACAGAACTCAGGTAGCTCAATTTTTACACATTTATCTGTCAGCCTGTGTGGTTTATTAGATGGATGTGGTAAGAAAGGAATGTGTAGTGTAGAGAGAAAAGGTGTCTCCTCAAGTGCTAAAAATGGTTGTGTGTCTATAGAAATATTTCTTGGCCAGCCCCCAAGGGGATGAATAAAAATGACAAGTTAAAATGAATGAACATTAATTATTGAAGGCGGGTTTGCTGAAACCTTCCCACGTCAGTGTTTCATTACCATTTCTAATTGAGTTATAACATTTTTACTTTTATCAGCGGAAGGAAGCTTCATGTTCGGGAGAAACAGACAGGAGGCGTTTCAGGACAGAAAACACATAAACAGCTGCTAGAACAGGGGAAACATAGGACATATGCATATTTCTCTGACAAGAGTAGAATTGATTTTGGCAGGCATCACTCTGAGCTATTCTTTTCTAATGGCTTCTCTCTCAGAGGACAAGCGTCTGCTTTGGCACAAAACACAGGAGGAGGAGGAGACTGTCTGTCTTGTCAGGGAGGAAAGAGACAATGATGGAGAGCTGCATCAACCGGGGACTTAAACTGGGACGTCCTGTCATCCCTGTTTCTGAAATTTAATTCAAGTAAAAGATACACTTTAAGGAGCGGCAGCTGTGAACAAGGTTTTACAGCACAAAAAGCTAGTTCCGTTTCGTGAGCGAACTCATTGATCTCTCAGGGTGTAGCTGTGGAGGGACGTAGCTCTGCAGAGAGAGCAGGGTGGAATAAGACATTACTGCCCAGAGAGATTACAGACGCCCTTCCATTACATGTGGTTTGCACGTCAGACCTGGCCTGCATGTGAGTGACATCATGTCTTTGAGTGAGGACAGCTGTGTTCTTTGTTGGTCCAAACATTTATCTCCTGTTTAATGACAATGCAGCCAAAAAGCTTTTTTTTCCAAATGCGTATATATCTACAAACATCACTCTCACTCGCCACATTTCTGTTTCTGGGTCTGTACTTTGTGACACTTTCACCGGGAGCAGAGATCTATTGCTGCTTACAGCTTTTGCTTCTGACTTAAAACGAATGCTGATGAGGTGGATTCTCAGGCTCAGATGAGATGAATTCCTCTTTAGCCCAGCTTGAAAATGTTGCAGCACAAAAGATCACTGATTGGCAATGTGTAAAGTGCTTCCTGCACTGTTCTGCTCGCTCACAGGCTTTTCTCTCGTCTGCTTTTGGATTTTTCTCCTTATTGTTGCCTTTTGTACTTTTCTTACTCTGTTTTTCTCTCTGTCCATTATCTCCGCCGCTCTCTGTTTTTCTGTTTCTCCTTCTGCTTCCCTTCTGGGTGTTGCTGCTCCAGTGTCTGTGGCTCCTCCACCTCCTCCCCCCGTGGTCCAGCTGACCCCACAGATCCCTCTGACCGGCTTTGTAGCCAGAATGCAAGAGAGCAGTAAGTACTTAAGGCATACGTAGACGTGTGCTTACACTACACATCTATATCTTTTGCAGAAAAATGTATACACACACATTTTCAAACTCATGCCTGCATACGCCTTCTGTGAATTTCCAAACATCACTCTATGCACACAGACAGAAATTCTGTTCTTATATAGATTACACTCACCTCCACTTACTAGTTCATGAGACATGTTCACTCCCACATATTTCCACTAAGCACACAGTAAATGTAGCTGCACAAATACTCTACTGAATGACCTACATTACCTGTATGTACTCAAATCTCACATTGTAATAATAGTTATAACAGCAGCAACATCACTTACATATAAGATATGCAACCAACTAATCAGCCAGCCTGTAATTATGAATTTAAAAAGAATCAAAGCAAAACTCTTAATTTATCTTCATACTGACCATATTTTAGATCTCTATGTATATAAACATCTATGTATGGAGGCAGCTGTCCTCACACTTTCTGAATTCAAATCTGCGTTCACACACTGCCACACATTTGTACTGCGCTGTGGCTTGCTACACTCAGCACACCTTTTCTTGCGCTGTATGTCGAGCGGGGAGTGCACACCCCATCGGATGTCTGTCTGTTGCCATGGTGATGGATTGGCGAGAGCGTGCGTTCTGCACTCTCTGTCCACTGAGGAGAGAAAATGTGACCTGATGCCGTGTCCTGATTCAGCACTCACCTGACTGCAGAGATGCAGTGTGCAGAGATCACAACTGTCTGTATCTGTCTGGTCACACATAATGTCGGCCGCCTCCGAACTGGATCAGTCACACCGCCAGATAAACTGTCAGATTATGCTAAAATAGGTGTGTCGTGCTACAACTCTGTGACCAACTGTATTGTGTGCTGCTCTTAAGCAGACCTGCAAACAACAAGTAAGTGTCCTCTGACACACAGAAACTGGGTTAGTACTGTCCTGACTGAACAGAAACCCTGTGTACTGATCACTACACAGGGTTTGGTTTCTATTCTTTAAAAGAGGTAATAGGTATTAATAATAAAATACAGATATTGTTATATAGTGAAGCATTTTCAAGTCAGTTATTAGACCAGTATAAAATTACTGTAGGTATGTCAGCTGCTTGGATTTAAAGGGGAATTGCCCTCTGGTGTAGTGTTGCCAGTTATTTAATTGGAGAACAGGCCCATGAATTAAAGAGATAAAATGTGCAAATTCTTTAATCTCCAGACCTAAGGATGAAAAACTGAAGGGAGACTAGGTCCAACAGGACGTCTGTACCACAAGCACAAATGTTCAAGGACAGGAGGCTGCAGGAGGCTTTTCTGTACAACACCGATCCTCCCATTTTACCACATTTTATTAATGTGAACATAGACAGAAATGATGCGTAATTTTCTTCTAAACCTTCAACTGTCAGAACAACAAACTAACTTCATGTGTTAACACACCAATTTCTCTTTTTTTAACTGAACCAAGAAAATATAATATAAGTGCATGGTTACAAAATGAAGTGCTAATTTATACAGGGGAAATAATAATCATACTTTTAATGTCTTAAAATGAGGCTTTAGCAACAGTAAAAGTAAAAAGAGTTGTATTTGTAAGAGTTTGGATATTTAAAAATCACACTGTGACAATTCTGTTCTTCTATTTAAAGAGCATTTAGACCTTCGTTTTATGTAGTAGTAGCTTCTACAAAATGAAGAAAACCCTAAGCTGCCCTCTAGTGCACAGTTTACAAATTACTGCCCATTTAATATGACATGTAAAACCTATTACCTAATATTTCCTATTGGTGTAGATGAAATGTCAAAGGTGAAAATTAATCTGACTATATTTAAAGTCTAGAGTAGAATGATACTATACTATATGTTACACAGTAAGAACAATTAAAATAATCAGATGTTGTTATAGATTGTAGAGCCATGCTGAATCATAAAAAAAACAATATTAAGAAAACTGTAAAGTGACAGTGACACATCACAAACACTGAATCTTTCTGACTCTCTGTTTTTCCTCCTGCAGTAACAGACAGCCCTGCCCCACCTCCTCCGCCTCCACCAGAGGAGATCAATGTGTTTGAGGAGCCCTCTCCCCCTCCTCCTCCCCCACCTGTGGACTACGAGGAAGAAGAAGCCGCAGTGGTTCATTACAGTGATCCCTATGCCGACGGAGACCCCCACTGGGCACCCAAGGTTTATTTGGAGAAAGGTTAGTGTCAAAGGAAGCCAAGTATCAAGGGGACACTTGTTCTTCTCTTGTTCTTCACCCATTGACTTGAATTGATTTTTGTTCCTAGTTGTGGCCATCTACGACTACAGCAAGGATAAGGAAGATGAGCTGTCCTTCATGGAAGGAGCCATCATCTACATCATCAAGAAAAACGATGACGGCTGGTTCGAAGGCGTCTGCAACGGCGTCACTGGACTCTTCCCAGGAAACTACGTCGAATCCATCATGCATTATGCTGACTAAAAGAAAAATACAAAAAAAAATCTCATCCAAAAGAGCACTGCAGTTTTGGACAGAGGTAAAATCATGGCCATGTACAGATGTATGCAGTGCAGTGATGGCAGTCCATAAAGCTCCCATTTTGAATGAAGTGCCATGGTGAAGTCTTTGGAATTTTACAAAATGGTTTTGTTTTGTTCTGCTCTGAATTAAAAAAAAGTGTTGCACAATGAAGGAGAGCGCTGAAGCTTTGGATGGCTGAGGTCTGTTAGTTTACACTGTGGACAAAAAGGAGGAGACGTTTCTCTACCACTGTCACAGCTGTGCCCGTCAGCATCTCTCCAAACTGTAACGGTCACATCTTGCCTCATAAGAAATTACATACAATCAAATTAGTTTCAAATAATACAAAATACAGTAAGACTAGATGTAGTATTAATTTGTGTATGTACCACAGACATTCCCAGTATTCTCAGTAGTATTACGACAGATGAGGCAGTGCAGCATTTTAATGACAAAATGCTCCCACGCCTTCATTTGCACTGTAGACCAGCAGACCAACTCTTCCCTCCTTTCAAAACCACCCATCTTATCAGAAAACGCTGAAATGGACAAACAAACATCAACAAGTGCATTAGGACACGACTGAATGTTCCACGCCGTTGTCCAAGTCACGAGATGTTTAAGATGGGAACAAGCAACCTGGAGTTGTGTATTTACTATGCGCTATACGTCAGTGGGGATGCTGTTAAAAAGGATGAAGTGAGTGTATAGAATGCTTAAAAAAAAAGAAAAGAAAAAAACTTTTTCTTCTTTCTGGTGGAGTTTCTTCCTGTTCTCTAACCTGTATATAAACTGTAACGTGAGAAGCTGCCAGTACAGTACATTTGTCAGTTAGTGTGTTTCACCTGTGAGTTTCCATCCGCGTCAGTGGAGGTTGTGCCAAGATGGAAAAGTTTTTTTTGGTGTTTTGTTGTTACTTGAATGTTCATTTTCTTCATCACTCACAGTGCCATTTTAACTTTATCTAGGCAAAGCGGGCATGTATGAACATTTATTTTTTGACATAAAGTCTGAGCTACAGTATATTATTTTGATCACTGTCACTGTAACTGGTGATGCTGTCCAGCTACTGTAGCAGAGCTCCGAGATGTTCTGATCCGAGCAGAGGAAGGACTAACTTTGTATGTTTTCATGTTGTTTTCCATTGTGTTGGAATAGCTGCACTGATTAGCGATGAACTGTGATGACTTTATGATTTTCCGCCGTGGCTTTGATCGAAACTCAAAGAGTTCCTGTCCAGATGTCTCCGCTAACCTTTACGCGTGTCGTCTGCTCTTTCAGTGGTTGCTGGTGTGGTGCTTTACATTGGTGCTCAATAACCATAATCACCACAACACAAACAACCTCAAAAAAAACGACTACTCGGCATAGAAATGTAACAAAGGATTTCAGACTCCTTATTTTGTATCAGAATGCGAACATTTATCTTTTTGATTGTAATCTTCAATCACTTCTGCATTGTAGTGAATGTAGGTGACTCTGCAGTAATGTGCTAAAGCTAGAATCAGTCTGCTACTTACATTTTCTGTCTAGATACGACATGAATGACAACGTCTAACTGCAGTGAAGGAATGAATCACAATCCCGAGGTCTTAACAAGCAGTGCTGATATTAAAACGTTTTTTTTCTGAGTTCTACTAATGTTTTGCAATTGAAGATGCCTGCTCTTATAAAGTGATTGTTGGTGCAAGTAAAACACACTGTCAAATATCATAAAAGCTAAAGCTTATCTCAGAATATACGTTTGTGACAAGCCACATACACATATGTACGTTACATATGACATTCAGCATTGCACATCAGCTTTTATTTTGAAATGAATCCAGTGGTAACATTTTCAGGTGTCTTCACACACTAGAAACGGCAGTGACTCAAATCAACAGTATTCATTGAGCCTCTGTGCATGAAAGCGTCTGAACGTCAGTACAGTGCATGATTTGCTACTACATCCCATTCTTGATAGTATTTTTTCCATCATGAGGTAATTGTTTTGTGAGACAACAACCTTTTCTACCTAATGTTATTTCTAGCTTTGCATTAACCTCGTCTTCATGTCTGAGACTGCTGTGGGAGCTTATCTAGCAGTTTGTTTGTAAAGCATTTATTTATACTTTTTTCATAGAGGAATCATGAGACAACCACTGACGTGCAGAACTTTGTAATGTTTACCACTTAACGTCTAGCATTTCAGGGCATCAA
This sequence comes from Ctenopoma multispine, assembly GCA_034779795.1. NCBI lineage: Eukaryota > Metazoa > Chordata > Actinopteri > Anabantiformes > Anabantidae > Ctenopoma > Ctenopoma multispine. The sequence goes on along the minus strand of JAUYWH010000009.1, from coordinate 5,111,678 downwards.
AGGTCAAGACGCCTTTTTTGATGTGTGTTTTCTTATCAAATGTGTGGGGGGGAAAAGATCCTTAACTTAAGTGTCTGTGGGAACAGAACTTGTCATCTACTCTCAGTTTGTACATAGGATGTGTTCATTGAAATTTATGTACAGTCTTTTTGTAATAAACAGTCCACTGAAACAATAGAGAGGAGCTGTGTGTTTTGTTGGGCATAAAGCAGTTTGAACAGGTGGAAAATCACATTTTAAAGTGTTGCCTGGGGAAACCAGTGTTGTTTATTAATACAGTAAATATATTACTATCTAATAAACATAGTGGTAAGAGTTTTGTCCGAACCTATTTCAAACATGCTCTTTTGCCTCGTGTGTGAGTGCGTTACTCATGCCGATAATAAAATTAGCTGAATCCTGGCTTGCTGAAGTTAACCCTGTTACACAGATGGAGGTGAAGAGGAGCTTAAACGTCTGCATGTCCTGGAGGAGGAGATGGGATGAAGTCAGGTGGGGGCTCATATGGATAGTCTTCAGCGTCTGTGGGGATGGGTGGAGATGGATCAGGTGTTGGGCTGATCTGAGTGGCGTGGCTCTTGGATGTTGCTGTAAAGACCATCAGAAATTCACTCAGAGACATGGATTATAGGCTTTGAACACGTTATTGTTATCATGCAAATTCTTTTTTTTATATTTTTGTTTAAAATTCATAGTTCCCTGAAAGTTTTCTATATTCTAGTACAATTCTGACCTTAGTAATGGCTTCTTTATACAAAGTTACTCAGCGTTTCTGAATAATGATTTAGACACTATGTTTACTGAAAACTGATAGAGTTCGTCTATTCTTTGCACCATTTTGTGGAATATACCTGCTGTGTTTTGAATGTGTAAACTAACCTTTGTGTGCAGCTGATCGGAGAGTTTGCAGACTGGACTTTCTCCTTGTTGCAGCCTGGTAGTTCTCATACAAAACAGTCCCATACTGAACACACATACACAGAGGACACACCCTTTTAAGTCTTTGCAAGTGATGAAATGTTTATACACTGGTCTGTACACAGCTCTTTTTGTCTTTCGTGCTCCCAGATAAAAAAAAGGCACAATGTCACATTAAAGTGAGTTTTGTTATTGACAGCGTTGAGTCTAACCTTGGCTATTCTGATGGAGTTGACCCACAGCAACAGTGTGCGTTCATCATCACAGCACAGGAACTTGATATAGTGTGACTCTTTCTGGATACAGGGATGCTGGGAAAATAGCAAAGGAAGAAAGAAAGCTGCTGTTAGAGAGGAGGTCCAGTTATTTAGCATTGCACTTCTATGAACACTTCATGAGTAAAATATCTAGTCAGTTAAACCTCTGGGATGTTGATGTGGTCAGTTAAGTAGCAGGGGGGGTTATTAATCAGTGTCAGCTGTTTTGGTGTTAATGAAATTAACAACAGGTGAACTAAAGGACCATCAATACGTGCTACTATCAGAAGATTTGTTGTGTCTCCCAGCAGAGTCTCAAGAGCATGGAGGAGATTCCAGGAGACAGGCAGTTAATCTAGGAGAGCTGGTCAGGGCCGTCGAAGGTCCCATCACAAGGAGCAGTATCTGCCCTGCGCAAGGAGGAACAGGCTGAGTACTGCCAGAGCCCAACAAAGTGACCTCCAATGGGCCACTGGCATGAATGTCTCTGACTTTACAACAGACGTCATGAGGGTGGTCTGAGGGCCCGACGTCCTCTAGTGGGTCCTGCGTTAACTGTCTGGCACCATGGAGCTCAACTGGCATTTGCCAGAGGACAACAGAATTGGGGGGTCCTTTGCTGGTGCAGTGGGTTCTTGGTTCCTCCTGGTGCGTTTTGGAATTTATACCATTAACTGGCCTCCACGCTCGCCTGACCTAAATCCAATAGAACATCATCTGAGGAGATACCCCAGGACACCATCCGTCATCTCATAAGGAGCATGTCCCAACGTTGACAAGCCAGCAGAGGGCACTCCATAGCAATCTGTTTCTGTGGTTGTGGATCGTGAAGCGGAAATACCACAGGAACAAAAACTGGTTGTTCATTGGAACGTGGCCTGTGGCTCTTTGTTATTTTAATTACGTTCAAATAAATAGCTGTAAGTATAAACAGCACAGTTATTGCAAACATAGCATTGCATTTATTTGCAGATTATCATTCGACAATGCCATGTGGAGGTTTGTTAGTGTTCCTATACTCTCCTCAGAATATTACTTGTCATTGCCAGCAATCTCCTGTCAACACGTGCTGCTCAAGTGGGACTGTTGGGTTTTCTACATTATTCTGTACATATTTATATAATGTGTAATTTCTTAAACCGTACACTGTAAAGTGCCTTGAAGTGACTTATGTTGTGAATTAGCGCTATATAAATAAAGTTAAATTGAATTGAATTGAATGATATTTATCTGTGTATCTCTGAGCGCAGAGACGTCTTTTTGATCTTTTCTGATCTAGCTAAAACTACCATGTATTAAGTGTATTTTGTGTCACTAAATATTGCTTTTGGGTATAATTTTTGTTGATATCATGTCAGAATTAAAATCAGAATCTGTTCTGTATGTGTGCACACAAGGGATTTGACTCTCATTGTACTTACACACAGTAACAATTACAGTAAAAAGTGAGATGCACACCGGGGGCAGAGTCTTGAGCGTATTCAGCTCGGGTTGCTCTGACTACACCAGAGGACCAGATGTTCACCCTCCTGTCTGTATGCAGACTCCTCACCGCCTCAGATGAGGCTGATGACGGTTGTGTCATCTGAACTCTTCAGGAGTTTGAACAGTCATTTCACAAATTATTGTACTGAACACCAGTGGAGAAACTTCCATCTCATAGAAAACAAACCTTTTTTGACCAGTTTATATTAATGTGCTTTGTGAATTGCTGAGTTTACCTTCAACATGAAGCAGAAGTTGGTAGGAGCTCGGTATTTCTGTTTGTAGTTGTTGGTGGTGTAGATGTTGACATTTTCAAAACGGACAAAACAGGCCAGATCACTGGAAGACTGGAGCAGAGAAAAACAGAAGAACTCTTATATCGTGCAGGACTGGATGGTGGATATTAAAAAAGATGACACTTAAAACTTAAAATAAGTTGATGCGAGGACATTGCATCTTTTTTAAATTTTCTAAGAAGTCTACAGTGAAGCCCCATTTGAAGAAAACAAATGTTTTATTCTCTAGAGTATTTTTTCTATTTTTGATTTTACTTAGAAACACATCATGGTCACACATTAAACCACACTGACAAAGATATTCTTCACTGGCAACTACAAAATAGCTTCCTGCACGTAGCAGCGAGTCACAGAGGACATTGTTCTTGCTCCTTTGTATTTCATCAGATTGAACCTTGACTTAATCTTTAATTTGCCTTCTAACTCTGACCTTCTCTTCACTTCTGCCGCTATTCTCACTTCTTCATGTATGACAGTAAATTACATGTCTCTTGTTGGTTAGTCTTGTTGTTGGGTTTGATTATGTCTGATTTGACTTTCTTTCTGTTCCCCTGCCTAACAAACTCCCCTTTCCAGATCCTCCTCTGTTTAATTCACATGTCCTTCATATGATTCCTGCAGCTTCCTTATGTTTGTGATTTGCACATCTGCCCTGCACTGCCTGTTTTTCCTCTCCTCTATTTCTCCCTCTCGGATGATTCTTTGGAGTATGGACTGTGTTTTTCTGCTCTGTCTTAGTGACAGAACGACATGTTTCTCCTTAACAGCGGCAAAGCCTCACTTCACACTGTCCATCTTCATTTATCTGGATCGTCCTTTTGCCTTTTCATCCATTGCTACGCTCGAGCATTCTGATGTAAACCATACACTGGGAGAATTTCTTTGTTTATGGGCTGTGCCACGTTGTGTCTACCAGTTTTTTGTTAAAATAATTCTTCCCTTAACTTGAGTGGTTGTCAAAAACTGACAACATTTGTCAGCTGTGTGAACATAAAGATATACACAGAAGCATATTCCCTTTACTGCCGAGAATCAGGCGCCATGATTTTCACTCTCGTGTCTGTGTGTTGACAGTTCCCTTTGCACACAGACTAGAAACAGAAAGAGTCGGTAACCTGCCTCTGCCTACATAACCCAGTCGCAGCCTACATTTAAAGCTCGTTTATGTTTGTTTATTTTAACCATAAAAGGTTATGGTTTTACTGTCAGTCACGTGTTTTAACAGTCAAGTTTCTTTTTTAAGTCAGTTAAGCTGTGGCAGGTGGTCTGGGGTTGGAACAAACAAACACTTTTAACACGTTCATTACTGAGCTGATAATAGGAGGTGGTTTTAGTTTTAGTTATAAAACGAGAGGTTATTTTCATAACGCTGTGTCAATTTCTCTTCAGTGTGGTGCATGAAACCATGAACTTTCATTGTCTTGTCAGATTGCCACAATTATCTCCAGGCAACATGTATGTGAGGTGGTTTCCACCACATATAGTGCTAAATGTTAGTCTCTCACCTATCTGTTACAATAATCTCTAATTTCTCTAATGTTTTTTTGATTCACCAGACCTTTGTCTTTCCTTTGGGTACATAGTAGATGCCCGAGGCCCTGAGCACGAAGTAGCGAGGTTTCCAAGCTTTTTTACCATCTTCCTTTAGATACAACGTACCCTCCACATCAGGAACAATCAGAGTAGAGCCTCCAAAATTCTCCTGCGAGGAGAAAGATGACAACAAAAAAGGAAATCGACACAGAATGACATACGGGGGCATGGTCGCAGTTTGCAGCTTTCAGACTGCGACATGTGACTGCAGGGTGAAACTGGACTTGGAGCCTGGCTGGAGGCAGCTCATGCAGGAGCCTTTCACTTATAGACGATGTACAACAAGTATGAGATAACTGACCAAAATAAATACCGGGGCTTATCTCTACTAAAGGATAAAGCCTGGTTTGATTCCTAGTTCCTCCTGGAAATAAACCCTGAACCTGAAGCTTTAAATGTAGCAGCGTGTCTGCAACGGTTTCCCTATGTGGATTAATAAAGTATACATACATATGTATCTATATATCTACACATATATATATAAACAATTTCACCTGTTGTGAACAGTCATGACATCATCAGCCCAACTAAGTTAGCTGGGCGATGACCTAACTCACCTAGTATTTATTAACTACAGATTTTTTTTTAAGTAAAGCTGAAACCTGCCACCCTGCTTCTGTCTTTCTTTGTTGCTTCTAAATAACTCACCTTGACTAAAAGTTGTTTAGCTTCCTCATTAATCGTCACCTTCTTCTTCTTCCACATGTAAAATAACTTCAGAGTGAGAAAAGTGTGGTTCAGTTTAGTGACTAAGTGTTAACGCACACATTCAAACTTTGCACCTGTTTGTTTGCACCTACTCACCTGTGGGTCCGTGAACATCACATACTTCTGAGGTCTTAAGACAAAGTAGATTTTGTTTTGACTGTAGCGAGGCCACACAGACAGCGGCTCCACTAAACACTCATGGTCCTCAAAGCCTCTTTCTGTAAAGATGAGAAACCAGACCAAACCCAATTGTAGCCAAAAACTCCCTTAACTTCTCTGAAAGTGGACATCAGCTTTCACACTCTCCATCTGCATGTAGACGTACTGATGATATTATCTTGATGTGTGTTACGTAATCTCACCAATTGCAAGCTCAGGGTTGGTTTCACACAGGCTCCAGTCAAGGCTATAGTCACAGTGTGTCTTCTCAAACAGCGTGTCCAAAATCTCTTGGATTGTCTGTCTCTCGTCCACCATCAGAGTCTTGGAGCTGCCATCGCTCATCAGCACCTTTACAATCAGCTAGGACAGGCAGAAGGTTCAGTTAGCCACGCGTTTCAGGCCTGGAGTTAAATGCATGGTTGATAAAGCTGCTGACTTACCTTTCTAACTTTGGCTTTCTTTAGCTTCTCCAGGGCCAATTTAATTTTATTCGCCTTTGTCTGGGGTTCGTTCTGTAATTAATAATATTGATATAGAGGCGAATGTGCATTTTGTTCATGTTATTGTTATGATTGCTGGCAGATTTTGGATTACCACCTGCAACACCTTCTTAGATGATTCATTGTTTGCTGGTAGAGAAAGGTCAGCAGCTGCTTCAGATCCTTGAGTCATGTCGGGTGGTGCAGTTTGGTTATCTGCAAGTGTGCTGTTCTGTTGATAAGTGGAGAACTCTTGAGCGGTTGATTTTGATCCAAGGTCAGCTACCAGGGCATCCAGGTCATGGTCCTCCAGTTCATTAAGGGACTCTGTATGCATAAGATATTTTCTTTAACTCACTTGTTTTTTTAATCTCATCTAATCAAATGCATTCATTTGTTTTATTTCTAAGCCCTACAAACCTAATCTAAACCTAATCTTCACTTATATCAAACATTATCCTCACTGCTGCCAGTGCTAGGTCGCCACGGACGTCTAGCAAAACAAAACAAAAAACCGTCACTCCCTGTTATCTCTTGCAGCGCTGCCTCATATCTCCCCCACTTGCATCCTTCTGCTACACTGTACTTTCATGACAGTGTGACTCTTTATCTGCCCTCCTAGCTTTGGGTGAGCGCATCGCAGTCAGAGTGAGCACTCACCATTCAGGTCTGTGAAGCCAATGGAGAAGGTGCTGTCTCTGTGTGAGGCAGGGTCCACCTCTAGCGGATCCTCTGCAGGTTGTAGACTCTGTGGGGATATTATGTGTGTGTGTACATTAATAACGCCTCACATCAACATTTCATCATTTTATTTAACGTTTTCAAACAGATAATACAGAAGTCATGTTTTTAATGGGAGCTACAGTTGGTTGTTTCAGATAACGCATACAATGAAAGAGCAACTCAAAAATCAAAGTGATTTGAGCTGCTCTGAACTGTTGTTTAATTATGTTACACTAGCCTGTTATATATCAGCGACATTGTTTCCCAGTGCTTGATGGTGTTTTGTTCTTAAGAGGCACCAGCAATAAAGAACAGACAGCCCTCAGCATATGTACCGGCAATAAATCCTGTCAGTTAAGGAAATGGATTTGTGAAACTGATATGTTGCAGTGTCACAAGTTGAAACGTCTGAGAAAGTAGTGGCTTTGGCAGTTCTATCAATTAAAACATCTCCAGGTAAGCTGCATCCCCGTTACAGGATCTGAATACCACGAAGGAGGAGAGTTATTATTAAAACTGTAATAGTTTGATCATTAACACAAGTCTCAGTTAGAGTCAGTCATAAAAAAGCTGGGCCGATTGCCAACCTGTACATAAGTGATGCCTTCCAGCAGGCAGTTCAGTCCTGGTGAGTGTGTATGAAAACACATGTTATCATGCTAAAGCTTCTGCTTAAATGACACCTCCAAGCTTCTTAAGTCAGGGATAAAAGAGACCTTCTCTGTTTTCTGGCTCCAAGGCAGTAAAGCAGAGAATGCACCCAATCAAGGCAATAAGCGGAATTATTTCAAATCCTTTTGTTTTCTGGGACTCTGGGAGGATCAGTGCTTTAATCAAAAAGCTCTTCTCTGCTAAGACTCTGTGGGTGTTTGTCACTGTGAATGCTTTCCAAGAGGACGGGTGCCAAAGTGACATATAGAGCCTTTTTCTGATATGTCTGATGTACCGTTGAAGATGGAGCCTGCTCCTAGGGATGAACTCACTTAGCCTACATGGGAAGATTTGAAATGGACAGAAATCACTTCGCGCTTCAGGCTGAAGGTTGCATCAGTTAGAAGCGCATGATGTTTCTCTTGGAGAGCTACAGTCACATGATGAGCAGCTTATGTACGCTTCGGGGAATCTTCAGCCGTCGCCAGCGTTCCAATCCGGATGTGATGACTTCATATCTCAGCGTCATCTCACAGCTTTCTGTCTGATGTTCACTTTCAACGATGGCCATGTTTGATTAGGGAAAGTCCACATTAGCGTGGGAAATATAAGACGATTTGTCTGGTTCATTTCTTGCAACCTTTGCTTCAAAAGCTCCTCAGTGCACTTGGTCATTTTTTAACACAGAAGGTAACCAAAGATGTTTGACGTGATGTGGGTTTTGTGTTTCTCACAGTGCTAGATGAATTTAGGTCAGTTGACTGCACCATTTTTGGTCTAGATTAAAATATATAAACAAGCACTGGACAGATTGCCATGAAATTTGGTCCAGATATGTATATCTCCATTCAGTGAATCTTCATGACTTTGATTGTCCCGTGACTTGAGCCACCAGAAGTTCAATCACTTTGAGCTAAGTTAAAATTTTAAAGTAAATTAACACCTGAGGTTCATGAGAAACTACAAAAACAATAGTATAAATCCCATCAGCCCTTTAATGTTAACAAACGTTACCATGCAACAGGATAAACTGCTAAATATTACACTTCCTAAAAATCTGCATGTTATCATCGAGCATCTTAATATGGTGCTGGTTACATTGAGGTCAGAGCAGCGTTATCATAGCTGTAGAAGACTAGACTCACCTGAGAGAGATGATCCATCTCACCAAGCAGGTGACTGAACATGGCATCTATATCGTCCATCTGAGAGTAGAAATAAAACATAAGAAATTTAGATTTTAGCAGCAGAAATAAAAGTGTATATATACAGCAGATAATGGTGGAGACAAAGCTGGAACTGAAATCAGAAACAAATTTCAGTTCTGTTTAAATTCAGTTTCTCAAATAGTTTGCCATGCAACAAGCAAAGGGCTGGCACATAAACTGTCCTGAAAAGCTGGGCCTAACATTTACATTTTGTGGTGTGACGATACACGCACTCTTGGACACATGCATGCACGTATACACAGTTTGGATGTGTCTGTCATAGCTGTAAAAGACATAAACAACATGCGAAGCTTGAGCTTAATCACTCAGAAAACACAGATGTGATCTCTTATTCTAAACTTAGAGGGACTGGAATGATCTGTGACTATACAAAGTGACAGAGCAGGATGTGTAACAGGGTAAAGTGGCTTCCATCTCGCTCTGGTCACACAAGTTGCTTCTAAACACAATCCAGACGACCTCAACTTCCATTACTGTTGATTAAAGTGGTGGAAACCCCAACTTATTGAAGATAATTTAGAATTTCCTCCACATTTCTGGATGCACATCGCTGTTATCATTCAGTATACTTATGCTACTCGTGTAGAAATAGTTTCGCAGATATAAAGTGCAAACTTTAAAAAGTTAATTAATCACATGAGACATTTGACATCAGATGATGAGGATGCAAAGCAGCAAGATGTCAGTCCCAAAAACATCTTAGGAATAAGTAAAACAATTTTTGATAAATGATTATGCTAATGATAATTATGGTGAAAAAGCTTCTCTAAGATCAAAGATTTTCATCGAACAACATTTTTGCATCTGTTTTTTACCATGGGATGAGATGGCATCGTTCCAGCTTTAGGGTCAAAAATATATCCTACATGTGGAGCAACTTAAAGCAGAAGAATTAGCTGTTTGTTCTTTGCCACTGAGGCTGTTGCTATGGTTGTGGTTATCAAGGACAATAATGCCTGGAAACTGGAAACAACACATGTAAACACAGGAAACAACACATGTAAGTGAGGTGGTTAATAATAGGATTTGCATAAAGGTTTGTCAGCTGATTAGTCGTACCAGAAACATATCGATGCATATTGTCAGTTGTCTAAACTAGAAAGCTGTACAAGCTTCTATGAACTATCCACTACTGGCATTTAAATAGCATAGTTTCCATGCTATGTTCATGCTAATTAGTTTTCTAACCTATATACAGTATATATACTTGTTGCTAGTTGCTGCGGGTGAGAGGCGCCGGGCAGGGGTGGCCATGCTTTTGGCCCCCAGGCTCGGTGCCTGTACGTTGGGGTTCTCCCCGTTGGATGAGAGGGTTGCTTCCCTGCGCCTTCGGGTTGGAGGGAAGACTCTGACTGTTGTTTGCGCTTATGCGCCTAACAGCAG
>JAUYWH010000009.1:5035231-5101694 GCA_034779795.1 Ctenopoma multispine | reverse complement strand
TTGGGAACGCCTTGGGGTCCCCCCAGAGGAGCTGGAGGAGGTGGCCGGGGAGAGGGAGGTCTGGGCTTCCCTGCTTAAGCTGCTGCCCCCGCGACCCGACCTCGGATAAGCGGTTGATAATGGATGGATGGAACCTATATATATGTATAGGTCATAAAACTGCAAATAAAAAAAAGTTTTATGTGAATTAATATGAATAAATTATCTTTTACAGACGTCTGAACTCTGGTGCTGATGGTATTTTTAGAACACGCGTTTTGCGTCTGTAAAGGCGCATAAAGTCAACTGATAATTATGTGGGTTTGACGCTAGATGTGACATCTTTCAAATGAATTGAAATACATGGTTAGTTGATCCATTGTTGCTATAAAAAAGAAGATATAGCAGCTTTGAAACCATTATAATTTATATATTGCAAACTTTTTATAATGACTATAAATTTAATGTTCAGTGTATTTGTAGCGCTGCTTTTAAATGTTTCACTACACTAGCTGCTAATCACCAATTTTGTCTGCTAAGAAGTTAATGTTGGAGATTTTAGCAAACATAGCTGGATGCGCAGTGGAGAATGATGCTATGTGAGAGGTGAGAGTGAACCAAAACCACAAATTTGAAAATTTGAAAACCAAAAAGCTGAAAGATGCTAAAAGCATTTTTAAAGCTGTGGGGAAATAAGAGTGAGATGATTATTATGAACTAATTCCAAAAGTAGCTGTGTGATTCACTGTTAATGGAAAATACTGCATATAGCTATGTATAGCGTTATAGCGTTCAACAATATACTCCATATGCAATTAGATATTTAAAATCCAGCCGGTTAATTGTGAATTGTAATTTAGTAAAAGGGGAACAGTGGAGAGGATGGACTAAGTATTGTTTCCATATGAAAGTGAAATTCTAAAATCAAGAAAGTGAACTCTACCTTTGTGGCTTCTGTCTGATACATGTGAAAGTGGATCATAGCTTCTGATTGTGTAAACAACACACAGGCATAGCTATGTTATCTATCTAACATCATTCACTAATATGACAGTGATACTGTATCTGCAGTCCAGGATGTGTGGTCGTCAAAGCATGCGTTTTAAAAACCACATTTGTTTCTATGTTCCACACTCTCGTCAGGCGTGCCAGGCTATTGCTGTTGTCTCACACGTCGAGAGAGTGAGGAACCGCCAGGAGACAGACGGGCAGGCAAAGCCGGAGCACAAAAAGCGATTTATTGAGACTTATATGCATGGAGGGAATCAGAAAGCGTTGCCTGCTCACTGTAACCCAACATGTTTTCTCTTTTCCTGTGGTCAAGAGCTTCTTACTGTTTTCTAATTAGTTGCACAACCATCCACTGGCTGCTGTGAGAGGACATGTGTTTGTCCTACTCAAAGCTGATCTGATCGTTCAAGTATTTAACTCTTAAAGAGACAGTGTCACTGACAGTGCTGGGTATTCATTTGTATTCATATTCATTCGTGTGCTGTGCAGTCATTAATTGATTGAAAAAAAAACATTTACAGTGTTCTTACCTTTTCTGTCTCTTTCTCACTTGGGAGCATCATGAAGAGTGTGTCAATGTCAATTCATGGGTCAGTGAGTAACCACTGGTGCGTGTGACTCGCACAGCCTCTGCAGACTGTACTTGAACTTCCTGTGAAATCAGGAAGCACATTTAACTGTTTGTCTGGTGTAGCAGAGAGGGGTTTACTTTTGTCAGATTGCACATATGTGGTGGTATGCCACAGCTGCTGACCCTTCAATATGCCACGACCCATCAACATTGAGCTGGAGCCACACATTTATTTAGTCTGTTATGTTGCAAATTTTGTTTCCACAAATATGCAACATAGCTGATTTCCATCTACATTATTCCTCTGTTAGTATGTTGCTAGTTCTCAGGTCTTTATTTTAGATTCCTGTGTGTCAAGGACTTGTTTCAGGTCAAATACATACTGATCTGCTGCTACATTTTGAGCCCAGACCTTGGTTGTGGCAGGTCTGCTTACTATCAAAACTAAACATTTATAAGCAGCGTGCAGTTTTTCTGCAGCACATATGTGGAAAGACTGACAATTTTATTTGTTTGTTTGTTTTGGAGAAAGAGACTGAGAGACGGATGGTTGGCTGTGCAAAATTTACATATCTTTTTATATTTCCTTGTCATTCTTTTATATCTTGCCTTATATAAAGCACTTAGCCCTTAGCAGTGTTGTTAAAATGTGCTGCACAAATAAAAATTGGATTATTTGTGCAGCACAATTTAACAACATTGCTAAGTGCTTTATATAATTATATATATATATATATATATATATATATATTTCTCAATGACTTTTAATCAATCAACATCAGTGTTAGTCTTTAAATAAATGGCCCAAGTTACAAAGACTGAAGAGAGGATATGTTTAAATGCTGTACTCTGTTATCATCCTTTTCTGCAGGACAGCAGACAGTATAAGATGTATAGTGATGATAACAGACAGACATTAGCAGCTTCATGAAGCTGTGACTGCTTTAGCATTATTGTGAACTGTGAACTTGGTCTTTTCGTACAGTTGTGTCTCACAACTTATATATATCAAAGACGATTCTCAGAACGACGTGTGGTCTCAAATAGCCTGATCAAGTGATTAAATTAGTAACCTTCAAAGTTCAGCCCTGCTATCACTTGCTGCGTTTGTGCGTGTGTGACCTTCGCTGTTTCAGCCTTTCAACTGTCTTATAAGTTAAAACAAACATTCTCAGCTCACTCTCTTTATATATATTAATCATGTGAGTGTTTATAAGCATTTCTGAATGATCTATAATCAGAAACTGCTGAGAGGTGGAGGATTTATGCACAGACTTGTATATATTCCGTTTGTGTGTCTGTGCCTGTGTTGGTTCCGTTTTGCTGTGAAAATGAGAGGAGAGTTTGTAATGTGGGTTAAAGCTTTAATCCAAACCATGTGGGCCAAAGAGGGGAAATGAGCGTGGCAATAAACTGTAATAAAGTTTACATTTTACAGGAGAAGACGTTTTGGCTCCGACTTCACAATATTACAGAGTCTGTGTTTCAGAAGTCCCACCACTGCATCCTCGTTACAGAGGGATCAAAGCTTTAGTGTCATATAAATCTGGGGTTTTAATTCTGACCGGACTTGTAAAAGACCCACAGAGCTGAACCTGTCAATAAAATAAATGGCAAAAGGAAGAAAAAATTAAATTACAAAGAATGTATTTTTGTCATTTAAACGTGACGATGTGAAAACTCCATAAAGTAATCTCTGAAATTCCACTGGAACATGTGGATCCTGCCATGAAGTTCTGGTGTAGCCTGCAGAACTGCGTATGGCTGACCTGTTCGAGTGTGAGAGTAAAAATAGCAATAGAACAGTCCAAATATCACATGCACAGCTTAAGCAGGAAGGGAGTGAGTCGGCAGAGCGGTATGTCCGGGAAAGCTACGGGTTAATTTAAGACTAGGAGCAAAACCTGTTGCCAATTAGGAACAGTGAGCGCCACATGTGTGTTAGACGTAGCTATCTCCAGAAGGGGCAAGGAGGGTAGAACCCGCAGTGTTCGCAATGGAGACAATCTGAATGTCTGTGTAATCACTTGTTCAACATCAGTTGGTAGTAACCTTCATGGACAACTTCTAATTAAGCGATGATCAAACAAAATCGGCAGGACTGAAGGATTGATGCGCAAAAAGGGCCATTCACACGTGGCCTGCTTTCAGCACTGCAACATGGCACGGATTTCTACCATATTTTTATTTTGTGCCGCATCTTTACTCAGCGGAGCAGAGAGCGTGTCTGAAATGTGCCGGGGGACTCATTGCTTCTCTGCCCAGGACTGGAGCAGAGCGTGCGTCGGAGCGCACTGTCAGGGGCGCACAGAGGCAGCGACGTCCCAACGGCAGTTTCATCCCTCTGCTCAGTCCAGACAAGGACAGGTGTACCCAAATTACCAAAAGGACACTCGTTTTAGTCATCACCAAGCTCAGAGTGCGCCGTTAGCACCGTACACCATCATTCACCCTCAGCAGGGAGGCTTTGCCCAACAAGCTGGTACGGATGGCACCAGGAGGACAAACCCGAGAACCATCACGGCCGAGGTGTTTCATCCTGGCTGCGCCGGTGGGACCTGTCCGACCACTGTGTCTCATCGTCAACCGAGTGATGACGGTGTAACGGGCGAATGCAAAGGGATTGGATGTAAACTGCCGATCCGGATGCTCCAAAAGCCCAAGCCTTGCGCCGGAGACGGTTGCGATCCGCACGGAGGAGACGATAGAAGAAGCGGCACTTCTCCTGTGCATGTGAGGGACAGAGCGGCACAGTTTCTGGACGAACTTCCAGACTATGGTTCGGAACGTGGAGCATCGATACAGTTGACGTGTGACATTAAACCAGGTCAGTCTGAACCTGTGAGAGATTAACCACATAAGTGAAAGAGGAATAAAATAATGTAATGTCACCTACAGCCTTACGGAAAATAATAGATTACTGTGTAATACTTTTATTTCTTTGCTCCAGGGACCAATGAGGTTCCTTCGGAGGATGCTCTTGTGCTTCATCTGCAGTTATCTAAGAGCCAGGAGAAGCTGGTTGAGGCCCTCAGGGGCCAGCAGGACGAGGTCAGGGAGCTACAGAGACTCCTGAGTGAGCAACAGGGGGCGCTGGTCAATCAGCAAAGAGAAATACTGAATCAGCAGAGGAGGATGTATGAACAGATGGAGCAAGTAAGGCTGCTCTCACTGATGATGCACAAGTTAATAGTTGAGGATGATATTATTGAGCACTAGTTAGAAAAAAATCATATTTCTTTAGATTAGGTGGAGAAAAATAATGCAACAAATGAAAGTTTTTAAAATTTCATTGATAATGCATCAGCATCCCTGTGAAGGATCTATCCTATGTTCAAGTGTTACAATGTTTCTCCCATATCATGTTTTTCATTTTCAGGTGAAAGCCCAGTACAACATGTTGATGGACAGCGTCAAACAAATATCTTTGCAGAACGTCCAGGGGGAGCTGGACAGTCACATGGAAACCTTGAGTGTGCAGGTTAGAGCTCACCAAGCGCAGCAGGCTCTCTCTTTGCACAAGGTGGACATGGAGGCCAGTGTGATGGAGGTGAGCTACTGTATCTGTTGTTTTTGACTTTTAGTTAACAGCTCTACATAAACATACTCTGATGATCACATCGACATGGTTGATGCCATCAGGTGGGTCGCTCCCTGTTGTCCTGTGGCACCTGCGATCCGCAGGAGTACTGTGGCTTCAGCAGTGGTCGCGCTCGCTGTGAGAGGTGCACCATCTGCCCTGCAGGCTTCTTTCTGGTTGCCCAGTGTTCGGTCCATGCAGACAGAATCTGCCAGGTAAGCTGAAAATGACTGAATCAGGATCCGTGACAGGTAACAATACAAAATAAGACACAGGAGAAGAAAGCTTGAATTTTGGTTACCTGTTGGTTACTGTTAATGAGAAATAACATTTCTTAGCCACCTGAGTCCATCAGAGATAATCTGAGAAGGGTGAACTTCTTAATTCCGGTATGAATACGAGTACTAATTTTTGCTTTAAAATCATTTCAAAGCATCATTTGTTTATCATTACAGGACAGAGATGAATGCCTTGAGATAGCTGATCTGTGTGGAGGCCAAAACAAGTGTCTCAACACCCCAGGTAACCCTAAATCTTTTGTTAGCATCCTTTGATTCTGTTGAACAACAGAGTTATAACTTGTATTTAGAGACAATGCTTTCGATGGTTCACCTAGACATCAACACTCACACTAATTTTTTTCTCTGCTGTGATGTTACCAGGTGGTTTCAGGTGTAAGGACATGACAGAGCGAGATGCCAACTCAGGAATGTGTGGCCACAGTTACTTCTACAACTCAGACATGGATGAGTGTCAGGCCTGTAATGAGTGTGACGGAGAACACGTGGCTTCACTCTGTTCCTTCACCAAAGACACCATCTGCTCCGGACCCTCTGCAGGGGACAGTTCGCTCTCTCTTTCCTGGACTGGAGATGTGAGCCTGCCAGGGGGAAAAAGCCACGTCTTCGGTCATGTTTTTACCAGTGTGCGGCTTCATGTACAAGGAAGAGGTGACACAGGCCTGGCGTCTACTGAGGATGGTCGTCTGTTGCTCAGGCAGCATGGCCTCGTCTGGCTGGATGAGAATCTCTCAGTGAGCCATGGTTGTCGCAGCTTCATCCAGGTCTGTCTGCGGATGAACAACACTGATGGCTCAGGAGGTCACGACCTCAGCGGCGTTAGAGTGGAGCAGCGCGAGGGAAGGTCTCTCCAAAGTGTCAGCATCAGTGGGGTAGCAGAGGTTGCTCCTGGTCACGTGATCTCCGTGTTCCTCCGGAGTGCCAGCCAGCACTGTAACCAAAGCAGTGAAACACTGCAGCTGTATGACTCCTCAGCAGCACCTCTCAGCCTACTCTGGCTTTCACATGACACCGGTGCTGTTGCCATGACAGCACAAGCGATGGTGTCCGCACACTACCACACAAACTATCGCCCAGTCTTCCACACTACTTCCACCTCTGACCCGTACGTAGTGGGGCTGACTCACGACGGTCGTGGGATCCGTTTTGCGGAAAGTGGCACAGTGCGTTTCGTGTTTCAGCAGGCACTGTACTCCATGGGTCAGGCCTGTGTGAGTGAAGGCTTCCAGATGTTGGCGTATCTTAACCGTAATGGAACCGGCACAGAGCAGTGCCGCACCTTCAAGTCAGGCGTCCACTACCGAGACACGTCCATTTCTCTGTCTGGAGTGGCTAGAGTTAGTCCCGGGGACACACTGGGTTTTGAAATACTGTCTCCTACTCAGTGTAATGTTCGCTTCTTTGGCGACGAGACTGGCATCAGTACCCTGAGTTTGGTCTGGGTTCCTGCTGCTATTTCATCTGCACTGTCTGCCACTGTGGCCCACACCGGCCTTCCTTCAGGTGCTGTTAGGAACAAGCCACTGTTCTTCCGTCAGACCAGCGCTCAGGTGTCCCAGATGGGGCTGCTAGGGAAGGGATCCACAGACCAGAGAAGAGATTTTGTTTTCAGGGAGAGTGGCACAGTCAGTGTAGCGATGGATCTCAAACTGATTCATTCCTGTAACTTGGTCAAAGTGACTCTGCTGAGGCAAAGTAATCCAGAGGGGCCCAGACGAGGTAGGGAAGCAGAAAGAGCTCAGTCCGTGCCTCTGGCCCAGCAGGTGGGTGGTCACATGCCAGAGGGCAGCCAGTGGGCCAGTGTGAGCTTGCGGGCATCCTTCCAGGTTCACAATGGGACAGCAGTGTTTTTCACCCTGGACTGTGTACGTGGACGGGTAAACCAGATCAGTCACCAGACAGGAAGTGGAGTGTCAATCCTCTGGGTAGCGGCATAATAAAAGAAAACCTTTTCAAATGTTTCTTTGGATGGACTTTATGAAATTAATTGATTTATTTTTTAATTAATCATTTGATTTTTTTGGAAAATGCACATGCTCGTGCTTTCTTTCCCTGAGTTAGAAGAGAAGAACAAGTCCAGTTAATTTCATCTAAAATCAATTTTCTGTGAAATATGACGTTAGCATAAGGACTAAAAATAGCCAGCGGACACACACCCACACACCCACACCCACAACAACCACACGCACCTAAAACGTTCGCAAATAAACAATTTAACATGTGTAAAAGGAAGTTGTGGTTTAATGTGAGGCTAGCTGCTTCCCTGTCCACCCAGTCTTTGTGATAAGCTGAGCTAACTGCCTCCTCATGATAACTTCGTATTTAACAACAGTACTAATTAGATCTTCTCATCTAAGTTTTGGTAAAACACATAAGTCTGATTTTACTTTATTGTTGCTATCCTACAGATAGTTGTTGTTGTTTAATCCAGTTTTGTGTTGAAAATTTAAATATGGACTTTATGCATTACGCATCAATTCTATTTATATAATTCAAGTATCAGTACTTTCTATAGAAGTACCACCTATGACTGTAGGCTGTAGATTCACACAGTACTACGACCCAGTTTGATTTCTTAGTTCTCTTGTGCAGTTTTCTGCTTTTTTGTTTTCATAAATTCCATTTGTGGCGTTTTCTGCTGTCACCAAAAGTGGTTCACTGGGGCTGGTTTCATTCAAGAGGGTGTTTTTTAAGTGCATGTGTTTCATGTTAGCGGCCGTTTTCTAATGTGAATATCTAATGCATGCCTTGTTTAATGACCACTTTCTGCATTTTATGGGCTTAAAGAGACCCATCATGTATTTCACTAAGGCCACAGCTGAAATTAAACTGCATTTTTAAACATTAACACCTAAAGATACATTTACTGTTCACACAAATTAAGCTGTAATAAAATGTATATTTGATGTTTTATAGTAAAGCCAATAAAAATAAATTGCGTTACCTGAATTGTTTGGTGCCTTTGTGTGTAAGCACTCAAACAATCTGGTACATTCTTGCTCTCTTTACTTGGTCTGGTATGACCAGTTTACTGTATGGTGGCTAAAAATGTATATAAATTATTAGGACAACACTGCTAGTTTTAACTGTGCTTTAACTACATATACCCAGCTAGTCCACAAACACAAGTATTTTAAAATTTTTGCTATTTTTTGTCTTTTTTATATTTAGCCTTCATGTATTAGACTTATTAAACCATAAAAGTTACTCAATTTACCAGTATGTTAAGTAATAGTTAGCCTTCTCTGATTGCTTTACATGAGTGACCCTCATTCTAAAAGTGAATATCTGTTTCTGCTACCAATAAGACCGGGTCACATCTTAGCATCTTCAAGCTACATCCAGATTACAATCACAATAAACTATATAAAGATATTACTCCTTGTAAGTCGCTGTGGATAAAAGCGTCTGCCTAATGAACAAAAGTAAAGTAAAGTAAAGTAAAGATATGAAAAATAAAGTCACAGGGGTTCATCTCACACAGTACGTTTAGAGATCATCTACTAGAGATCATTGTGCATGTATTAATTCTATTATGTACTTTTCCTACAGGACAGTCTGAGATGTGGAGGCTGAACCGAACATGTTTGCTCTTGGCACAGGCTGCCAGGTGTTTCCTATTACACATCAAAGAATGGAGGTTCTTTATCATAAATTTAAACAGTTGAAATTATATTAGCAGGGTGGTTAACCTCCTAATGGCCCCCCTACGCACTTCCACCAACAACCTCCTCATTCCCAGAGTTCTGCGCTGCCTTGGCACAAGATCAAAAAGCATCTCTGGGCACATGTGCTGTGAAAAGCAGTAGAAAAGTTGATAACCTCCAGGTTTGTGTGTGTTATACATTAATAAAAAAATCACATCTTTTGGGGGATTCTTTCCATTTATATGCAGGACTCTGTCTTGAAGGTACTCGCATGAAGTCTCTGATATCCAAAGAGAGTCCAGTCATGACCATTTCTCACTTCAGCCCTCTAATTCTCTCTAGTTCAAAGCTGCATGACCAGACTGTTACTTAGAGTAAGGCGTGTGCACCACAATGTACGCAGTAAAGATGATATTTAAAAGCACCATCAGGCTGATGGGTGGCTGACTGGATGAGTTATGGTGGCCTGAGGATGATGAATGTTTAAGGGAAAAGGTCAGGGCTCAACAGTATAGAGAGACTGGCAGGACTAGTTGACCTAACACACAAACACTCGGGGTAATGGAGTACAGATGGAGAAAAAAGACAAGCATAAAAGCGTGTTGAGTTGGTATGGGTGTGTCTTTGGACACTACGTATGTTTGTAAGTGTGTTTTATGTTGGGAAAAAAAATGAAATCATGCAGTCATGCATATCCTCCACCATAGGTTTTTAACTTATTTGAAAAGTTAAGTTTTAGAATTAGGTCTAGTATTTTCTAAAATATGTTTGTCGATATTTATATTTTCCATATTTCCACATTTGATATATTTATAAGAAGAAAGCCACTACTATCTACTATTCAAAAAACTATTGGTTGGTTTAGGGACTGTATGAAAATTGTTATTGGGCGTGAATTTTATGTCGTTGTGTTTTCAGATCAGTTGTAAAACATTCAAAAAAAGTGTCCACAGACTAAACAAACCCTCCACCTTTGTGTTACATTAAAGGGCGTGTGAAGTCTGCACTGACCTCTCCAGAAGACAGGCTGTAGCATGAGGTGGATGGAGAACTTAGCTCATATGGTGCACAGACTGTGAACGTACAGGTAGAAAGAATGTACAGAAAACAGGTGGCCCCCCAGGTTTGCTCTCCATTATGAACCAACCACGAGGGAGACGATAAAGACAGTAGACAGAGATGCAGACGGAGGTGTGGGAGAGAAATAAAAAGAAAGCTGTGGGAAAGTGAGAAATCGCCTGCTCCTGTGTGTCTGCATCTGGAAGCAGTTCTCACTTGTTTCTCCTCTTATTTGTTTTTTAACTCCCCCAGAGGCATCTCGCAGTCTTTGGGTAGATGTTGTAGAAACCAACATTTGCATAGCTTCGGGTCATAAACTGATCAAACAAACATTATCAAATGGTAACAAATCCAGTAAATCCTCACTTCAACAAAAGAAAACACTGTTCATGTAATGATGTAACACTGCCCTCTACAGGACATAAAAATAATAATACATACACTTTTGGAGGAGGTATAATTTATTTTCACTACAGACATACACATTTTTTATGCCATTTAACCAAGTTAACAGTTTGTATAATTAGATGTATTACAACAGTACAGGTATATCATAGTCATTTATTTATTATTTATCACTGTTATCTTGGTTTTACATAAACTTACTTCAGATATCATTTCATTTATGTATACAGACAGTGTGGCCATTGTAGGGGATTGCACTTGAGCAGTTACAGAGCAATATTCAATATTGTTGTGATCATCTAACAATGCAAAATGTGCAGTTTCGTATGAGGTCCACACTGACTTTTTTATGAATTTAACTTTGCAGTGACTTTAATGATAACATAAAAAATGTCATTGTCTAATACAGAGTAAAAATGTGTGAGAACAAGGCAGCTCGTGAGCTGTGATTAGAAATGAAACTACAAACAGTTAAAATCCCACGCAGCATTTAGGGACGTGGCTACAAAACCCCGTTCTGTATATTTAAAGCCTTCAGGGTTTGATATTAAGGTAATAATGTCATCATATACAATTAACCCTCCGGTGGATTCAGATTTCAGAGAACGAACGTGATAATTCGGCACTTATGTGTTGAGTGTTGCAGCAAAAAGGAAATTGCATCGCAATAATTTTATGAAAGGCATCTTTGAGGCAAATGGAGTGAACAGACGATGATGGTGCATGATGTCTTACGTGATAAATTGAAGCGCTACAGCAGCCTCCTGACGTTTGTAGCTTTGGGATCTGTTTGAAACAGCGGACTAGTTCAAATAAAGAATAAAGACTGTAAAGCTGCTGACTGTAAATAAAGGTCTTCTGTTTGGATAAATATGTTAGCATGAGCTCAGCTGCACATGTTCCAAAATGCTGCCCTAAAATTGTGAGCAATTATTGTGCACCTCCATTGTATACTGGACTTTACTTGTAAGATCATTTCCACTGAGTGACGTGTTCTTGGCAAAACTGTAAATAGTTAAAGACTATGAATGTTAGTTTAACATAGAGATCAAACACTATATAATAATAAGTTGGTTTTTGGTCCGTGCTGCAAAGAGAACTGACAGAACGAGACAGGGAGGAAAAAAGATGTAAGTAGGACGACAGGTAGAAAGAAGTGCATAAAGTGCATGAGTGAAACTGTGATCAGTAGCACACAGACGAGGAGTGAGGAGGACGGGGAGTGGGTACAGAGGTTAAACAAGGCAAAACGTGAGAGGCTTTAGTGCAGGATCTCAATGAGGAGGCGTTTGAAGTCTCCTCCACACTCAGAATCTAGGGCATCCTTCAAGGTAACGTCGTACTTCTCCAGGTACATGTCCTTCACCGTCTCCAGGTCGATCTGTGGATTAGCAACACCACGCTGCTTCATTTTGGTTCTCACATAGATCACTTTCAGGGCACATTTTAATACCAAGATAACATTTTTCTTTGTCTGAAATCAATCTGGAAATAAGTTAATGAAACATCAGGACTACTAAGCTGCTCTATGCAGTTCCACACACACTAACCTCAGAGCGGCCCACAATGATGCGGATGAGTGTGTCCTCGTCAGTTCCCAGTCCCTTCATCGCAGCGTTAAGACGCCGGGCAAAATAAAGCTGCGGGTTCTTAGCACACCTTACTACATACCACAGACACACAGAGGCAGAGTGAGATGTGAAAGAAACTCGTAACTGATCTGAGAGTTAATTGGATTATGAATCATACTGTTATAACCTACTCAAGGTGATGTAGCAGTCCTTGAGGGTTCCTGTGGCCTCAGCATCAACAGCATCCAAAATGTCTGTTCCAGACAGCTGCAAAATAATTCATCAATACACAAACTAAAATCAACAATGACAGAAAGCCATGTTGTTTATTGCAGTTAGTGAGAGTTAGTGCAGTTCTTACAGACTCATAGACTTTAAATGTGGCCTGAAGCTGCATGTAGTTCCTGTGTGTCAGGATGTAGGTGAAGGTCGACTCATCTGTGCCAAACCTGCCTTCTCCTGCCTGATGGTTACACAGAAAGAAAATGAAACATATATTACACTTTTGTGAGCATTAGATGCTGCTCTTTCATTTAACCTCCAGTGTACGCAGCATTAACCAGTAGAACCTTATATATGATGTTTGGATGGTGTAGTTATTGGTTAAAGGATCATTCTTGTGGGCGGCACAGTGGTGTAGTGGTTAGCGCTTCACAGCTAGAAAAGCCGCGTGCCTTTCTGTGTGGGTTCTCTCCCACCATCCACAGACATGTATGTCAGGTTAACTGGTGACTCTAAATTGTCCATAGGTGTGAATGTGAGCGTGTATGGTTATTTGTCTGTAAAAGTCAGCCCTGCGATAGACTGGCAACCTGTCTAGGGTGTACCTCACCTGAAGACAGCTGGGATAAGCTCCAGCACCCCCCGTGAGCCTTACGAGGACAAGCAGTTAAAGTACTCAGAAGTATGATATTTACCTCCGAAATGTAGATAAGTGGAAGTGTAAAGTCGTAGAAAACTGAGATAGTAAAGTACAATTACCTCAAAATCGTACTTAAGTACAGCACTGAAGAAAATGTATTTAGTTATCACAACACTGCAAATCTGCATAGCTATACTGAGGTAAATAACAATGTTAACAGCACAACCAAACAGTACAGATGAGGATGATGCAAATGTTATTTAGCTTGCAAGTAGATCATTAATTAAAGTGTTCGATAACCTAAAAATTTGACAGTTTCTTAAATAGGTAAAAAGTTAAAGGTGGAACATGACTGTCCTTCACTCAATAGCTGAAAATTTCCACATGAATCCCACAATCGTAATATAACCCACAGAACAGCGTTACAACAAATACAGCTTTGATTTAATATAAATCTGCACTTGTGAGATTTTAAAGTGATTCTGTGCTCACATCTAAATCTAGGATCACAGAGATATCAGTGTTATTGTAAAGACTAGAGGGCTTTAATTTAAAGGAATCATGCAGCCCAGATTTAATCTGTGAACATACCTCAAACAAAGACGTGGCATCCTGCTCAGCTAAATCCTCATCCACCTCGTAGCCCTCATCCCTGCTCGCCTGTGGAGAAAGGAGGATATAGGAGCGAGATGAGGGGGAGAATAAAAGGGCATGAGAGATTTAAGAGGATGGATAAGGGAGGTGATACATGCAGAGAGAGCGAGAGAAAAGATTAGTCTGGTAGAAAGGTTAAAGAGATGGATCAGTAAAATAATCTCAAGCATTTAATGGGATAACATTCATCAGCTCCACATTAATAGGACAAATTTAAAGTCAATTGAAGTCACAGCTCTGTGGAGCATGAGTCACACTGTGTTTTTCTTTTCTTTTTTTTTGGAGGGAAGGAAAGAGACGGAAACAGTCTGTGTTTACCTGCAGCAGGGAAATCAGCAAGTTCCTCACATCTCCACTGGTGTCATCCTCAATGTCTGCTTCCAGGTCACGCTCATGCACTGCAGGGAAGAACCAAAAGCGGCAAACACTGTGATGTTGTTAAAGCAATGTTTAACGTATTCGTAATGAACAAAATGTGATCCCAGAAAGATTAAACAACTGGTCACACTTTCCAGTATGAGAGGAAGATCAGATTGGTAACTGTCTACACATGATTCAGCGTGGAAGCAGACTCACTCTGGGCGTATGCCTCCTTGTAACTCAAAATGTCCTGTTGGTAAAAGGGAAGATGAGATTAATTTAACTATAATGAAACCTGCTACAATCAGTATTCACACTGTTTATTTGCAACTTATCAAATCACTATGAGGCTAAATCAGAGGGAACAATCACCCCTGTTGTTCACAGTAGCATTACACGACGTGTAACCATCTTTAAGTCCCTTATTTGTGCTTTTAAAACCTGCACTTTATACACTGTAAATCACCTGTCCTGCACCAGACTACAGACAAAGTTAACGACTAGCTGATGAAAATACTAAGCTAAACGCTCATTCCCCAGGAGCTGAAGTATTTTTTTATAAATTCATTTTTTGCTACTAACAGAGAAACAGGTTCTATAAAAATTTAAAAAAGTGAAAAAGAGCTATGATATAACCCACAAAGATGATGATTCTACATCTCCTGTGCATCCTACAGCCTGACTTTTAACAGCCATGCACACCCACAGAGATATTTTTAATTGGTCCTGTTAATTAACCTTTTCTGACACTAAGTCTAATAAATATGAAAACACATGTACAGGCTTTGATGTGTTTTTCTCAAAGTTAAGTGGAGGAAAGCGTGAAAATAGAAACATGTTACACAGCAACAGCATCACGTCTGGACAGACCTCGTTGGCGGCGGCGCACAGGATCTCCACCAGCACGGCTTCATCTGTGCCCGCTCCCTTCATGGCCTTCCTCAGCTCCTTGGCAAAGTAAACATTTGGAGAGTCCAACATGGCGATGATGGCCTTCTCAAAGCTGCCTGTCAGCTCCTTCTTCAGGATCTCCTCCAACTCCTGAATGAGCACAGGGGTGACATAGTTGGTGTGCGTGTGTGTGTCTGTGTGTGTGTGTGTAAGAGAGATAGGCAGATACTTACATCATCATACTTTTCAAAATAGGCCTGTTTGATTTCCACACGCTGCGCTGCAGAACGATTGGCCAGGATCTGAATAATGGCTTCTTCATCTGTGCCTGGAGAATATACAGCAGTTCACCCTTAGAGCCTGTTAATCTAATAAAATGGCTGCCATGCAGTAAACTAGATTTTATCTGCTTATTTTTTTAAATGTTATATTTACAATAAAATAACGCCATAACTTGATGACCAGAAGTTATATCTTACTACGAAAGCTGTAAATTAAATGATCTGATTCCTGAAGCACTAACACTTTATATGAATTTGTGGCTTCTATATATTCAGGCATTGTGTGAATTTACTGCATGAGTCGTCAGTTTACTGTAACCAGGCGTACACCTTTAAAACAAGTGAATGGAGGAAGTGGAGAAGGAACAGAACATCACACACACTTACCTAAACCTTTACATGCTTTTCTGAGAGCTTTAATATCAGATGTCACATCAAAGTCCTCATATGGGACGATGGTGGACTACAGAATTAAAAAAAAGAAAAGAAAAGACAAGATCAGTGAAAATGTACAGTATGACTCCATCAAATTCAAACAACAGTAAAAGTGCAGTTATATAATTGCTTCCAATTCAAAGTGACGGAGGATTTATTATGGTATTGTAGTGTGTATCCTGCAGGGAAAGGGTGCAGCCTGCGAGCTTGCTGAGTCATGGGGCAGCAGCAGCAGCAGCAGCCTCCTCTCCTCGCCCACCCTCCGTACAACACAATGCGGCCTTATTGATCTGCGTCTCTGAGAAATTCCTCACTCCTGCTGCTGCCTCCTCGGCCTGGCAGGACACAATCCCTCCGCTCATGTTAACTGCGCACGTTCTGCTCCTCCTCAGTGGCGCCGGTTTGTAGACAGTTTGCGCACAAAGTTTAGTTTTTGTAACAAACAATAATGATTTGTATTACTTTTGTGAGATTTATTTACAGTCCTGGTGAAGCACTTTTTAAAACATTAATTCCCACTCCGCGGTTAAATTGTACTAATGTAGAGTTAGGCTTCTTTCAGAAGTTGGGAAAAGTAAAGTGTCTTACCTGTACGTTGCCCATGATATTTAAGCTCGGTATTTCCAGTTAGGAAGCTGTGTGTTTGGATGTTGTGCTGTGCTGCTCTGTAGCTGATGTGATGATGTGATGTCTCCTGCAGCAGAGACGCAGCCCTGTGCGCTGCTGCAGGCATGACGTCACCGCCGCTTATTCCTTTAGCAGGATGGAGCAGGGTGCTGCTGGAGGAGGAGGAGGTGGTGAAATACAGGAAATGGCTCAACTAGGTATCAGCAACAGGTTGTTAGACTTGTTTTAATGATGGGATTATGAATTATTGATTGATATTCGTGGCCAGTCGAGGGAGATTTACACAAACTCAGTACCAAGGAAAAGAACAAGCACTAACAAAACAAATGAATAACATATACGTTACTGTACATAAGCACAAACATACTGCACTAAGAAACACATTTCTCAGAGCACTGTGTGACTGAGTTATTGAAAAAGAAGTGTGTGGGTCAAACAGAGTATTGTAAACTGATATGAAATTGATATACAGAGTAAAATGTGGTAATTAAAGTACAAAGGTTATATTTTATGTGCATGTGTGCAAGGCTTTATAAAGAGTTTAGAAATGTGATTGCTTGTGGAATGAACCTCTTGTAGGATCTCACAGTTCTTGTTTGAGTCCTGTGATACCTCCTGGCAGATGGTAGAAGAGTGAACAGTTCCCATGACGAGGTGGGTTGAGCCTTTAACAATCCTGGCTGCTCTGTTCATGCAGCTTTAGTGAAACATGTGCTGTGTGGTGAGAGAATTCCTGGTGATTTTTTTCTGCCACCCTCTGCTGGACCTTTTGATTTGACGCATTGCAAGCTCCATACTACAGTAGGTGCAGATGCAGCTGGTCAGTGTGCTCTCTATGCAGCCTCTGTAGAACGAAGCGAGGCTGCGAAGGGGAGGTTGGCTCCTCTCATCCTCTGCAGGAGGTGCAGCTGCTGCTAGGCTCTCTTGATTACAGAGGAGGTGTTGAAGATCCACGTCAGATCATGTGTGACTTACACTCCTACAAACTTGGTGCTCTTAACTGAGTCCACGACAGTGGCTTTGATGCAGAGTGCCTTTTGTGTAGCTTGATTGTCGTCAATGATCTGTTTAGTTTTGTTGACATTCAGGGACAAGTCACTTACCAATGTTGTCACTAAAATACTGTATTAAAAAGCTAAAGAAAAGATATTTATTAGTGGTCCCTATCAAACATGTATTATTATATATTATGTTACAGGCTTACAGAGAACATGTGTATCAATACATTTAATAATGAGATCCTAGATGTTTTGTTACAAAAAACTTAATTTGTCTGTGAGTATGTGAGTAGCAATAGCTATGAAATAAAAATATTCACTACTTATTTCAACTAAATGTAGTGAATGTAAAAGACAATTGATGAGTAATTTATAATGACCAACACAGACTGCTTCGAGACAACTGTGATTCTTCCTCTCCACATGGTGGCAGTGTTGTACAGACTGTTTGGACATCAGGCACCTGCAACAACAGGATTTATAGAGATCTGATTCAAATTAGTTGAATTAGGTGTTTTGTAGTTTGAACTGTTTTGACTTTGACAGACACATGCAGTTGATCAGTGTATATGAATTAGTATAAATGTCAAAATTTCAGTCCTGACGTTAACTGAGAGCCAAATCAGTGATGTTTGGTTTTATAGAAATATTTAATTCAGAGTTGAGAACAGGGTATTTACTGTATGTACATGCAACACAATATGAATGTACAATGTAAATACTCCCATGTGGATGCTACAACAGTTGGTACCTTTTTGGAGCAACACTATACAGTATAACAAGCATTAAACACATTTATTGGGAAAGTTACAACATTTCATTTCAAGCAGCCTAAAACCATCTGACAGAAAAAAGGCTTGTGAAGTGTGACAGGTTATGTATATTTATCAAGTCTTCCACTCTACGGATGCTGATTCCCGAATCCCTGTTGAGCTCAAGCCAAACGCATCTGAGCCTCACACAGAAAGTTCAAATGCTTGATAAATACGTGACACCATCTGATATCTACATTTGATTATATCGTGTGTTTGTACGTCCTCTTTAAGTGTTTCATGATAGGTGCAATCGTTTTAAAATGTCTTCTGGTGAATTTCAGCTTCTCGTGGCCCCCGTGCGTTTTCACTGTCGTGCACACACGACCGTACTGAAGCTGACCTGACTATCGCGTGTGACTGTATCGCATGAGGTGTCAGTGGTGGGTGGTTGATCACAGGACAGAAAGGCTGACTGTTGTTGTTGAACATGATGTTGAAATGTTAAATTACTCATCGTCAGCGAGAAGGCGAATGCCAAAAAAAAAAAAGAAAGAAAAGCTTTTGATCATGCATAGACATGGTTTTAGCAATTGAATAAGTGCAAAGATTTGGAGGAAGGTGCATTCAAGCAGATGTAAAATGAGCAACTAAGTGATATAAAAATGCATTATTATTATGTCAGGCTTCGTTTTGGTCCTTGAATGAGTTCATCTCATTTTTTTTTAGACGTGGAGATACAATAACACAGTCTGTGGCGCAAGAGAGTTATTTTTTTTAAAGACAGGATGTCAGGGCAAGAATACAGATTGAACAGTAAATAAAGATCAGCAGCAGGGAGAGCCTCGTGGATATATTAGTACAGCTCAACTACAACTGTGTTAACTGCAAGCCACCTGAAATATGTGTGCACATTATTGATAGCAATGCACATCACTTCAAAAGTATAATGTGGTACAGAGGGAGAAAAATACGAAAGACAACAACATCAAAAGTTCCACTATCATATTTGACCAATAAACATTTAGTTATTGTTGTTGGATGCAGTAGTAAGCCACATGCAATGGCTTTTCAGAGAAATACATACCGCATATGGAGAACGTTTACTGAAGCATACAGTTTTCCTCTTTAAGTACTACAATCTTTGTTATTCCCACGTTTATCTAATCAAACACATCAGCTTTGTGCCGTAACTTATGGATTTAGCCTGAAGGTAAGGCGTCACAAATGTGTCTGGGATTTTGGTCCTGCTTCTCTGAGCCAACATTTTATTTTTCCTTAGGTCTTTTTTTTCCTCCCCTGTCTGCTTGTTTTTGTCACCAACATCTGATACAGGAAGTCTCCACTGGCTTACTGCGTAACACAGAATATCCTCAGTATTACAGGAGAAACATACATCAATAATAAATAAGCTCATTTGGTGAAGGATTCACTGTGTTTGTGACAAATGATTGTCTGATCTGCTGGTAAATATGATTCATTTACAAATCGATGCACTCTGTGAGAAAACATACATAATGTAACTTTGACAAATGTGCAAGCAAAAGTGCTGAATAAAAATTCCTTGAAAGTGACTTGCATTGACTGCAATTACAGTACAAATGAGTAGTTTGCCATTTAGCAAACAGTTATGTTTGGATTTCATCAATGGAAAGAAGAAAAAATGTTCTTCTCACAAAATATTTTTTGACTTAGGTCAACCAGAGAAAATTGTTCTTGTCAGATACGTACCGTGTTGCATCTTTATCGTTCAGTTTCTGTGTCCACTGTTCTGTGAGTCTGCAAATACAAAAAACATAGAACCATCACCAGCAATCATGCCCTCTCACCAGAGTCTTTCTCTAGAAAGTCCCAGGGGCACACATCAGCCATTTTTGCCCCACTGCTGACTGCAGGTTTGTAACTAGTACTCAAAGAACCCTGTTTCTTCCTTTCTGGTGAGAGTTTATTTTTGTGGGTAAAGCTGCTGTTGGTCTCCTGGGAGAAAACCTCTGCCTTCCTGATCTCCGTCATCTCTGGGTCTCTGGTGGAGCTCCTCCGTCGCTCAGAAACCAACCCGCTGCCCTCTGATGACTGGCTAACCCGTCTCCTCTCCACAGGCGGCTTGCTGGAAGAGCCTCTCCTTTCTTTGCTTTTCTCTCTCCCTTTCTCCACCTTGTAGTTGGATGAGCAGGAGCCTTTCCGTTTCTTCTTGTGTGTGGTGGGGCTGCTGCAAATCTTCTCCTGCTTGGGTGAAGGATTGCTCGTATAATCCCACGAGCAGATCTCCACCATCAGTGAGGGAGGTTGTAAAAGGCTTCCTGTAGACTTGGAGTGGTCTGAGTGGAGGCCCTTGGGTTTCCCATCAGTTGGTGTGACACTTTTCTTACGCCTGATCCTGTCTGGAGAGATGGAATCTGAGTCTCCTCCCAGCATGGGCTGCTCATCGAATTCCCATGGACACACATCCGGCTTTAGAGGCAGAGGTGATCTGGGTGGATGAGATTTCCTCATTTCCCTGGCTTCCTCCTTTTCTCCTCCTTTTTCTTTGGAGCGGCGTCTGTTGGACGGGGACTGCCCTGTTTTCTGCCTCTGCTGGGACCGACTCCCTTTGGTGATTCCAGAGCTGCTGCTGCTGCCTCTCCGACCTGAAGAAGTTTCTCCAGGAGCAATGGAAACATGTTTCTGGGTCTTTGCTTCAGAGGGAGTCTGAGGTTCTTCCAGCTCCCAGGGACAAACTTCAGACAAGTCGTAAAGGTTCCTACCAGTCTCGGAGCAAATGGACGGTTGGCTGCCGCTCACCTGTTACAATAAAGACATAAAGTTGTTCATGTTACGGTTCACTTGTTTACGTGCAAACAGATCACACATCCCACTGACTGTAAACTCTAGAACATGGACTAAAAATAATTAAAAACATATATTTCTATATTACTGTATCTTTGTTCTGCCTATCAAACAAACAATTCACCACTACAGTTTTCCTCTCTGATGGGTTCTTGTGTTCACCATGCATCTGCAGAAAATGATGAGAGCTGACCTGTAACTTAAAGCTGCCATAATCGATTTCTATACTAACAATGGATCACATGACCACATGTACCTAAAAGAGGTTCGGTGGTTTGGTACACAAATATGTACCAACTGCATTTATGGCTCTCCTCCTCCTCTTCCTCTTTTTGCTCTGTTTTGCTCTACATGTTTTAATGTTTTCAATCAGCCTCATCCGTGTTGGCTCCACTAAAGTGCACAACAGAAGGAGATAAAGTTAGCAAGTAGCTGGTAAATGTAGTGAAGCATTTAGTAGCTAAAGAGTCAGAGACTTCTGTCAGGAATGGGTGGTGATGAACATAAAAGGAGAGTGAATTGTGGTCTTACATTATTCAGGTGGCCACAATATCAAAATGAACGAAGGCAGACAACTGCAAACAAAACTGACTTTATCATATCAACTTATGGTAACGTGATATGTCAGTATTGTGTTTACACCTCATTCCTGCTGCCCCAAAGTAGCCAAAAAATCTGACTGGACAGACTTTCTGACAACCCAGCCAAATAAGGATGGTGTTTCTGGTGCTGGTGTCATGTTCAGTCAGTGCAGGAGTCTAATCATTTACTCATGTTGGCCCAAAGTGCCCTCTGCACATGCTGCAGCTCCTTCTCTCTGTCCTTAGTCTCATTAATGAAATGATCTATGGAGGAGAGTATCTGAAATATCATTGAGAGCCCTGGAATAAGCTAGTAGGAACTTAAATTACTAAAAATAATTTGGTTTAAAGTATTTTATTTTCAAATAAATTCTTGTGTCTCTCAGATATGTCTAAAAATTTTTATATTTATTTTTTCGATAAATGGTTGTAAATAAACAACAGTTAATTAGTTAAGGACATTGCTGTTGATTATTTTTATTTTAGTATTTTTGTTATAGACTCAATAGCACGAGAACTGAATAACATCCATTAATTAATTTGGATTTCAGCACTTAGAGAAAATCACCTGTTGTTTCATGATGCCCATCTTCATCGGGGTCTTAGAGTACTCCACTGACTGGCTAATGATCATTTTTGGATAGTGCTCAGGTGCCTCATCCACTCCTGACAGCATCCTTCCCTCTTGTCCCTTCAGCCCCTTCTTGCTGGCATCCTCCACGCTTTGCGTTTTGTTAGTAAGACCTGGCATCTTCTCCTTGGCGCTGGCTATAACACTCAGAGACTTCTGCATGATGGAGGTGCGCAGGTGGACAGGTTTCTTCTCGTGTGTCAAGTTGTGAACGCTGGCTGATTTCCAGAACAGCGGAACAGACTCTGTGGACTCGGCTGGTTCCAGTCTTGGTGGAGTCGCAGCTGGCTCGAGCTGCTTCTTGGTGTGTCTCCGTCCAATGAGGGAGCCCAGAAGAGATCCTTCCCCACCACCGATGGCAGGAGCCATTTTGTCTCCTGCAGCTGAGCCAGTCTGGCTTCTTGTTTCCTCATCCTGGTCACAAACATGGTCATAACTGAGTGACTTCTTCAAGGCCATAACTTTGTTCTTTAGAGAGTCATCCCGAGGTTTGCCTGAGGAAAGATTAAAACAATAGATTTATTTGAATGGAGTGTGAATTTATTCATATAACTAGCTCTATATCTTTCTATATAGCTAAACCAACATGAATATCTAAAAATAATTTCATTTTAGTCATGCAACAATAGTCTAATCTAATCTATGGCTGGCAATGTGGGTCTGACCATAATTCTGGTCCTAAATGTCTTAGGGGCAATCTTTAGAACTCCAGACAGTTTAAAAACCTTGCAAGCTCGAACTCATCTAACAACTCAGTCATGCGTCTTATTTCAAAGGTGAAACTCAGCCAAAGATGCTCTTAATTTCCACACTTCTGCTATCACCTTGCATGAACTAAACAGACGGAACCGGGCTCTTACCGTGATGGCTCGGCTCACAGGGGTTTCTCCTCAAAGTGCTGCGGTTGCTGCTGTGTTCACTCCCATCCTCGCGACTGCACTGGCGGTGTATGTGCATGGTCTCTGGGATCTCTGTTATGCGCTTCATCAGCGAGCGACCCAGGCCTTTCTTGGAGTTGCGCTTCTTTTGAAGGTGAGGGTTGTTGGCAAGCATCTTCTTGCGTTTGTAGACTTCCAACTGGGTGTAGAGCTTCTTCAATTCATCCTGAAATAGGACGTTTATATAACATTTTACACACTTGACAAAAAACTTGAATGACTGCTTGACTAAAATCTTTTTAGATCAAAGGTCTACTGTGGCAGAATATATTTGCTTGTCACCGTTTTTTCCCTGGGTTATTCTGATTTTTGTTTTTTTGTATATTTTTGCCTCTTTCACTTCCTAACCCTATACGTCAGGTCACCAGCCCAAACACTCAGTGATACAAATCCATTCCAGTTCAATCTGTTAATGCTTTACAGACATCTGTGTCCATCAGTACTATCTTAAATGAATAGCTGGAGTAAAGTACACAGATTTAAACAATACTCATAATCCATTCTTGTGCCAACTGTGGGAACCTTCAGGTTCTTGAAGCCCATCAAGACTCGAGGAGGGAGGAAAACAGAATCTCCATCCTCAACAAGGCCCAGCAGAGGCTCATTCTGGATACAACCTCTTCCAACTTCTCCCCTTTGGCAGGCACTACAGAGCTCTATTTGCCAAAACTGTCAGGCACCAGATTTCTTTCTTTCAACATGCAATCACATCCATTAACGACAGAACTGATCAGATTGGGCAGATAAGGCAGCATGTTGATATTGCCCCTAAATGCTACTTCACCCGTATATCCTCAGGGTCCAAGCTGTGCTCGCTCCAGGCTGAGGTGAGGCTGTTGTTAGGGTAAGAGCCAGATCTACCCATGTCCAGCTCCTCCTCATAGGCCTCTGTGGCAATATCATCCCTGGCCTGAGTCCCTTTGGACAGGAACTAAGACAAACGGAGAGCAAGGCACAGAACAGCATTACTGACCTGGCAGGAACACTGAGGGACATAAAATTGGAAATGCAGTTTCTCAAGCAATATGATGTCTGTGATAAAAGACTCCTCTGATTATATTTACTGCACTGACAGAATGAACACGAACAAACTTCTAATTTAACTGTACTGATTTGTGTTATACATACATAATACATATTTTAAACATATTATTGATGCACTGATTTTAATTTATTTTATTTCCAATTCCAAGTTACGATCATATCTGTCTGTTGGGGCAAAAAAATCTGTGTAACAATGCAAACTGTTTAAAACTAATTTC
This sequence comes from Ctenopoma multispine, assembly GCA_034779795.1. NCBI lineage: Eukaryota > Metazoa > Chordata > Actinopteri > Anabantiformes > Anabantidae > Ctenopoma > Ctenopoma multispine. The sequence goes on along the minus strand of JAUYWH010000009.1, from coordinate 5,077,474 downwards.
AATGAGTGCAGTTGTTTGCATGCTCTAACCTCCTCTTTGCATGGTGTCAGTGAGATGGGGTTACATTACTACAATAACAAAATGAATTAAGGAGAAAAATTGATCTGTAAAGAGCGGTTTGATTTTGACTTAATGGACCAAAATATTTAGCTTTGTTTGAACAAAGAGAGTAAGAACAGGGAGACCAAACATTCAGCCCGGGTTCAGGAACAGACGCTGTGTGAGGTCTGCATCCTCCCATTGTGCTTAATTATCCCAGTGTACTCAACTGACTTGCACTTGTGAGGTGCCTAATTAAGAAAGAATAAAAGAATGGAGAGCACTGATGGTGTACTGCATTTCTCACACAGCAGGAGAATTAAATGTTTTGCATCAGACTTGAGAGACTGAACATAAAGGCACCCGCGGGAGTGCTTAGCTAAATTACAATAACCACTAACGCAGTTTGAATGGGTTTAAGGTAATGGTAGCAAACGTGTCTGTGTATGTTTGTGTGGTGTTTCGGATCTTTAATATCAAATCAACTTGATTAATCAAGTCGAGATGATTAATGAACTGTTGTGTAAGCTTTTTGTACTGAATGTAAAATCTTCAATAAACATTATTCACATTCTGGGAACAAGAAAAGCAAGACGTCGCCACTGATCTCTGTGAACCTGTGGCACATTAACAGGTGTTCGACTGGAGAAAGATGTGGCGACTGCAAAGCCCAAAGTTCCTGATTCACATTATTTTCATTCATCAAAACCATTCAGTGACCTGTCAAACACTGGAACAACTTTGTATTCAGTGTTTTTTCCTTTCATTGTTCACCAATCTAAACATACTGTTACCTTTGGAACAAGCAGCAGCCCCAGAGTTACAGTCACAGTCAGATGCGTGTGAGCAAAGAACAGCATGAGCATCCAGTCAGGGTGTAGTCCCGGCACCAGAGAAAACCTGAGGGAAAACATCAAGATTCATTCCTTCACTCTTTATCAAAGTGGGTTGTAAAACCATTTGAACTGAGTACTTTATATGTCCGTGAAATATTCTCAGATGCACATATAAACACAGACATTAAAAGTGAATCTCTGGACAGAATAATATATACCACAATCCTGAGGCAGAAAATGAAACTGTAAACAGAGGCATGAGAGCAAAGCTGTGTGAAAATGAGAAAAGTAACAGTTTATTGAACCAGTTGGCTCCTTTTGAGAGTCAATCTGTAGAGGTTATGAAAGATTTGTTCACTTAAACTCTGTTTGGAGGGCTGTGCAGTAATTTTGTGTTGAGGCAAGATGCACTTTCAATAACTCACAGCTGCTGGTGCTATAATGAACACCTGAAAATGCAAGACAGGTTTTGCTATACGCTCTGCTTGGAATTCCTCATTGATACATGTGAAGTGATGCATAGAAGTGTGTTCAAGTGTGTAATCCCTCATCTAAACGTCTCACTCTGTCTCTGCATCTCTGGTGTTTTTCCTTGGCCTCGGGGGCTGTAATCCTGTCATCTGTAGGAAGTAGAGAAATAAAGCCAAAAATACCCAAACAGTAGTATATCTATACTGTATATACACATTAATGTGTATTTACTGTTTCTAAACCCGTTAATGCATTAAACCACCAGAGGGAAATAAACACAATAGGTACAAAGTATGAGTGTGTGCCATTTATCATCTTATTTACAGACATAATAAATTTAACAAAACGTTTCTGGGTCTTCTGGATCGGCGCTATAGAGTTAACTGGATAAACATACTTCATTAGTACTTTGTCTTTTTGTTGAGGCAAATTTGGCTGTTGACATTTTGTTTTGTTTTATGTTAAACTGGAGATTTACTACATATGTAAATTCAGAGCAAATATGATGGTGTGCAGATTTTCTTCTTCAGACTGTCTTCCATTCATTAAAGTTACAAACATTTGACTTCCTGGCATGGTATGCATGTACCTGCACTGCACTACCTGTGCAGTGAACGTATTTCCAGGTAGTACTTGCATGTACATGTACTTGTATATCTCTAGAAGACCATGATGGATAGTTCTAAATGCAGAAATTATATAGAGATTGCCATGATTTTGTATATACTTCACTGACTGCCTAACCACTCTCAAATCAGTTATTACAACTGTGCTTGGAGAATTGGCCTCGGCTGCTTACATTTTGCGACGTTCAGTCTTATCAGCCCGATCAGTGCTTGAGATTCTCTGGCACAGGATGAAGTCAATTAGTCATACTGTAGTGAAAGATTTTTTGAAAAGTTTATGGAACGGAGAAAGAATATTTCTGTCTGTCACCATCAGAAAGACACTGAATCAAATGATGTCACACGAAAGGATTGTGTCCTGTTTTAGCTTCAGTCCAGACAAATCTATGCAGCCTCTAAGCTCACAGCACTAGATTGTGTCATGTCATCATTCCTATTATTGGAGCTGTTGTTGCTGTATTACATCATAGTACATCATAGTTGGTTTTGTATTCACAAGCAACTGAACAGGTAATAGCTTCAATTATTGCTAGAGAAAGTGAAAAGTACACAAAATCCAAAGTGGACTCTAACAAGGCCGTGACGCCAACTTACCACAGCCAATCAAAACCAGACACCATGACAAGAAATCAATACAATTATTTAGGAGTTGTTATACTGATTATTGTGGATTTTGTTGAAGTGTGTGAAAAGATGTTTCTGTACCACCATGAAATACTCGAGTGTGTGTGTGTGTGGTGTGTGTGGGAGAGAGAGAGAGAGAGTGAGAGAGCTATTAACTGTTGTTCCAAGGTTATTCATCACAGATCCACCAAGGTGGCTCAGAGGTTGTTTGTCCTTGTCATCATTGCCAGTAATCACATTGACATTCTTAGTATGTGTGAATATTTTTATCATCCCAAAACCAGCACAAACACATCACGTCGTGCACAAGTCCAGCCTTATCTCTGGACCACAGCAGCTGAGTGACTGTGAACTCACCAAAAAAAGAAAACACTCCCTAGCAAGCAAGAACAGCTTGATTCATAAGCATCTCACACAGCTGATGAAGGTGGTTGGACCTGTTCAGTTTCTCAACATCTTATTAGACTGCTGCCTAAATGAAAAAATAGTTTTATAGGAGGAAGTATGATAAACTGAACGTTTTGCCCCGAGGCTCTTGCAGGTGCTCTGTAAAAACAGTTCATCAGCTTAATTCCCAAAAAGTTCAGCTATTCCTACTTCCACAACAGTTGAAATATAAAGTTGACCGTGATGTTGCAATTTAAATATATAATCTGTGGACATAAACATGTTTTTTCAAACCAGTCAGCCTAACAACCTCTTCTTCATTACCCACCTGATGATGTGGAAGATGACTGATATGAGGAGCTCATTGTAGATAGCCACCGCCATGTAACGTGGCTCGTGAAAAGCAGAGGGTATGGTGCGGACAGCATAGCACAGATACACACCCCACAACAGGAACAGGAACTCCGCTGGGAGAAACACAAAGACAAACAACAAATGGGTCACGATGACAGTTAGAGGAGACCCCCCCATCAAGTTGTTATTGTCTTTAACTTCTATATCCAAAATTTAAATAATGCGATATCTTTGAGTTAAGTATGACGTCTCAATCTCTGCAAAGTTTCACATTTTTCAGAACTGATTTAATATTAAATGAAATTGCTCTACCTCTAGAGTGAAAAACCTGGCAAAAGATCCTTGAACCTTGCTGCAGACGAGGTGTTGATAGGCAATAAAGTAGTTTCAAATTTAACATTTCCTAATTTAGCATGAATTCACAGTGTTTGCAGTGACTTCCCCCAGTGAGGCACCTGCTTCCTCAACAACATGTTGACACATACCTGCTGGTGCCTACCCTCAACAAGGTCACGCAGCTTGACTGCAATTTAAAGGCAATATCAATTTTGGCTTTCTCATTCAGAATATACCATACAGTATAGTAGATGTGCACAGAAAGCTTGTTATCATTCTAAATTGTCAGTGAAATGAAATTCTGGAGAACATCAGTTGCCAAAATCAATAGTAATTATTTTAGATGTGATGAAGAAGATTCCTCAGGGTTGCTGTGTTTTAGATGTATTAAATTATGTCTTGGAGCAATCTCATATATTTTGTATTTGCTGATCTCTGGTGCAGAACAAAAACATGCTGCTTCTTTTGCCGCTACTCGAAAAAATAAAATGTCTCTAAAAACACATATTTTTCATTTGAATGTGCTGTTTATGAAAACTCCAAATTAACATAACAAAGTCAGAGGTTTTTCCTCTGATACAATCTACACAAGCTTATTGTTTGTTTTTCAGACAGTGAATAGCACCAAGAACTGTGCCAAGGACTGTGTTGGCATACGAGACCATAAAGTCTTTTTAGTGATTATAGTCCATTCATATTTATGAAAAGGCCTGGTCTATAAATCATTACTAATTATGGTACTTAGCCCCTCGGGATGCATGAAAAACAGCCTGCAAGAAGGAAAAAATAACAATTCCAACTAAAGCAGATTAATTGCAGATTCAGATTAATTTCTTATTGTTGACATTATTAATACTGTTTTGCACCAGCTGTTTCGTTTTGTATTTCAGGACAAAAATCTGAAGATTTATTCAGTTTTGGACAGACGTGCTCCGTTGTCGGCATTATGACATAGCAGGAGAAAACACAGAAAAGCAAATGGATTAATCTCCACGAGCATGATATGCATCACGGCTCGTGCTTTGTTAAAGTCCTCCAAAGCAGGTTCACCGGGTGCTTCCTGTCCTTCAGTCTCACTGGCTGTCAAAGCGAACAGTGGGTGCTCCCTCATTTCCTATCTTGTCTTGTATGCACACCAACACACACAGATGCAAAAGCACAGACAGAGGGATTGCTGTGCTCTCCGTGTTTCAACCCATTTAACGTGCTGTGTTTATGAGAGGCTGTCACCACTCTCTCCACACACACACACACACACACACACACACTTCCTATGAAGATGGTGCTCCTCTGTCCTGTCTCCAGAGTGTCCTTAGCTGTCCTCCTTTCACCAGCTCTCCTCGTTGCCCACATCCCTACATGCTCCATCCTTCACAGGCACCGCTGTTCTTTTTCCTGCCTCTTCTCTCTCTCTCTCTCTCTCTCTCTCTCTCTCTTTCTGCCTGTCTATCAGTTTTCAGAGTCAGGCCAAGCATCTCCCAGAGATCCATCTTTTTCTTCTTTCCAAACAGGATTAGTCTCCCCCTGCTGTCAGACTGGCTTCAGTGAGGTGCCCATCACTGCCTCCTGCTTTAAGAATCTGTCATTAGGAAGCAACTGTAACACACACACAAGGACATATAGTTCTTATGGTGAAGTATACCTAAAGGGCAGTGCCTCCAAACTCTCAATAACCCAGTCAGTCTTAATTCAAATCAGTGTGTACATTAATAGCTAAGAACAAGGGATCCAATGGTGATGTAGTTTTCTTTTTACTGAACAGTTACAGAAAAGGTTTTGATGATAAAAACACTAGATGTAGATGTTTATAGTTAGTTTTAATTATGCATTAGCAGCAAGTCTCAATTCAACTGGTTCCACTCCTGATGTGCTGCATATAAATAATAGTTAAATAATGTAGTATCACACCTGAAATTGTGGTTAAGCTCAGACATTAGGTGGGAGCATGTCGCAGCCTTATTTAGGTATTAAGTATATGGGAGAGCAAAGCAAACATACATTTTCATTTATTTATTTTTAATTTTTTTACAACCTGAGATATGTTTTCATCTTATTTTGTTAACTAAATAAGACATTTAAGAGACACCTTGTGTGTTACTTTAAAGTTATGTTAAGATACTCGTATTGTATCTTGTTCGCTGAGCATTACAGTGTTAATCTAATGCACAGTAATATTTGTTAAACTGTTATGGGAGATGTTAAATCTAACAATGAACATCATTAAAACTCACAGCTGCGTCCACGTAACCTCGAGTTCAGAGCAGAGATTTTTTCAAAATGCTGCTTCAACTGTAAGGGACCGAATAAATAAACCGGACCTATTATAGCACAATAATGTCTTTTGGCAAGCAGGCGCAGTCTTTGTGAGCATTTTATGTTTGCTTAAAGAGCTAGCTCTGTTCATCTCCAACACCAAGCTCATAAAAGCAGAGGAGTTCAGAGTTATACAAGGTCAAGATTCCTCTGGCCTGCACCTGTTTACCCCTATCTGACATTGGATGCATTGTGCTTAAAACTCACTGAAAATTTCAAGAAGTAGTTTAAAGAATTTAAACAGCACAGCCCCCCCCATTAATGTGCAAATCGTTTGCTGTCAGCTCCCAGAAGGCAGAAGGACTGCTCTATCACCCACAACAGATCTGCGGGTTATAGAGCTGGAAATGGTGCAGTTTCACAATAGAGCACTCAGTTCTGTGAGGTTGTCTTTTTGCCTTACTCTGTTCATCAGTTTGTGAAACTTTGACCATGCTGGCAGTAGAGTCTCAGGACTTTTATCCATTTTTCCTTACAAACTTGTTTTCAGAGATGGCACTGAGGAAAAAGGTTGCAAAGTACACATCCATCTAAATAACTTTCCCACATTGCTGTGTACTGCAATTACAGATAGACTACCTTAAGAAAACTGTAGTATGTGGCACAGTTAATACTGAAAGTGACTTTATAGGAAGAGGAGTTTTGTAGAAATGTTGTTAATGACCAAACAGATGGTTGTATTAACGTGGAGTTTTACTCTTTGCAGTTTGCCTTTATTGTCTGTGTAGATAAGGAAATTTGATTTACTTTTTCAGATATATTTTTCTCACATATAAATGAAAATATTCAGTTTTTTGTGATTGTTTTTGTGGTGGTCTTGCTCATCTGTCCTCCAGGTAAGGACATTTAGCTGTTGGCATTTTATTGTGGAAGGAGATCATCATTGTTTTGGCACAAAAACCTTGAAACTCTGAAGAACAGAGGGCAGGGAAACACTGCTTTTGAGCTTGGTGTTAAGGTGATGTAGTTATGTTTCATGTGTACAACATGTGTTTACCTATAGAAGCGTGTAACTGCTCTGGAGCTCTGTCAAATTAATATATTTCTAGTGTTAACAAATTATTCAATGAATGATCGGTGGTATCAGGCAGTTCTTCCATCTGATGCTGTCCACAGTTTTTTTTTTCCAAAAGTGAAGTAAACTTTACATTAAGTCTTACCCACGCAGCCTGAACTCAAGTTATAAGCCCCAAAGCTCCTTACAGACATCACTGCGCATTGGGCACACACACAAACACACACTCACCGACAGCCATCATGTAGTCCCATCGGTCCAGCAGACACATGCTGAACTGCAGTTCCTCTGGTGTCACACCTGCGGCGATCAGGGCCCGACTCAGCTCGGGGTTCTGGCACACGGCGGAGGTCCAGGCCACCAGGAACCACAGCACCACCAGCACAATTACCGCCAGGAGTCGCAGGACGCGCCAGCTGGTCATGTAAGGCGTCCTCTGGGCCGTGCGAGACAGGAACACCTTTAACACCCTGGGGGAGGGAAAGAAAGGAGGAAGATGCTAGAGCCTGCTGGATGACACCGCGATGAGAGACGCTTTCACTGGCAACTGGCAATACACCCTCAGCTGTTGCTCTTATTAAAATGCCCACTTGAATAAAAAGGAGCAGGGGAGAAGAAGACATTGTTAATTTAATTCATTCGTGTTTGTTAAATATGTTCAGTTTAATTCATGGTGTAATATTTCTTGTGCTGCAGGGGAGAAATAAAGAGATGACAGAGGAAATTCAAGAGCAGAGGTGCAGATTTAAAGAATCAAATCCACCTGGAAATTGCTTCAATCTGTCAGTTTTTTAATTTGTTGTGTGACTATGATGCACATAATGCATGCAGAAGCAGTTTATTTGTAAGTTGCACAGTGATTACTGCCTTTATTACAGGCACACAAGACAATACTGCTTCTGTAAAGGGAATTAAAAATGCAACACATCAGCTGAAATAGTTGCAGTAGCACTAAGTGATCTCACTCTCGGGAAGTAGAAATACACGGGGGCAAAGACAGCAAGTAATTATACAAATATCACTATTAAGGCAGAGAGAGAAATACTCAAATCTCTGTTTACTGTGCTCATCTGCTTTCTCACGACCAGACAAATGTGACAAATCTATCTCATCTCCGATACATTCAGAGGGACCCGGCTGTAAGAGCTTGCCCCCGAGCACACTTCACACTCGACGAGCTAGGGAAAAAAATCAAATTGGTAATTTTGCCAAGGGAACACTCTGGCCGGCCTTTGACCCCCTTCTCCCATCTCAGCAACACTTTCTCTGAGCTGAAGAGGAGGAAGCTTGTGTGTGTGTGTGTGTGTGTGCGTGTGCATCCCTGAATAGATACTTTCACAGGCAGACGCAGCTAGACCAGACCTGATGTGAAATTCAAATGTGCTTAGTGGCAGGACTGCGTACATGTGTGTGCGTACAAGTGTGCAGTCTGAGAGGAAGCTGAATTATTGAAACTGAGAAAGGCTAACTCACAGGGCAAGTTAATATGAGGAGAGGAGAAGAGAAAAAGGAGAAGAGAGAGGAGGGGAGAAGTAAAGACACAAGTGGAGACAAGAGGGGAGGAGACAATTAGGAGATAGGAGACAAGAAGACAAAATGAAGGAGAAAAGAGACGACGGCAGAGCAAGAGCAAAGGACAGGAGGAAAGGAATAGAGAGGAGACGAGGAGAGTAAAAGGGGAAAGGAGAGAACAGAAAAAGAGATGAGAAAGAGAGGTGTTCTTTTACTTCAGTGTTGTGTATTACAGACTAGATCAGAATAATTCAGCAGGAGGGAATAACACATACACGTTTGAACTCAATCACCACTGGTTTACACTACCTGTATAGTTTGAGGATGACAGTGCCGTACAGGATGGCGAAACCCAGGAGGCGAACCCAGCGCAGGAGGATACATCGAAACACACTGGGATGGAAGTACAGGATCATCACCTGCAGAGTGTCACAGCAGTGTTACAGTGGTTTTCATACACACACACACATCACCTTGATAACACTTTATTTTGCTGCAAGCGACAAACCACACACTGTACATCAACTCCTGTTATATTCTTGTTACATTCACATAGAAAAATGGTGAGGTGAGTCTTTGAGCATTTGAGAACCAGCGCTGCAGGCAGATTTAGCCACGCAGATATTTCACTCCTCCACAGCTCCCACTGACATGTTTTAACTGTTTGTTGTTCATACGTATGTCAGTCTGAAATACGTTAGATATGAGCATTTGAAGGGTTGGCTTTCATGTCTCGGTGGTGAAACGTGAAAATGTGTGACCGAGAGTGTTTATTTGCCGATTTGTATTTGCTCTGCAACAGAGAATCTGCCGTCGGGTAGCAGCCTATCATTTTCTGCTTGGTGTGAGTTTTATTTGCACCTATTACTGTTAATGACAAGGTTGTGACAGAGGCTGAAGAGGCAAATCTCACATGCCAAGCTGCAAAGATCAGAGCTTTCATTTGCACTGCTATTAGAACGTGTGTCGTGTGTGTGTGTGTGTGTGTGTGCGTGTGTGTGTGTGTGTGTGTGTGTGTGTCAGCACGGCACACACATGTAGCACAGTTACTGCATGCTCGTTTCCACTGAAGCACAGAAAACCTGCTCCACGCACACGTAGTGCTGATTTTTTCCACACACTTCACACTGTTAAAACAGGACTTGAGTCTTACTATTTAATGTTCTGCATTGATGATGGGGATATACTCGCTTGATAAGATGCTTGATAAGTAGTGATTGTAGTAGTCATTTATTTTATTTAACATGTTTTGGGGCATACTTCTGTACTTGTTAATAGTGCAGTGTGTCTGTATGTACAGTATACTAGGATAGCTTATGCTTTTCTTATGTATTAGCCCTGTGATAGAACTACCAACTCTCCCAAGGTGTACACCATAAATACTGTTTACTACAGCTGTAATATAAGCCCATCCCTGAGGGATACAGCCAGCGATTTCTCCCTGCTCTTACCATGCCTTGGCATTCGAGTGACAGCACCTATCCAACATAATTAAGCTTAAGTAACAGCAGCACCTGTAACCTCTTTTCCTCAGAAAGGAGGCAGAACATCTGTGACAAACTCAACTGAGCAAGCAGCCAATCCTGAGGCTGAACTGTCAGACTTCACGATGTGTTTACAGAAAGGAGGAACTAATGTGTAATTGGGAACATGAATAAAAGTGTCTACCCTCTGTTACCGCCAACAGAAATGCAGGGTGAAGTGCGCAGAATGATGAAGTGACAAAAACATCAAATCCGACATTTCACACAGCTATTCAGGTTCTTCCTGTATGAGTAAAACAGATTCTCAAGATGATACATAGGTGTACTGAAGGCCTGTGTATAATCGAACATGCAGTTAAACCCAGCAAGTTCTTTCACCCAACATCCCTATTTTGAACCTCCAATCTGACCACTTTCATTTCTGCTCCACCGTGTAAGCCTGATACAGGCATTTCTCTCACCTCCTGATTAAGAATGTGACACACAGAGTCAAAGCACGGAGCACAGCAGAAGCAACACTTTCTTTCCATCCACAATCCTCATCAAAACCTTTGCAGTGCCAAAGTCTGTCATTGGTATGCTGGTCATGGGAGCCGAGTCCATTTTATACCCAAGAACGGGAATTATAGCTGTTCCTTTTTAATGATCTGCTACCGGCTGTGAATCACCGTTGCAGCTTTGAGTTTGATAAATTAGCTCATGAATGCAAGACAGACAGACAGATATAGAATGAGATTCCTCATACTTTAGGATCTATTTTTAAAAATGTCTTTGTCTCTTTTGTATTTAAATTTGTATTTGATGCTTTTTCAAACTATTTTTTAGTTTTTGTCTCATAACTTTAACACTGATAATGTGCTTCACTGGAAAAATGTGGGTGAGACCACACACAGACAAAGACAGCTACCGGCTCTCTCCGTGGTTCAAACTTAACGAGGCTGTGGCGTTGTCCTTAAGGCACTGTCGTGATTCGTGTCTCAGGCTTGTTTACATGTGGCAGTCTCTGTGTTTACCATTCACCACTCAGCCGCCAGATGCCCTCAGCCTCTTCCTCCATTCCCAATCCCCTGATGCCCACCTCCCCTGCTTCCCATTCCCTAGTCAGCTCACACCTTCTGCACCCGCCTGCTCCACCTGCTCCCTGCCACATCAGCAAATTCTTCAAATGTTCTCTGTGGACGTATCGGTATCATGCCAACCTGCCCATCACGTGTTCTTCCAGTTGTTTGTTCCTGTAGCTTGTTTTTGTCCCTGTCAGCTTCTAAGTCTTTTTCACCAGTTCATAAAAACCTTGTCACTGCATCGATCTGCCTGCCTGTGCGACCATGTTCGGCGCAGACATGAGACTTGCGTCGTTCTTCTCCTGTGACTCTCAGAAATAACTGTGTATTCCCAAAATTGCCGAGCTACTCTTTTGAACCTGTGCCTATAAATGTTGTGGTCACCTGGGTACAGAACAACAAGTTGTATACACAACACTAACATATGGCGTGTTTGCTAACACACAACTGACATAAGACAAAATTAGCATTTATCAGTTTATGTCTTTTTTTTGTTTTCACACGAGGCGATTGTTGAATCTCAGTGTAATGTATGCTATTGTATTCTGCCTCTGCGTCTGTTGAGCAACACGGCTCATGAATCAGGTACTAAATTAGAACAGACAAATCCACAAAGATATACAAATGCAAAGAAGAGAGACAGACAGGTAGCAAGGTAGAAACAACTCTTTAGTGTGTAACTATTCACAGGGCAATTACATTTTCCTGCAGACTCCCCCTGTCTCTGTTTCTCTTTCTTATTTCCTCCTGCCTCTCATGTCTCACACACAGCTGTGGTTAGGATTTGCATCCTGCCTGGCACCTACATCTCTTTGCCACACATCCAGTCTTCTAGCTCTTTGGTTGGACATCAATAAATCACTGCTGCAAATGGGAGATATAGGCTACACGGTTTCTTACACCCACATACAGAAATGCAGTAATGCAAAGTCATGCACTGCTGCAAATCCACACAATCACATACAATGTGAACCTATAAATCTTCTTAAATACATTCATAATCTATCCTCTATCCCGACATTACTCACATGCCAACATGCACAGAGATGGGCAGACACAATCATTACCATGCTTATTCTGCATTGCTACCAGTGTGGACTACAAAATAAGAGGACTTCATCATAAGAAAAGGCTCATTTTTATATTTCCCAGAAGAAAAGGTGGCCTTCCTGGTTTGCATCCAACCCCCCATGCCTCCTCCTATCAATTAATCAACAGATATATTTTTAAAACAACTTGTGCTAGAACTTGATGGAGTGTTTAAAAATGCATTGAGCACCAGAGCGAGCAGCTGCGCCAAGCTTAGCTGAGGAGGCTTGTGGCGGCAGCAAAAAAAGAGACGGCAGCAGCGACAAACGTTAAAGGCTGCGGGGGAGGAGGCAGACACAAAGGTGAGACAGAAGAGAGAACATGCACAGGGGTAATCAAAGGAAAACATGAGGGGGGGGGGGCGCAGGGAAAAGGTAGAGACGAGCAGGAAAGGTGCTAAGGAATGCAGAAAAAATGTGGAGAAACAGCAGAGCAAAGGGAAAAATGAGTCCTTGAGTGTATCCAAGTGTGTGTGTGAGCATAAGAAAGTGGCAGGATATTTTTGGGGAGGTATTTTTGGTGCTTGGCTTATCCTTGGGGTAAATGGTAGAAAGGCTGGATGGATGGGTGCAAAATCAAATCCATTTTAAGCATGAGCAGAAACATTTTGAAGGAGTGGTCACATAAGGATAAGGCTTCAATACCTGCAGCTCTTTATCTGCTCCCACAAAAACTATGAGGCTTCCCATTCTAATGCAAATACCCTTCTTTTGACACACTCCAGTAACTTTAGAAAAAGAACCACGTAGCACTGCAAATCTCTGTCTTCTCAATTTTTTTTTCCTATTTCATAATGGCTAACATCCGGTTGTCAGACTTCATGTTTGAGGAAAGCGGTGGCTCACTGTTGGCAGCCTGTGCAAGCATTTGAAGGGAGTAAATTCCCCGGTTACATCAGATCCCCCTGTTATATGGCGTACAGGTTTCATCCATCTGTTTCCCTGCTAAAGATGGACTTTTGACGCATTACTCCAGGTGCACTGTGGGATGTGTGCACAAGTGTAAATACACACACATACAGTGCACACTGGCATCCACCCACATGGATCCGCTCACATAGAGACTACAAAAAGACGTGGCGTTGTACATGAACACAAACTGTAATGTCCAACTCTTTGTTGTTGTCCAGATAATGAATACAGTACAATAACAATAACTAGAAAGTGGGGAAAATGCCTTGTTTGAGTAGAGTAATGGTGTAAAGCAGTAGATGGAGCAACATGTCTTTTAAACAAACTTACTTCTTCTTACTGGTTCCTCTTTTCCTGTCTAAGAAAATTATATTAAACTCTGTTTCTTGATGCCATACTATTTATAGTCTGAATTCTTCCTATAAAAGCTATTATTAGTTTGGGAGGCTGCCATTTGCACACTAGATTTCACATTTCTACATTCAGACGTAAGGCGCCGCGACAACAAAAACAGTGCTCGGACAAGAGATGACAGTTGCAAAGAAAAGACAAAATGGTGAAAAACACACACAAATCTGTAAAAAAGACAAGAAGACAAGACAAAAGCATTTTAAACTACTGAACTAAAAGAAACATGGAGGCTGTATCTGTTGTTATAAGAAGCATATAATCATACAGCAGCTGCTCAGACCACAATGGGTAAAAAAAAGTCTTTGGTTAATTTCATTAATAAACCAAAACTAATTTGTTTGATTGCACTGTAAATAGATATACTGCTCTGTTGCAGGTCTGACACTTCACACTCACTGTTACCAACGATGTACTTGCAGTCTAACAGATTATACGTTTATCATGAACAACGTAAAAGTAAAGAAGTAACAGACTTATTGAGTGAATTGTGGATACCATGAAAGATCAGTACAGAGACTTACTGGGAAGTAGAGCAGTAGAGCCCCAAATAAGATGGTTTCCAGCAGAATTAGACCAGATGTGCGAATGCTCTGTTAATGAGAGACAAAAGACAAGCTGTCAATCACTCAGATATAGAGGGTGATTTATTTATGTTGCACAATTGAACACATGATACAAATACAGGGGGAGGGTGATGGTTATCTCTCCACATTCTGTTGTTGTGAGTCTGACATCACATCATATTTAAACTCTGTATCATGAAGCTCCCTTTTTAACCACTGCAGGCAAATGCAAATAATAAATTGCTCGTGCCTCGTTCAAAGAAAACAAACCCAAAGATGAGCTGAACATATATATATGTTCCGCCTTCCCCTGAAATAAGGATATGAATGATGACAGACCATTTCTGGGTTGCATTTAATTACCCACTTTACCTCTTGGAAGATTTTTTGTGTCTTTTATGTAAATTCACGGAGCTCTGGGGACATTTTTTGTGAAGGAAGGAAATGTGGGAGATTCTGAGTCAACAACAGAAATATCTATAAATAGCATTCCAGAAAAGATTCAACTCGTGTTTGCACGCGGACTAGTTGTAATTATCCTACACCGCGAGGATCTCATATTTCACCTTATTCTATGAGCAGAGCGTTCATCACGCAAAACCCTTGTTGTAGATCAACATTCAAGGTGGGCTCATGAAAAATGTGTGAGGTTTGTGAACGTTAAAACGTTTAAACAAAGGATCATTAAATCAACTGGATGTGTTTAATTTGGCTTGACTTGGAGAAAAAAAATGTTAATTTTACACATTGAAATCAAGAGCAGAGTAAGACCTACCAGCTTAATCTGGAGAAGTTACTGTATCTAAGTGTACTTCAGTTTTATGTGTGTCTAGAGCTGTGTTCGGCTAAACAAGCTGGATTTTAAAAGTGGTGCAGATATTTTGCAGAGAGACAGTGACATTTCCAGCTACTCTTCACTAAGTAATTAATAAAGCACTCTGGAGATTTACAGACGTGACTGCAAGTCCTGGTATCTACCCACTTATAAAAGAATAAGCTAAAAAGGTTTAAAACTGACAGGAAAATTGGCATCCACTATTCTGTGTTTAATGTTCCTGGGTTGTCCTCTTTTTGCAGGGTTGGTGACATGTACATGTAATTGAACGGACATGATTTTAACAATACAACAAATAAAAAACAGCACAGGTAGAAACACTGGGACGTTAATCTAATATTTTATGGCACATCTTTCAGGGAGTGACAGGAAAGCACAGAGCTTTTAATGAGACTTCTCATGTGGTTGTTTGGTGCAGCTTGTTTGACGGGTGCCTTCTCACACTGGCAAATTATTTCCATTTATGGAAAATTTTCAGTTGGATTAAGGACTTATAGCGGACTTGTGTGTTTCCCTCTCATGCATTCAGGCTTGATGTGAGTTTTGTGGTCATTATCCTGCTGGAGGAGCCCTGAGCTGTGACTGATGGTGCCCTGCACAGACTCAAGGCCAACTGTGCTAGATGCAGCAAAGCAACTCCACAGCACAACTGAGCATCCTCCATTCTACACAACAGGGATGAGGTTCTTTTCTTAATTCACATAAAGTCTATAGTTACTTGACAAAAAAACTAATTTAGCTTCATCAGCTCAAAGCAGAATTTTCCCAGAAGCACTGTGGCTTGTCAATCCTCACCTTGTTCCTCCTGAAGTGGTAGACCACCACCATGCAGGCCAGGTCCAGCACCATACACAGACCCTGGAAGGAGGCCACAGCCAGCCGCAGAGCACTGTCCTCCTGCACCAGACAGGGTGTGTCGTCTCGGCAGTAGGGGCAGCCCTCGCGGCACGGAAGGCACTTGCTTGACACTTCAGAGGTCTCGTCTCTGTGCGAGCCCTGCTCCTTACCTGAGGATGTGAAGACACTTTAGTTATATTTACTTCAGGTGTTCTTAAAGAGTTATGATGAAAGACAGCCATTTAAAATCGTCACACCTAATCATAACTCAGAACACAGATCTGATTTACTGTAGTGTTTTCAAAGATTATCACTGTAATTAATTTGCGTTTAGCTGTCATACACTGCCTTCATATTAAACGCTCAGTTAATCAATGTGATCATTAATCCAATAAATCACAAAGCCCGGGGCTGATAATTACAAGACTACAGCCTTTAATTAAGCAGATGAGAGAATAATGAAGGAGTAGGGGATAGAAAACTGTGATACTGCTCCTTTCATGCACTGCTTGGTTTGTCAAATCTCTTCCTAGATGATTTTTTTTTTGTGTTCACATTCACTATGACTGACACCTTTGAAATCTCAATTAAATCAATTACATGTGAAAAATGATGATGCCAAAAATATAATTTCATCATTCTATGACGTTTCCACTGTAGCAGGATTTGGAGTCAGTCTTAATCCGCCATTTCCACCACACAGGCCCCTCTAGAAAATGATGCTTGATAAGCATGTAATTCCTCCTTCAGTCCCAGAGCTCATACAGTATGCAAGCACTGTGCTAAAGTTGCACAGTGCTTCAGCAGAGCATTGCGAGCGAATGCAGTATGTGTTGAGATGATGGGTAAACAAGTTAAGTATGAATTTACTGGTAAATATAAAGACATTTCAGCCAATTTATCAAGCAATCACACGGTCACTGATGTAAACCGGTTTTGATTTTCCAACAAATGAACTGCCATGTTGCTGTATTTTTTTTTTCTTCTTGCTTAAACACCCAGTGGCCTCAGAGGAGGAAGACTGTGCAGATCTCATTCATTGTTTAGTTTGTTTATCTTCTCAAATATTAATGCGATCCATAACAATGTGATCACAGTGACGGTTTAATCGGTGGCGGGATGTTGTTGTTGGCCGTCTGTGTGGCGAAACTCTTCACTCGTGTAGTGTGAGAGGTCAAATGTTCATGGTGATTTGTCACATGCAGAAAATAAATCATCATTTTAATATAGTGTTATCAGACAAATGCAGTGTTAAGAACAAAAACGTTATTGTAAAAACCAACCCTTCAATTGCAACCAATTTCTTTCTAAGGCTAAAACTAGCTATTTGAAGAAGCACTTAGTTGTATAAGTTTCATTCACATCTTTCACTAAGTAAGTTTAACTAAGTATTCTGGTAAGAGAATAAACCTTCATGGTGCATAATCAGAAAAAGAAAACTAAATCAACCCCACTAAAAAAAAAGGTGTATATAAAACATCTTGTGGTTGATCCAGCATGTAAACCAAACAGCTTTTAGCTCAGCAGGAGGCCCATGTGCTTCCCATCATGCCCTGACTGTGACATTCAAATCAAATGTCATGTTTCATGACGTTCTACAGCAGGTTTCCAAATAAACCACTTATTCATGCAGGTTGCACTTTTCTCTCTTCATTTTTTCTCCCCTTTGATATCCCTTTGACCTGTTGCTAGGGAACAATATTAAATCTATTTCCAGCCTAGTTTTTGTTTGGGGATGTACGAGGAACAGCACACTGGTTCTTGAGGGAGGAATCAGGTTCACCAGCTATTGTGACCCAATCTGAGCTACAGTGATTTTTAATGAGGGGGATTTGGAAGACGAGTCTCTTCACAGACTGAGCAGTTTGGCTATAGGCCTCATCACGCTGCATTACAATAAAGCTCCAGCTTAGCATATCATCCCCCTGGGGTGCTGTATCGTTGGAGTCAGAGATAAAAACCTCGGCAGTTGCCTGATTATCTCGCTCATCAGGGCCAAGCTTTCTGCTCGAGGACGCTGCAGCGTTTTCAGTCAAGGTGTCAGAATATGGACATTTAAATCCAAAGCACAAGCAGGGAGTTAAACCTAAGGATGTACATGAAAAGGGGAAAATGAGAAACACCAGTGGACGGCCCAAAGTGCCATAGATTGAGTGTGCACCTTTAGATTTTACTGTATACTATCACTCTCCATCCATTTATTGTCTATATGTTTGTTTTTTATTATGTCTATGTTTTTCACTCACACAAAGTCACGTGACACTGTTTTGGCCACCATATTGGATATCATGTGATAATGTCTGCTGAGCTGTCTGACCTGGGTTTCTGGTGATGTCACTTAATCTGCAAACATGGCTTGTTAACCACTAGTTCAGGTTATTATGGCAGCAAAGAGAAGAAAGCTGGACAACTACCCGGCCTATGAGTGAGTGACAGATATCGAGCAATGGTTAGTGGGCAAAATTAGTTCAAAGAAGTCAGGGTAAGGCACTTTAAAGTCTCGATCCAAACTTGCATTAGTGTTACATTATCCAGACTAAACTCTTTAGAAACTAAAACTTTTCCAAACTCTTTGAAATATATGAATGCCTAAATAAAATCATGCAGTTGCTCCAATAGTAACTAGTATGTAAGGTACATATTAGGTACTACTGGAATTTATTATACCTAAACCAAGTGTTTCATTGGCATAGCAACATCAACTAATTCAAGTTGCACCACGATGTGTTCTCTGTCTACACAGCTGACTTACAAGCCAACAGGTCTGTGATTCAGATGCAACCTGTGGCTCCCACTAGAGCTCGGAACAGAAACATAGTAGACATTTCCACAATAAGAACAGCTGAAATCCTTTGTCTGAAGCTTGAAGTTTCATAACCTCACACGCCTCAGGATATTCGTTCAAAGACACAGCAGAGATTTCAAACAGAACTGTCAACTAAAAAGAGGTGATTCTTCTTTTTATGTGTATATACTGTATATATCCCCAAACCTTTCTTTTTCTTTTGATGATTCAAAGTTTGGATCTGACACCTCTCTGCAATATGTATTTTTATATCACAGAGGGATTTGTAACCCACTTTTAAAGCCATTGAGCGCCACACGGCTCGGATGGTAGAATCCTCTCCTGCACTGGCACTTGTACTTGTCCAACACAAATCCGTGGCCAACGATGGGAGTGCACTGGGAGAAAAAAGAGGCAGAGAAAGAGAGGTGGAGATGAATAAAAAACACACCCTGCTTTGTTTGTAATCAACAAGACTATCACAACACAAGGTAGTTGCATGGGGGCAAAAGAGGAAAGTGATGAGAATGGAGGATGGAGGGGGATGATGGATCAAGATGGTGACTCAGCCAACAAAGCTGTTTGTGCTTCTCGAACTAAAAAGCAAGTGGGAATAAAATGATAATATTCTATATCAAAATGAAATATCAACAACAAGATCTTAAATATTATAATATTGTTGATTAAAATGAAAAGGTGATGTCAAAGGCTTATTTGATCCGGAGTCATTAAGCAACCTGGCAGCAGTGCAGAACTGTTGTGTTGTCTGCGAAAGCCTTACCCTTCTAAACAAATTATAGGATAGACATTTGTAAAAATACTGAAAGGGCATCTCAAACAGCAAACACGGTCAGTTCTCACCCTTTCTCCTGTGAAATGTTTGATATGGTGGTTTAATATTCAGAAGGAAAACCTGAGAACAATGATAAAATGTTAAAAGGTCTATGGGCCGGGTAGGAATGGGAGCTAGGAAACTTCCTTAGCTCATATTCCAGGCCAGGGGTGAGATGATTTGGTTCTCGAGGTCTGCACTGCTTTGTTTCCAACCATCCCTGCCCTACCCACGACTGATTACGTCAGCCGTGGGTAGATCAGTTGTGCTCAGTCAAATAGAAGCTGGAAATTACCATGTTGTGTTGGTATCTTCCAGCTCATGACAGACTGAGCAGTGGTAGAATTTGCTGGTTAATGTTAATGAATTGAATGAAGAAGACATTTTAGGCAGCGTAATAACCACAGAGAATAACCATACCATACGTATAATCTGGTATATTAATGAAAATGAAATGAAAATCAACCAAAATATATGATATATCGAGTCAATATGAAGCCACTGCCAAGACACAGCAGCAGCAATAGACAGTGATTGTGTTGATTGTTCTTTTCACACATTCATTTATATTTTTAGCCTTTTTAGTTTCCCAAAATGTTTCAGCATGTCTGTTGAGTAAATGTGTTTTTATCACACAGTGGGTTTAGTAGAGATAACCAGTAGGGGAGTCTTTATTATGCAAACCACTACTTTGGATACAGTGTTTAAGAGACTCTTCATGTATTGTTCTGAATTAAATAAAATGTTAATATTATCCAGGGTCCCAGCGGGCAAAACAGATATCAAAACCCAAACACCCCACAGTTTCTATATGTGCTTCTTCTCAGGCCCACTGCAGTCTTTGGTCTCAGTTCATGAGCTTCAGCCACTTTCAGTCATGTTTTTAAGTCTCTTACATCATCCACATGCTCCTCAGCAGTGTGAAGCAGTTATAAGCATGTCTGCTGTCAGGGGAAATTACAGGGTTTTGCCAAGTAACAGGGAAACTAATTAATATCTAAATTAAGAATTAAGGGTTGTTTGCAGAATTTAACTGCGACTGCATGATTCCAGCTTGCATTGAAAACTGTGGGAGCTACATGGGATTACACACCATCTGGAGCCTAAACACAAACTGCGACACCGGCGAACACATACAGAGAAGCAGTAGCTCAGTTGGTAGAGCAGTCATCTTCGAACCCCATGATCAGTGGTTTGACTCCAAGTTCCTCCTGGCTACATGTCAAGGTATATTCGGACATGACACAGAAACCCCGTAGTTATGCACATATCATGCAATTCAAATCCAGCAGCAATAAATTTAAAATGAGCTTTCATAAATAGTGCATTACGGTAGTCCAGGCTAACAGTGAGTCTTCTCTAGGATGGCTGCATTGGAGAACAGCAGGGCTAGATTTACAGCAGGCCAGTTTTATTAACAAATCTTAAGTATCTTTAATATTTTTATCTAAATAAATAGCCATTACAGCATTTAAGAGCCACTCTATTGAAGCCCCTGTGTTTGATGCACATGGTAGTAGTAGTGCTGGGTATTGTAATAACCAGGGTTGCCAGGGTTGTTAGGTTTAAAACCTAACAGCACTTTAGGAAGGTAATTAATCCAGTAATTACTTAATTTAGCAATCAAGGGGCTGTATTTGGTTACCAAGTCGTCCACGTGTGGGGATTCAACAAGCACAATATAATGTGTTAATTACTAAGAAACCACTCTGATGTTTGTGACCAGGGTAAGTTTGTGCCAGCAAACAATCAACCCAACGCTCAATAGCTTAGTGAGTCGAGTTCAACAAGGAAAGAAGGGGTTCATGCAACCTGTTGTCCAAATACACTGAAATCAAAAGTGCAATTGATGAAATTTGGTGCAAATAATACAACATGTTAAACAGCATTATCTGCAACAACAACAACATTATATTTTAACATGTGAATATTAATAATATAAAACATGTCTGAGTTAATATGCCAGTGGTTCTCTGCTTTAACTACATGTCTTTTTGGATAATATTTATTTTCCAGTCAGTTTTTTTATAAGAGCGTGAGTTCTGTATGCTTAAGCTTCCGACTGAACTTCTGCACAGATCAGTTGATTTTCAAAGCTGACAAACAGCACAAATCCGAAGCAGGGAAGCAGTAGCAAGAGAGACGGGCTGTAGAGGGTAGAAATGTCTGAACTAAAGTGCAAACAGTCGACAGAATAAACAGATACAGTAAATCATTGCCTGAGTGTTGTCCCAGTGAAGACAAGCAGGCCTGGGAGTTACACACTTTTTGGAAGAAAGACTGTGAGCTTTTTCTCATGAGACACTGACTGAATAAAGTTGGAAGGTTCTGCTCCAAGATGTGAACTGTGTCGAATGATCTAAAGCTGCAGTATTTTGGGTTTCGTGGTAAAAAAAAAAAGGAAAGATAAACACAGGAGAAAAGGACACAAGCATAATGCTTAACAATGAACACAACACGAGTGGCATCTTTGTGTTAATTAGCCATCAATAGTTGAAACTTTCACCTTGTTTGTCAATAGTAATAGAAGAAATTATAGGATAACGGTCGTTACGCAAATATTTCATTTATATACAGCTACACTGTACAGAAAAGTGATTCCACATACCAAATAGATGTGGCTCACAATGATGTTGATGTACAGTAATAGAGAATTTGTGATATTTTAGGTCAGCATATTAGCATTTGCTAATTAGTGTTAAACACAAAGTACCACACACACTAATACAGCCACAACTCAACATGTATGACAAGCATTTTTTATAACAATATTTTCTATTTACTCCAAAGGAGGCGGAGTCTCATTAAGTTAAGATACGCAGGAGGGACACTGAAGTGGGCGAGGATGTTTGTTGAGGAGGATTGTGTGCATCTCAATTGTTAAATGTAATAAGATATCAGAAACAATTTTTGTTTTCTTAAAGCTCAACACACAAGTGAGAATTAAACACCTGAACCGAATTCAGTGTTCTACAGTATGAGGGAAGTTATGTTGTCAGTCAGTGTAAAATATAACACGTGTGAAATAGTTTCACACAGAGAAACATAATCACAGAAGGTTTTTTTTTACCAATCTACCTGCAAGATACTACTTGTACAATATGTCACACAGGAGATTGTCATGAAGCGTGTCACTCAGTACCTCTGAACACTGCTCTGTATGTCGCTGATCATCAGTGCTGTTTTTTTCACAGAAAGAAACACAGATCTAAAAGCAGGGATTGTAACTGTGCCAAGGCCGGCCTCGTTTCCTCTCAGTCACCATGAAAGAGCTAAAGAGCTACGAAATGGTTGTTTGATGTGTCTGGGGTTGGATGGATCACCTTCAGCAGCCTGTGAGCTGAAGGTAAGAAAGCATTTTATAATTGACCTTACTTCTGAAGCAGTGGGGGCTTTTAATTCCACTTCCATTGGTTGCATTGTCAGTCACAGAAAGTGCAAAGACGTCTTCTTTGAAAAAGGGCAACCGTGTAAAACGATGTTTTATTAAAGAGCCAAGACCTGGTCCTTGCAATTTCTCAGACCTTTTACAGCCTATCAGTGGCATTCTGGTAGTTTTATACGCTGTTTTAAGGGAAAAGATAGTCGGACACACTTCGGCAAAGCCATTCCTGTTGCAGTGATTAATGCATTAAAGCTCTGGTTTTATAATGTCATACACCCAACTATTGTCCTTAAAGAGACTTTGTGGAAAATAAAAGAATTTGCTTAAACA
This sequence comes from Ctenopoma multispine, assembly GCA_034779795.1. NCBI lineage: Eukaryota > Metazoa > Chordata > Actinopteri > Anabantiformes > Anabantidae > Ctenopoma > Ctenopoma multispine. The sequence goes on along the minus strand of JAUYWH010000009.1, from coordinate 5,054,438 downwards.
CACTGAAATGTCATTTCATTCAACTTTATTCATTTAGCCTGAAATTGTGTTCATGTTGATCAACTTCTGTTTGTTTGTTTAGGTTGCACAAACCTACAAAGTGACATATCTATCCCTCTATTGTGTTTTCTACAGTTGACACAGGCACATAAGGTATAGCTGTATAAAAATAATATCACTGTGTCAGTGTCGCTAACAGTTATCTCCATTTCTTCATCACAGTCATCCACTGATGGAGCTTCTGTTGGCTAGTTAGCTACAGTTGTACAAGGATGATATATCCAATCTTAATCCCACTTAAAGCTGTGATTGGTTTAAATACCGTGATTTGCATCACTGAACAAATGTTGACAGTAATTGTAATGTCAACAAGCTAGGGAACATTTATACCGCAGCTGCATTTGCATAATGCTAGTTTAGCACTGGTACAAAAATGTGGCCCTAAGAAGGTGGAATGTGCCCAGATATTTTAATCAAGCATTTGTGAGCACGCAGTAACACACAGCTTCCCTCGAACATGAGATGTTTACAAGATTATGTCTGATCTGAGTCACACCCCTCTTAAAATAGCCAGTGGCTGCATTACAGTACATTCTGGTCCTGTTTTTCTAGACTAGAAATAACTTGTTGGTCTTTGACTTGCCATGATTTCCTGTGCTATTTTAGCTGTTTGTTACTTTTTTCGATTTTTGTTCCTCCACCAACCACCACTTGTCCTCAGTCCCTGCCTTTCTCTACTCCAAACACACACACTGTAGGGATATGCCAATCTACTACAACTCTGCCACACTCCCCTACATTTGTTTCCACTTCACTCATTAGCCTAAACAGTACAAGCCTCTGACTCTGAATTTTATTCAGTATTGAGAATTGTGAACTCATAAACATGGATTAATTTGTTTTTAATGTGTGAACTGAGCTCTGAGAATTATACAACTTCACATATGTATATATGTGTAAAATATATTGTACTCCATATGTAAGGCAAAAAAATTCCTCCCCAGACTGAAGGGCCCTAAAACTAAAAATAAATGATCTGTAACTTTCACATGAAGGCCCCTTATGTTTGGACTGCAGCCTGTGGTACCTGTTTCACTTGTCTCACTGTGCAATTTGATAAAAAAGCTGTGAACACGACACCAAGATAGGAGTTGGCAAGAGAGAAAAAGAGGGAGACAGTGAGAGAAAGCACTCTGCGTCCCTCAGAGATCTATAAATACACTGAAAGCATTAAACCCTAAAAGCATTACAATCACTCTGTCCCTTGGGTAGGGGATCTGGCTGCTGCTGCTGCTACACAAGATGAGCAACCACTGAAACACTAGACGTTTGAGGAGGAGAGACCTTGGACTTAAGCCAGTCTGGAATTTCTCCATTAATTTGGGAGGCTAAAACCAATATATGGCTGGTTTGGTTATTGATTGGCAGTTTGTTATGGTTCCAGTGATTAGAGAAAGAGCCACCAGGAGGGCTGAGCTGCTGTTGGTTTCCCCGCATCCTTAAAGGAGAATATTAGATGTGATAACAGCGGTGAGAAGGCTCTAAATTCAGGTCTGTGATTTACATTCACATTAAATGTGAATATATACGAGACATTACCACTGATTGGTTGTGCAGGCTTAGGAAACGTGTCATGAGTGAAATTCAAGTCTCATTTGGCATTCTGAGACTTGAACCCACATTTTTCCCACACATACATCTTGGTGGGTGGTCCCCCTACAAGAACTAGACTGTGAGGCCTCACTCAATTAAGATCCAACTGCTGCTGCCAACTTGACAGGCTCTTACATTTTTCTGCGGCAGCCGCTGAGCTGCAGGCAACAGATTAGAGAGTGAATGGTGTTTCTCTGTGGAGGATGAATCCTCTCTGACAACTGTCCCTCTCAGCTGTCACTTCTCATCCCTCCCTCAACGTCTTTCCTCCTCTCCAAACTATGTGCATCCCTGCCCTTCTGCTCACCTTCCACACATCACCCTGTGCATCATCAGCCTTATTAAAGGTAAAGAAGTATGCTGGACATGCAGAAAGTACTGCAATACACATCCACGGGTACAACATTTGATCAAAAATGTTGCTTTAACGTTTTTTATTGAGAACACCAGTACTGATAATATATATTGTTAGAGATAGACCATTAAGGGTTTTAGATTACAGTCTGCAACTTAACATACTTAACATATAATTAAACCACAGTTACTGGCTCCCTTTATTGTAACAGCGATGTACATACCATCACAGAAACTGGAAATCTGTGGAGTTTCTGTGATGAAGGCACCTTCTGGTCTAACAAAGCTTCACCTTCTTGGAGAAAACAAAAGCAAGAACATTGTTGTTGACATAAGGCTGAGGTGACTGCGATGGCTATAACATGCATTTACAGTCAAGACAGATCATAAAGTTTGCACTGAGATGGACTGAGGGTGAAGGAAATGCTGCAAAGTCAAAAATGACCTGGCAAGCCGGAAGATGAATTTGGTGGGAGGCTCAATGTGTTGCCAAGAATAGGAAAGGATACAACAAAGAGAGCTTGCTGTTGCATCTTTTTTTTATCCTTTTTGCCTCCGTGAGATAAAAAGGATTAAGTAAAGTCCAAAAACGTACATGTCTCTTTTAGTCCCTTTTCATTAGAATCTCTTTCAAGTAATTTCAATAATCATGTTATCATAAGACTGAAAAATATATCCTCTGAAGACACAAAAGATAGTTTAGATTGAGACAGTTCAGCCACAAAAAAACAACCCCATAAGTTGTTTGTGCAAGCAGCTTATTAAAATGCATGGTAATGTTTTTATTATTAATTATTGTTGGTTATTAGTTATTATTGGTCATATGAGCAAATACTCCTAAAACTATATGTTTTTTAAAATGTAAGAAAGACATAATTACTTAAGTGGTTATTGATAGCAAAGGATTTCATTGTTGAGGACACCTGAGAGAGGTGGCATTATTATAGAGTTACAAAATCAGCATACAGAGGAAGTAGGTAAAGGAAGGAGCTGATGAAATAGTGAACTTTAACACGGGATACCACCCTTTGTCTCCTATTTCAAACCAATAATCAATTATGTTTTTACCATGGGCAATCTATAACCTCTACTGAATGTATAATTAACCAAGACTGTAACCAAACCTTTCCTAACCAAAACCCAACTGAACTTGTCAAATCATTAAAGCGATGATGGATGTGCTAGATTTTGGATGTTAAAACTGATTCATACTGTATTTACAATCCAACTCTAGAAGGAGTTGTTTTTTATTTGTTATTCATGCAGCAGTGCAGCGGTGCTGTACCGTCAACCCAGGTAAGAATGAGAAAGTGTTGAATGTGGATTTACAGTATAGTTGAACGTAAAGTTAATAAAGCCTCCTACACTTTCACAGGCGTACAGTAAAGCTTGCTTCATTAGAGGGTTGATTTACCTTGGTTTGAACTTCTTTTTTTTTTGTAAATGCAGCTCTGAATACTAACACCAGTGGTTTCTTTGATGATGAAACACACACATACACACACACATATGCATTTCCAACACAGATGCACTCTTCAAGTCTTAAACACTTCAGCTGTGGAGCTTCCAACTCCCCTGAGGAGAGATGGAGAGCCTCTGGCAGAACAAAACACAAAGAAGAGAGTGAAACAAGAACAGACAGAGCAGAACAGGTTATTTTCTGTCTCCTCTGCTCCTCAAGTCAACTTTGTTTACCTGCTTGATATAGGCAGGTAAAAAACAGGTCTTGTGAGTGTGAGTTTTCCTGACACATACAGAATGACATCCAAGATATTTCTTCTACCTAAATATCTTTCAGTGTTAGCGTTCTACACTGTGTCTTATTCAGCTGGGTAACCCTTTCTCTCTATATAGTACTTATGCTGACTTTAAGACTTCTGAAGCTTAAATCCTCTTTTTTTTCCACATGATGCCAGAAAATGCAAAAGACACACAGTAAGTGACACACAAATATTTATATTTATGTCTCTTTTTTTCACCCCATACAGCCTGGAACTGACAAGCCAGCCTGGTTTTCTGCAACAGGGCAGAGACAGACTACGTGCCCAGTTTTTCAGATGAGAGGTAGCCATACATCACCAAAAAAAGAGCAGATGAGCTGCAGCCAGAAATAATTGTATTGCTGCTTGTTTTTTCTTTCTCACACTGTGCGCTCCATACTTGAAGGTAAATTAGGTGCATACGCTGGAAGAAGCTGTAACAATTAGAGGAGAGGTCACCAATTTGTGCTGTGGAGGATGCTTCTGCGGCATTTAAAGCTGCAGAACACGGTGAGGAGAGTTTTTCTATTTTGACTTGGCCAGTTCACACGGTGATTTAATGTTTTAGGCTGGCAGAGAATGACATGTTGACAGATGGAGGGATAATTTCTGCCTTGTATCTCCTCAGAGGACTTAATTGGCTTCCAGAAAATGGAATCATGGATAAGGAGTGAGTGTTAGAAAAGGCAAACTGGAAAACATGATAGTATACGTGAGATGAGGAGGAGGAGATGGCCACAGATGAAGAAGATGGAGAGAAATTTGGAAGAGGGCAAACAGCCATGCATAAAGAGGGTATGGGAAAGGTGCAGAAAAAAGAACTCATACAAACATGCCTATGCAAACATATGTACACGTTGATGCCTGTTTAGATTTAAACACACACACACGCATAAAGTAAAACACAAAAACCTTCTCAGATGCATCTGGTCACAAATCACCCACACTAATCATTCTCAAGCCCTCGTCTAATTATATAAGTGGTGGCTTCTTATGTAAGATGCTTCCCCTACGACTGACTATCCATAATGCATGAAGTCTTGTATTTGGTTCATGGTGACACATCCTACTATCCTCCATAGCCTCGCTGTATCTGGGCAGACCAGGAAAGAGACCAAGAAGCAGAAGAAGCTCTTGTATCAGAGCAGAATCATGCTCAACCATACATAGCAACTTCAAACCACAACTCATAAGTTACCTTATTGAAAGAGAAGTCACAAAAGGTGCACAGTTCCTTTTAAATTAGCTAAATCGATTGGGTTTTACTTAAATGCAACTACCAGATTTAGCCGACTTTGCGATATCCTCAGGTTTCACCATTTTAGAAAATAAACAGAGTAGAAGAACTGCAGTCTTAACACAAAAGCTGTTTAGCTATAAACAGTCTGAACCATTACATCACAGTGACAATGAGAAGGAAACTGTTGTGGTAATACTCTGCACACTCTGCAGAACACATGATGCTCTATCACATTACTAGAGACCGTCTCGTTATTATCGTTCTCGCTGAGATGGAGCCTCGGGGCGTGTTTATACTCAATGGGCAAACCAATGAGCTTCATACTGACTTTCTACAGCCCATTTCCCAAAAAATATATTTAGTGAGATTTAGAAATGAACAGTTTTAACAAGAACAACTGGATAAAAAAGAGTTCTACTTGGTGTCTGATAACAAGCTGAAAAACTTTCTATCGTATCTTACCTCGGTGTGTGTGCAGGTTAAGATTAAGTTTTAGTGTTAGAATAGGGTACGCATTATGTCAATGAGAGTTCTTACTAGTATAGCAAGACAAACGTGTATGTCTGGGCTTTTTTTTTTAAGCTATAAACAATTGATTACATCAAATCAGAACAAGCTGGGCAACATGCAAAGACAGCGAAATGACACAAAAATGACACTTGACAGGAGAAAAAAACCTTTTACATCTAAAATTTTAAACCAAAACTAAATTGTACACAAACTACTAGGCTCTATATATTATTTACCAAACATATTTAGACTACTCCTAAAAATTAAACTGCTTTTATTTCTGCTCTGTGTTCTTCTTCTTGCTGTTAGTATTTGCTGAAGGTGCTCTCCTACCTTTAAGATCGCTCTGTATCTTTCACCCCTATATAACAAATTCTCACTTCTATTTATATAACTGCGATATAACAGACAGTCTGGAGATATTACAGAATCTCAAACACTGTCAGTGAACTGTTGGTCCTCGTGTCTTGTCACCTTCTCCTGAGTCAAAGGTGATGGAAGCATTTTTGCTTCAATTCGAATGTGCAGTTATTGAAATACAATACTATTCAAAGCTTTGAGATCATTTAGAATTTTTTTTAAAGAAAAGCATTTTTTGCCCATTAAAATAATATCAAATTCATCATAAACATAGCATGGATATCATTAATGTTCCAAATGACTATTATAGCTGGAAACAGCAGACGTTTTAATGGAATAACTACATTGGTTTACAGAGACTAGACCTGAGTTCCAGTGTTTGCTGATGCATGTTTATTGATTTACTGTAAAAGACTAACTGATCATTAGATTATTATGCTAGCATAGCTGATTACTGTGCCAATTAAAGAAGCAATTAAACTGGCTTACTTCACACTAGTTAAGTATCTGGAGCATCAGCATTGATGAGTTTGACTCAAAATGACCACAATCAAAGAACTTTCTGTTGTAATGAAGGCTGCTGCATGTGATAAATTACTCAGGAACCGAGGATCACGTACAATGCTGTGTACTATTCCCTTCACAGGGAAGCACAAACTTATTCTAATCCCACTGATGCAGGTAAATAGTTTATGCAAGGTAAACACAACTGAAACAAACTTAACTATCTATAGCCAGGTCTCAGACGGGTCAGTAAAAAGAAGTTATTTTGTCTGTAATGGAGTGACCAGCACAGTCACCAGATCACAACCTTACTGAGCAGTTAGACTACATGTTAGGTAATAGAGTAAAAAAACAGTATATAATATAAAAATCGATAGGATATGTAAGAAAAGCCAGTCAAACCAATCCGACTTGTGGGCAGTGCTCCAGGAAGTATGAGGTGAAATCTCTTCAGATTAACTCAGCAAATTTACAATGAAATGTCCAAGGTCTGCAAGACAAGCTGTTACAAAAGGAGGATTCTTTAAAGGAATCTGACTTCAAGTCTGATGGATACGATTATTTTGATGAATAAGCATATACATATATATATGTGTATATATATATATATATATATTTCAAATACTCATTTCATGTGTATTTCATGGAAAACCAGGAGATTTCTAAGTGGCGCCAAACCGTTGAGCAACAGTGTACATCATGATATTACTGCATTCACACAGAAACTGTAAGCTCTGTTGAACTGACCTGCGAGAGGTTTACAGCTGTGATATATTAACATAACATAACATTGACATAATACAGCAAGAAATGTGTTCTTCTCTTATTGATTTCATTACTATATTAAATTATCCACATAAAGAAAGGACAAGACTGATGACTGGTAAAAATCTACAGAATTTCACAATCAAAATTTTATTAATGTATGTGAGATAATTCTCACTCTGCCGTTTTTCAACATCTTAATCCCGGTTTGAAAAGGCAAGAGACACATAACACAGTTGATGCAAGATGGCACTGAATCATTGACTACCGCCTGGCCAAATATAATGTGAAAATCATCAGAGGAGAGGAGAGTAATGAGTCGTAAGAGCTGTAATGATTCTCTGAAAATGTTCTTTCATAATGTGTCATGTCCAGTTTTATTTACAGTGTACAAAGCAAGTGTTTCCAAAAAAAAACAGAATAAAAAACTTATAAATACACATAGACATAAGACTACTGGTGGAATGTGTAAAAACAAAAAACATACATATATACAGTACACGTGCACAAACACACACAACACAAACCCACGATAAGAAAAGAGATTGGTGGTACAGAATAAGTGGTAAAAGTGGTGTGTGGTGGATTGACAGATTGGAATGGCCACGATAACTAAAAGCCTGTCTCTGCCCACCGCAGGAATAATAGAGAGATATCACACGCACCATCTGCACACACAGTCAGTACAGATCTGAACAGAACTACAGTAAGATCAGCAGGAGCACCATTCAGATGTTACCACACTGTAGCAGTGAGCTTATCACAATGGAACAACGCCGTAGAAGCAACACAACAGATTAAGACAAACATTGAAACCTTCAACATTTCCTTCTGTAGTCCCCCCCCCCCCCCCCAATGACAGACCAAGAGGGGGGAGGCACACAGACAAAGAGCATGGTCAATTATTCACCACATCTTGCTGCAATCCATTACACTTCATTTATTATACATCATATGGCCAGCGACATGCCATGCAAGCCTGAGCAGCTACTCTCCCCTGCTGGAGTCGGAGAGGCTTCCTGCGATACATCACATAAAACTAACACATTGACGCTGACATAAGTGAGGGAGTGAACACACAGGCGAGCCCACACACTGAAGCAGGGCTCGACAGAGACACGCGCACACACTCACACACGAGCACAGAGCAGACACAGACACAGAACTATCTCATTGCTCTCTGTCTCTCCATCATCCTGGAAAGTGACGAAACATGATGTATGGCCGCTGTCAGTTCCATCAGAGCACTTCTCGCAGGTAAAAACAGTATAGAAAAAAAAGACACTTACACACACAGTCGCCAACCCCCATCATCACAGACAAGGACCCTGCAGCACATTCATTGAAGTCCACTACTCTCTAGGGCTTTATCTTGTCAGACATTTTGCCATGCAATGATGTGAACAAGTGTTCTCGCCTGGGCTCAGCGGCAGTGTCATTCTGTCAAAAGGTCCACTGTTTTTGGTGCCAACCGAAATAGCTGAGCAGTTGTCGAATTGCTTACGGACATTCAATAATTGCTCAGCTCATTCTCACTTGTGCTCCCGTCCTAACGCAACTGTTATTATAGTGAAATGGATCAACTATTGTTTGGATTACTGTGACATTTAAGAAGAATTCAGAGATGTTACATCTGATACACTATGGCTTTAGTTTTTCACTACATGCTATCAATCAGAGAACTTATAGTTCTAGACTCGTGTTACACACCTTATCAACATATGGTTGAGCAGATGGTTAAGGACATACATAGTGAGGAGAGTGACAACACTGTCACTGATAAAGCAGGATGAGAGTAATTTCAAGCTATTACTAACTGATAATGACTATGGTGGAAACAACAATACTGTAGAGCAAACTCACTTCCATGCTGGTGAGATTACAGCGGTGAGTCCCAGCAAACCAGCCGCTGTTGGAACACTGGTCAATGTCCACATCCTGCAGGTTGACATCCACACGCACAACGCCCCTGCCAGAGGGAAAACAGGGAGAGAGAGAGACATAATGAGATGAGTGGGGAGACAGGAAATAGTGAAAGATAAAATGGTAGAAATGATGAGGAGATTAAACAAAATGGGAAAAGACGGGAAGCAAAAAAATAAAGTAAAAAAAATGAAAATGCAGAAACAGCAGATTGTGGTAAATGACAACAGTTACGAAGAAAATAAATAATAAAAAATAAAGCAATATATTTAACGGGAAGATAAGAGAAGCAAATTAAAAGAATGTGTGAAATACAGTAATGTTGTACAAGTGTGACAAGCGAGAAAAAAGGGGTAGAAGGTGACAAAATTGTACAGGGTTAAGCAAATCAGTGTAAGGGAGATGAGGACAGAAGCAGAGAAAGAAGAAGAGGAAAATTAAAAAGAAGAGTAAGAGTGACGTTCAGGGGAGGTAAGGTCAAGGGAGGAAGACGTGCAAGGGAGAGTGATAAAAGAGAGAAAAGAAGGAAATAGATAGAAAATGGGAAATAAATTAAGAATGATGGAGGCAAGTAATGAAGAAAGAGAGAGAGAGAGAGAGAGAGAGAGAGAGAGAAAAGTAAAAAAAATCAGAAGCAAAGTTGAAATTTTAATAAATACTTGCAAAACAACATTTCTTTGCCAAACACTAGCGACGCACATAGAGATGAACCAAAGTATCATGGTCTTTTTTCTTCCAATAGAACTAATTTAACAAGCACTTATCGAGACGTCTTACAACATTTAAATATTTGGATGCTGATCATGGAGTTTGGTTCTGGAAATGCTTGTCTCGACTTCCACAGCCTGTCGGCGCTTCATCCTTTTCGTTCTCACATACAGCACCATAAATGTAAATATTTAAAAGGACAATATAAAGCCACAGCACCAGTGTTCATAATATTGAAGACAAATGTTACCCACTGCAACAGCGTGGCTTATTTATGGGATTTTAATAGTTTCGGGACACCAACAGAGCACCGGGACACAGAGAAATAAGCTCTATCAGGATTTGGTCACAAATGCAGTTCTAGATAACTACAGGATGAATCATTGTGTACATAATGTACATCATTTCATCATATTTGAAAAATTTTTACATACTGAGTTTTGGGAGTTACAGTATAAGATTTTAAACATAATAAATATGCATGCAGTGTGTTCCTTATGAGCAGACATATGTTGTTCCATCCAAACGAAAGAAAAAAACTTGCATTTTCTTCCTGCCTGTACACTCCATCATCTCTGCAGGAAGCTGGGGCATGATTTAAGTTCACTATGTGGAGGCTACGTTAAGTGAATAAGGTTAAATACAGTTCTGGGATGTGACTGCAATACAGCATCAGAGGAAAACTGCCAGGCACTTAAACTTCTGAAGCTAAGTTCACTTCAACTATTGTCAGGTACCTTTCTCCCCCTATCTCACCCCTTTGTGCTTTTGTGTATGATCCTGACACTTGTTACCTCAGTCTATCTGCTGAGAACTGGAACAAACAACCACCATGGAAAGAGGCTTTGGCCAACATCTCTCCTCAAATACACAGCCACACAGACAGGGGGGAAACAATGTTGACATCTGCAGGTAACAGAACATTGTGTGTGTGTGTGTGTGTGTGTGTGTGTGTGTGTGTGTGTGTGTGTGTGTGTGTGTGTGTGTGTGTGTGTGTGTCCTCCAGTCTGTGTTCACAGGTCAAAGCTTGGCAGAGACTAAAAGCTGTAGAAATAGCAGAGATGTGATAGATGTCAGATCTGAGAACCATTTGTGGACCCCTGAATGTTGAGTGTCACAAAGCAGAATTACAGCCAGGACAGTCTCTGTTATTAGTCTGGTCCTGTTGTTGATCATATTTAATATCACAAATAGTTTGTAGTGATGCTTGGTGTATTTAAAATGATTTAAGTTGCTAACTGAAATTAATTCCTCTCTAGGATTTCTGCTTAAGACACATTTTTCAGAATTATCTTTGCCTGTTCTTGACACTGAACGGTGTGATGTGATGGTTTGGGAGTGCTAATATAATTTATTTTTAGTAACAATGCTTAACCCCATTATTGTGATTCTGATGTATAGATGTCAAAATTAGACTTGTTGCACGTTTAAAGCTTGACAGATGAAAATAATGACATCACCTTTAATCTTTAATCATTAAGATTTTGTTTAAGTTTACAAAAACTAACGATCTCTCTTTATTCTGTAAATTTAGCCTGGAAGGCCAGTGTGTGAAGGGACACACGATGAGAGGGAGGTTGCAGGAGGTAGAAGGAGGAAGACACAGTGGAACTGACACCATCATACACACCAGCTTACGCTTCTCTGTCCAGAGAAAACCAACTTTCTATTTTTAGAAATGTCATTACGGAACGGAAGTGGAGGAACCCACACAGAAGTTGCAGGCCTCAACTCACATTACAGAGAGTGGGAGGAAGGAAACAGCATGTATGTGAATGTGTAGTTGCAGTGGATCTTTATATTCAGTTGGTGAGTTCATCTTTCTACAGGATATAACCACTTTATTATTTTCCCTACTAACTTGATTTCTCTCTTGGCTCCCTCTGCTGACTTCACAGCCAGTGCTGACAAGAACCATACTCTAAGCATGAAAGTTCATTGTGGGAAGAATAATATGTCAAAACAATCCCAACTCAAGGTCCAGCTGTGACGCATGGTCATCTGAGAGTGGGAGTCTGTACTTTTGGGGGTTTTCTTGTGTGCTGTTTTAAGTAGACCTTCACTTACACTTCTGGCAAACTACTAGGTTAGAAGTGTATTCAGTGCTTTGGTTTGATGCAGCTACTAAAAACATGTGTCCAACTACTCATGAAGCAAATGTGACCTTAAAGTCACACAAAGTCACACTACATTATTATACCATACAGCGTGTTGCATGTTAAATGGGAAACTTCTGTTTTCTAACTGTAACTTTTAAAATGCAGCATTCGTACATTTTCTCTGTGTTCCTGTCTTCTCTACGCTCTTTCACAAATGGCATTTGTATGAAAATACATTCACTTGTAAAATGTCACTACCCTTTCAAACCCTCTTGGCTGAGCTTGAATACATTGTTTAATTCTGAGATTATTCACTTCATTCAATAATAACTTATATTATCAGATGCTTTTGACAAATGACACAGCTTCTGTTTCTCTCCTCATCGGGGCATGTTGACGGCCTTCAGCGGGTAAAATTCCACACAGACAAAGTCATTTTTTGAAGTGATTGAACGTTACAGCCAAATTGTGTGAGTCGTAACAAACGAACTATAAAAGTACATTGTTGAAATATTGTGGGATTTTCATGTGGACTAAAATTGATTTGAATTGTCTGATTGATCTAATTCTGTGGTAAAACCATTGTCACCTTCCCAGCAATAACATCAGCCGTGGTATTATTCCCAAAAAGTCCAGAGCCACATCATGAGCTTCATTATGACTGTCCCTGGAGCAGGTAGTGATGCAGCACTTTGCTCAGGGACATGTCAACAGGGTGGATTCTTGCCAACTGGAGACTCGAATCGTGTGCGAGACACCCTGCTGCTTATATGCCACAAGCCAATGTTTGTGTCAGTTCTTCCAAATAAAATGTCGTCCAGATTCAGTTTGTCCCATTATTTGCAGTTGAAGTGGTTTTTACTAAAGCTTTTACTGGAGCTGTAAGGAAATGTGTTTGTGGTGGACTTTTGGCTCAAAACAAGGGTATGTTGTCAAGGATGAAAATTCTCTATTCTCTTTCCTAAGGATTTCCTGGTGATTCACTACTGAAGTGCACATATTGTGTAACACATCTCTCCTGACTGATTGAAGTGTTACGTGCAGCTGAAATCAGAGTGGCTTCATATTGCAGTTGTTGAGCTTTCATTGTTTATTCATGATTTAATTGATCTTATCTAAACACTCTTGGACTGGAGCCTTGAAATATGAGATCCTCGGATGGCTTTATGCACCTATCTGCTATTCACATACATACGCATACACACGAATGCCAGCTTGTATGAACCCAGTCACCAACAAACACTGTGCAAAGCCTGCAGTGTTCATTAGATTGGAGGCTGCAGCAGAAGAGACGCACAGATGTGCTTTGACAGGCGAGCATATTAAATGAGGAAGGTCTACCTGTGTCTGTGAAGCTGTTTTTACACCATCTGTTTTTTGCATAGAGGCTCCAGTTGAACAGAAACTATATTTATATTAATCATCAACGTGAACCATTGTCAATTAACCGTGGTACCTGTGATACGTTTTAATAGCTGGGATTGATTAACAGACAGTTTTAAAATATAGACTATAAAATACTGTATGAAGTGTTTTTTGTTCGCATGTTCTCTTACTCCCCGGTATCACGCACACACACGCGCGTCCTCTCACCTGAACTCTGGTGCAGAGTTACTCTTCAATCCATAGAAGCCCGCAGACAAGGTGAGTAGCCAGTAGGGCACAAACGCCCCATGTTCACACTCCAGGTATGGTGCCGACCACTTGATCTGTTTTTTGTCCAGAAGGTAACTAACACTCTTGGCGCCGGATGCCTCCGGGACTCTTCTGTGCACGTGTGGTCTCCTCCTGTCCCTAAACTCATTAAACCACTCTGACTCCGGGCTCCGGCTCTGCAGGTGACGGTGCGCGGAGCTGGACAGGTCCTGCAACACCACCTCCTTCTCGGTTCTTGTCGCCTGGAGAAAAACGTGGGGCCCCGGCGTCTGCGCGTTCGTGTGGAAGGTCACCACCGCCCTGTGGATTTTGGGGTCCCCCTCGAGGATGCTCTGAACCAGCGCGTGGTACCAGTGGATGTCCCTTCGTAGGGTTTCCTCTCGGGACTTGTTGGCCTGCAAGATCATGTTCAGGAAGTTTGTGGCGTGCGCGACGGTGTCCAGGATGCTGTGAAGGGAATAGTGGGAGGCGACATGCAGGCCGCCTCGCAGGCTGCTCAGCTCGTACCTCCGCGAACAGTTGACCTGCCTCAGAGCAGAGGAGTCCCCGGTGTGCAGGAAAGCGGTCACCACCCTCGGCAGGTCCTCCTCAATTTTGTGCGCCACCACCGTGCGCTCGGTGGATGGTACCGAGTAATAGGTTGGGTGATGGGCCGGCTCCCCGATAATGTTCTGTGTGCTGAAGACGGGTGGGTTCTTGTCGTCTCTGTCATTATCCGACCACTCTACATAACCGTAGTTTGATCCCAAAACGAGCCCTGTTTGCAGAAGCAGCGGGACGACCAGGAGAGCCATTGTTGTTCTTCACAGGCACAGAGATGCCACTGTGAGCACTTGGCAAAGTGTGGCAAGCATAACCAAAGCCACTCTGCTGCTTCACGGGATTGGAGACACTTTAAACACACATCAGAGATTTATATTCCCATGATCAAGCTGAGTACGTTGGAGGATTTCCACTCTTTCCTATCATATTGTGTCCGCGTGTCACAGTGAACCCACTTTCCCTCTTTTCTTGTCCGTTTTCACAATACTACAATCTGATCCAGACAGCCTCCGGTCTCCTAACTCATAAAAACACAACACTTACTCCTCATCGGTCCGCAGTCCATTCATATGCAGCGACGTTATCGCCGAGTGCTCAGTGTCTCTTTTTACTTCTCCTCGAATATATCCATGTGAGATGAGTAGGATAACGAGGAACGGACCAAATTGTTCCTGAAGTTCCGTCCCTCCCAATCAAACCCTAATAGGCCATCGAAAGTGTCGCCCACCGGTGTGTGTGGTTGTTTCTCACTGCCAGTCTGCCGGAGGTGGGAGGAGCGTGGGAACGACGGGAGCTGTCCGGTGCTGAAAGTAGCGCCTGTAGGAAGAAAAAGCGAGGGTGGTGGTGGTGGTGGTGATGAAGAGCTTTCAGTGACGAGGATGGAGGAGAAGCCTGGCAATTAGAGTGAATCTAAAAATAGAATCGGACTGAATTGTGTGAATGCTGGAGAGAGGAGAAGAGACAAACACATGCGGTATGTGCAGTATCGTCCAAAGCTTCACCTGAATGCTGAACATCTCCCTCCAAAAACATGCGCGTTAAAGGAGCAATCAGAAAAAAAATGGACTGCACTTCCACAAAGTTCAACTCATGTGACATATTTTAATTGGACAACATGGCAACAGAGGCCAACACGTCTAAACTTTTGGTGTCAGGTATAGACACCAAAACTACTGCATCCTACGTTTCGCATTATACAACACAATAGATTTAATTTAGAACATTTCCTCCACAGCCACAGAAAACATTATGCAACTATGTTCACAAGCCTGTAATGTGACAAATTACCTGACATGTAAAATCTGTGAATATTATGCTCCTATAACATCCCCCACTAGTCTGAATTCAGACTTTTCACAAGCTTTGTAACCTGGCAGCAGGATTTTGTTTTTCATTAGTGAGGTTTGTCAGATGTTACAGAGCAACGAACAATACCAAATACTAAAGCTACCGCCAACTGGCAAAAACATTATTACAGCCATCGTTGTAGGGGAACAATCTGGAGTACAGGAAGGTCATCGCTGACTTCGTCATCTGGTGTGAACTCAACCACCTGCATATCAAGAGCAGTAAGGTGAAGGAGATGGTGGTTGACCTTTGGAGAAAATCAACACCTATCACGTCGGAGAAGATCCAGGGCTTGGACATCGAGGTGGCTGACAAGTACAAATTCCTGGTTGTTCACCTCAATAGTAAATTGGACTAGTTGGATAACACTCAAGCTACAAGAATGGTCAAAGTCGGCTGCATCTGGTTGGCAGGCTGAGGACTTTTGGGGTGTGTGGAAATTTACTAAGGACCTTTTAGCTGTTTAGGTGGTGGCCTCTGCAATCTTATATGCAGTTTTCTTTTTACTTATTTTTTCTGTTGTATCTGAGGTCACTGGTCACATTGTTTTCTTACCCTTGTGCTGCTGTAACAGGTGAGTTAGCCCTGGTGTGGGATTAATAACGTCAAACTCAAAGTACTAACAAACTCTTGCTACAAAGTTTAAAAAAGTATGAGGAGTTTCCATCCTTTTGACTAACTACATTATATTCAAATAAACAGTTACACAGACACAATAAAAATGTGTATATGTGAGTAACAGTAGTCATAGAGATGACTAGTTGTGATGTGCTGTTCTTACTCATTCCAGTCCATCTGTTGTTGATCACAAACAGACACAAAAGCATTGTTTGTGTTTTTCTGTTGCTGGTGTACATGTGTTCATCTCAGTCAGCTCCGAATTTCAGATCAGGCTGATCGGGAGTCATCCTCGAACTGTGAATGGGCGTTGCAGTGTGCAGCTCGCCCCGGGGTGATTTGCAGGCCGTTGCCATGGCAGTAAAAGGTGATGACCGCAGAGATCTCCCATGCTACCCCGCTGCAGCCAGTGATGAGGAAGGTCTGGCCCTGCAGCATCTACAGCTAGGCCTACAGTGTGAACTTCTCAGACATATTCACAGTACACTCATGCAATCAGTCTCGTATTTGTAGATGTAGTTATGTAAAAGATAGACGATAATAAAGCAAGACAAGACAGAATTTTTTGTCGTTTTACACGTTGATAAAAATGACTCAGCAGCCTCCAGGCCTCATAATAAAAGGTGTGTATGTGCAGGAGATAGTGAATTGGGTGGTGGGAAAGAGAAAGTACCAAGCGGTCTGGGATAATCAGAGGGAAAGAGACAAGAGAGTGTACGAAGTGACTGCTCCAGCCCCATCTGTTTCATCTTCTCTTACAAGCTGCACTGCCTCCCCTGCCCTAATGAATATTTGATAGGCATTTGCTGCTTCATCTGCATGCTTTACAACTTGAGTCCGTACAACCACAACTTTGGTAGAGATGTTGCTGTACCACCCATTCTTTCACCCACGCTCTCTGTTCTCCCAGAAGTTCCTTTAGATTTCCTCAGAAGAGAGCAAGGAAAGAAAAAAAAAGACTGGAGTAAAAGCAAAAACACAAGCATAATGATATTTTCTCTGATGTTTTTTGGGGTTTTTTACATGCACCCTCTCAGTGAGATACATTAGAACTGAAAGAAGTAAAACTGAAAAGTGCTGTCAAAAGGAGAGTGGCCAACACAGGTAATTTACCTATGAAATGTTTATAATGCTGTGCTTTTAGAAAGAAAGATTTTAATGTTGCTAATTTGAGAACCAGTGGAATAAACACACCTTTACAGTTGTGCCTGCTTTTGCCTTTTTTTCGCCTTGGATCTAAGCAGAAAAACATTAGGGATACTGACAATAAGCAATTTTCATATAAGGTTATAGTTTTCTCATATCTAGGTAGATCCCCTCTTCTGCTTTGATCCATATTTCACTCATATGAAATTATTTTATTTTGGGTTGCAGTTTACTGCCGTAACAGCATCATATACATTAAAAATTACAGTTTCAACCACGTCTAATGTGCTAATGTAGAAGCTTCTACAGAGCTCTGTAAATGACATGTATTATTAGAATCTGTTGCCGTATAAATACTAGGAATGCAGTAAGCAAGCTGCAGCCTATGGTTTAATGTCTTGGTTTATGGTGGGTTTGAGGTGGTGATAGGACTGCAGCTGTCTGATAAAGTTGAAACATGCTGCTGAAAGATACATTAATTGTCTGATAAAAGAATGGCAGCCTATCACTTGACACTGGTAAAATAAAAATCTATTTCATATGTGGAGGGTCAGTGGTTCAGTTCCTGAAGTCTCTGAGCACTGATCACTGAACCCTGAGTTGCTTATTGTGTAGCTTGTCCTGCAAATCACTTTGGATAATAAACTGAATGTCTTGTGTTATATTGTCCTACTAAATGTTGGCACAGAATGTAGATCTTCTGTGGCGACACGTCCTTTTATCTTGGCTATCGAGTGTGTGTACTGTACGATCTCCCTTGTTCATATTGGTTCAGTTTGGTATTAGCATAACATGTGTTCTGCAGTTGTTTTGCTGTTAACACTGAACTGTAAACAGTGCTTAAACCAAATACGCATAAATACAGAATAATGAGACAATAGCAGTTGAAACCTAATTCAAATAAAATATCTAATGTAATTATTAATCTAATTACAGTGTTATCACATTATCTCTGTGTTTTAAAAACACCTCTGTATAGATGGATTATATTTTGAGACCAGATGTTTACACAGAAATGTATGCAGATGTATGTTGTTATGTTGTGTGTCTGCTGGTAGGTGGGTTACAGATCATTGTTGATCATGATATCTGTTGTTTTTTTTTTATTAGCCTATAGTGAATCAGCTTGTACTGTTCTGAACATCAGTAACATATGACGGCTAATACAGAATATTATAGTCTCATTAGTCATGCAAAGCTCTTCACTAACATAATTATAACACCACTGAGGCCATTTACGATTGTGTGTGCATGTATGTGTGCGCTTACCTGAAAGTCTCTGTCAAGGTGAAACACGACAACCTCATCTCATCATGTATGTGCACCTGGAAGAACATTCATAAGTCAACTTGTAGTGTGCAAACATGGACAGATGATCACCTGAAAATATAGGTGACATGTAAGAACTATGATTATCCTGTAATATGCACATGCATACGCACAACAAACATACACAAACACATCTCCTTCTAACTGGATATGTATTTCTTTTCTTATCTTCCTCATCAGTATGTTTGAACAACTGTCACACAGAGCAGAATGTCAGTGTTAAGTCAGCTATAATATTTAGTCGTTGCTGCCCTCTATAGGTTGCTCGGATCCAACAGGATCATCCAACAGCGGAATCGAGGAGCTGCTTCATGCACAGTGGGGACTGAAATGATGTCATCACTATAAAAAGAAATACATACCAAGCAAGCCATGTGAAGTGGCAATCCGTGTGACGAAAAGAGATGAATATAAGAGGGAACACGGTGTAATTGTTTAATAGAATATATATATTACCACAATCCTTCTCTTGACTTTCACTAATGGTAGGCTTTAGTGCGTCAGGACCGATATTTCCGACTACCCGCAAAGGAATCATCATAATATTTATGACGACAGCGGAAGTGAATGTATCATCTTTTTGGCCTTTAAGACCTATGTGGTCTCTTGGAAATGTAACGGTGGACTTGGCTATGTCAAGTATTAAGAAAATGAATACTACAGCAGATCTTCCTGAAGAATTTTACACTCAT
>JAUYWH010000009.1:5013500-5035131 GCA_034779795.1 Ctenopoma multispine | reverse complement strand
CAGTGATCCAGAAGATGGCAGTAATGCAACGGAACGGATGCAAGCTGCCGTTAAACCCCAACGAAGAAGAAGAAGAAGAACGTATCAAGTAGCACTGCGCTCTGAACAACACCTAGACTTAAGTTACATAACTTACACCATAGTTAATAAGGTAATGTATTCGTTTTAAAGCTTGACAGCTTGTCTGTGCTTTTTCGACTTGTTTACCGTGGTCAGGGTCGCGGTCTGCCCGACATATAATTAGTTCGGTAATGTTAAACCTGTACGTGCTGTTGTAAGAAGCTAGCTAATGCTAGTTAGGCTCTGCTAATAACCGTTAACGTCAGTTAGCCGTTATTGTTAGCTGCCGGCTTAAATGTATTTTACAGGTGTCCTCGGCTTGTTGACACAATTAAGCGAAGAACTTGTTAAAGCTAGTGGTTTCGCACGAAACGCCTAAAACTCAACTTAAACATGGAACCATAGTTAACATTTAACATGGCTGATGTAGGATGAGTGGACGACTCGGTAACAAGTTACTTATTGGCGAGTTGCGTTCACTTTCTCAAAATTAAGTCTAATGTAAATATTTGCACATAATTGTTGCTATTTAGTCAAAGTATATTTTCTGAGAATACTGTTTATTGAGTCATACTTGAAAAAAATAAAATCCTAAAATACGCTTTTTTGCCCTTTACATAGGGAGAAGTATTAAGGATTGCTAGATGGATTCTCCTCGGCAGTCTAAGAAAGCTAACCCAAATCGAGAGACAAAGCGCAGTCAGAATCAGTCAAGTATTGCTCCTCAGAAAGACGCCTATGCCAGGCTTCTCAGCCAGCACCGCAGCAGCAAGTTCAGTTTGTATCTGGAGCAATATGCAAAGGACTTGTCATTGCAAACCGAAGGAGGTGGCCCAAGCACACAGCTCAAAGCCCAGAGTGACAAGCTGAACATACCACAGCGAAAAAGAGACCAAGTAGCTAATGATTTCTCTGATTCAAGTGACTTCTCCCCATCCTCCATTAAAAGTAAAGGAGAGGAAAGTTCACTGTCTTTGTACATGGAGAAATTAAGTACTCGAAATACTCAACAGGATGGTGAAAGGAAGCAGGGTTTGTCTGACAGACAGCGACGGGGACAGAGGAGGGACACTACCACCAGCCAGGATGGAGACATTGAATCTGGTGAGGAGCTCAGCTACTTGAAAACTAATGAGTCAAAGAAGAACCAGAAGCAGCAGAAGAAAAACAAGGATTCAAGTCGAGATGTTGCCTCCAAAGAGACCAGCTCACTTGTTGGACATCCCCACTCCCCAAAGAAAGCTTCTACAAGTGGACAAGAGAAGGCGAAGAAGTCAAAGAAAAAGAATTTGCCAAAGCACCTAGAGGAGGAGGAAATCAGAGAAGGTACATTAACATCTGGGCCTGACAATCAGATGTCAAGGCCTAAGTCGCCACATGGTAAAGGAAAAAAAGTTCAGCAACCACAAGGTAAAATGTAGATTAGTTTTTGAGATTTAAATTCTCTGCTGATGAATGCAGACATCATTTCTCTTAAAGGTAGATTTTGTTTTTTACATTTGATTATTTCTGATGGATTTATTTGCACAATAAATAATTTTCAGCTTCAAGTGCCAATTCTCCTGCTGCCAGTAAAAAAAACACTAACAAAGGTGGAGGATCAAAGAAACAAGTGTTTGAATCCTACATGACATCTGAGGAGGTTTCCCATGGCCTTAAAAGAGGAGAACTCATTCAGGTACAGAGTAAATGTTCCAGAGCCTTAGTAAAATGAAATTACACAATATTGATGATGTGCATTTTACTCCAGTGTTTCCCACAAAATTAGATTTTTCTTGTGGTGGTGGTGGCCAGCCGTGCTGAGTTAGGAGGAGTGATATCCTACACACTGTAACTCACTACAGTGAATTTGCTTATTTAATTTGACTTTATATTTGTTCTAAAGGAGTTCGGTGTAAATATTAGAAATAAACATAGTGTACTGTAGACCTGTAGACATAGCAGAAGAAGACTCAATGTTGATTGTATGGTATGTGATTGCACATCTGATTTTCATACAGCTACTTGCTTTAAACACTGAAGGTCTTGGCCAAAAGTTGGTCCTGATTTACTGACATGTGGACATATGAACATCTGAACTGGAATCTTTTAAAACTAATGCAATATCAGCTAATTATTTTACTATACAAGACATCTGACTCAGTTTAGAGTGTTTTTGGAAGTAGATAACAGAGAATCTTTGGCTACATACAGCAGTGTTCTCTAATGTCTTTTTGGAGGGGGTTGTTCTTTTTAGATTAAGAAAGTAAATTACCATCAGGTTTATTGATATACAATATGTGTGGTACCTGCAGGACCTTGGTCAGTTGCCTATATTAGCATATTTAGCTTTTGGGCAGCAATGTTCAACATCAAGTTCATTGTCAAATTGTGCATATTTTCTCTACAGGGACAATTAAGAATCAACCCTAAGAAGTACCATGAAGCTTTCATCCCAGCTCCTGTAAGTTGAAATAGCTGTATTTTATGCTGCATACCAATCCAGAACTAATTGGACTGTTAAAGCTTTGGCTCTTTACTGTATAGTTTATGTTTGCATAAGAAATGTGACTTAGCCTGTAGTTTCCATGTGTTAGCCAGTATGTAAAAGTTTACATAAACATTTTGACAGACACAATATGAAAATTCTTTTGTGTTTTCAGGATGACAAACGGGATATATTTCTGGATGGGATTGTAGCTCGCAACAGAGCGCTGAATGGAGACATTGTGGTGGTGAAAGTCCTACCTCGGGAACAGTGGAAGGTAAACTGAACCTGTCTCAATGAATAAATAAATGACACAGTGTACTTTCAGTTTGTAACTTATGTATCTTAAACTTTGGCATCAGTGTTTGTGTTCCTAATAAAACAGGTTCTATTTTAGTTATTTTCAACAGAAGAGATTTAACACAAATGAGCGATCAACAGATGAATGTTTATCTGTCTAGGTTGTGAGGTCAGATACTGACTGCGAGGCCACCAGTGAGTCCGAGACTCAGAGAGAACATGTGGGACAAACAGTGCAGAAGACAGAGCGCAAACCAAGGCCTGATGTTATTGTTGAAGACCATTGTAGTGACCATGATGAACTTCAGAAAAGTACCCCCACTGACACAGGTACTCTTAAGAAGTACTTAATGTAGTAGTTGCTATGGAATGACAAAAAACTGGAATCTAGCAGGGGTCAGTAAACCTGATGTTTGTTTGTTTTCTGTATCAGTACGCACAAGGTCTACAGACAGTTCATCTTATTTTTTTCTCTCATCTGATGGAAATAGGGGCATGTCTGGAAAACCCTGCAACTCCACGGTCAAATGGCGAAATACTCCAAAAGACTGCTCAAGTGAGTTTCCTGCCTACTATCTTCCATCTCAAAACCTTCTTTCCACTGACTTTTAAACAAATTCACATTGAAACAGCCACTTACGCACAGTTGCCTGGCTCTGCATTAGGTAACAGCAGAGCAATGACAAAAGGTCAGCAATGACAACAGCATTTTATCTAGGTACTTTATAAAAAAAAAACATTCTCATTCTTTTTTACTGGGAAGCTGTTACAAAGAAAAACAGTTTTCTGTCATTTTGTTATGTAATGATTTAAATGATTTTGGAGGGACAACCCAAAAATGCTGCTGAAGTGGTCCAATGCTTCTCTGCTGACTGAAATTAATTTCTCATTATGCATCCCTTATCCCCTCCTGCCTGCCAGGTGGTGTTCATTGTTGAGAAGAAACACTCAAGAGCGGCGACAGGTTTTCTGAAATTCCTGCCAGATAAGCCCTTTGCTCTGTTCTCCCCTATGGACCATCGGGTGCCACGGATTAATGTTCCCCTGGCTGACTGTCCTGAAGACTTCAGTTTCCGCTCTGGAGACTACACCAACACCTTGTTTATCTGTCGTATCACCAACTGGGCATCCGACAGTAACTTTGCGGAAGGGTCGGTATAGGTGCACAATAGATTTAACAGTATTATGCTAGTTTTACAACGATCTTGATTCTAAATATTGTTTAAATCTTTTCCCTCAGTCGACTCGCTAAGACATTGGGTCAAGCTGGTGAAATTGAGCCAGAGACGGAGGGCATCCTGACAGAGTATGACATCGATTGTTCTGAGTTCTCAGATGAGGTGTTAGACTGCTTACCCAAGAACCTGCCTTGGAACATCCCCCCCGAGGAGATGGGGAAGAGAAGAGACCTGAGGTTTGACAGTAAAGTCCATATATGCTTATATGAGCCAGATACTGTTTTTATTTAGTTACTTTAGTAGTATTTTGAGCTCTGTGTAAGTAGTATCAACTGACATTCAGACTACTGATAAACACAAAACTGTGTTGTTCAATGACTTTATGATTTACAAAGCACTCCTTTATTACATGTAGGAGGGAGTGTATATTCACAATTGACCCTGCAACTGCCAGAGACCTGGACGATGCCTTGTCCTGTAAACAACTCCCAGATGGTAAACCTTTGTCTGATGATCATTTCTGATAAGTGATGTTTATAATTAGTGTGTTTTATGTGTGTGATTAGAGGTTTGGGTCACAGATTGTCTTCATAGCATATTTCTATCACAGGAAACTTTGAGCTGGGAGTCCATATTGCTGATGTGAGTTATTTTGTCGAGGAGGGAAATGCACTGGATACTATTGCCAGCCAAAGAGCCACTAGTGTGTACCTGGTCCAAAAGGTGAGTATTTCCTAACACTTGGTTAGACGTTTTTGGATTATGTGACTTTAGGGATAGTGTGTTGCACATGATCAACTCGGCATCAATAGTAATTTATGGATTTCTCTGTTGCAGCCTAAAACATGTCTTCATCCTTTTCTTTAATACTCAGTGTGTTTTGTCACTCTCCAGGTGATCCCCATGCTGCCTAGGCTGCTATGTGAGGAGCTGTGCAGTCTGAACCCTCTCACTGACAGACTCACTTTCTCTGTCATTTGGAAAATCACACCCGAGGGGAAGGTATAATCATTCAAAATTCATGGACCCATTTGAGTTCCACTCAAATAGTAGTATAATATTATTTTCACAGGGCAGGAAGGATTAAAAGTCTTGATTCTGAACTGATTGGTCCTCTTGGTACTATCGTTATGGTTGTTTTCGTCTGTTTGCTGATTCTTGATTTGCTCACCTGCGTGTCCCACAGATACTGAGTGAGTGGTTCGGCCGCTCAGTTATCCGCTCCTGTGTTAAGTTGAGTTATGATCATGCTCAGAGCATGATCGAGGCTCCTGAGAAGATGTTCTCCGCTGAGGAGCTACCACCTGTGGACCCTGTGCACCCCATTGATGAGATCCACCAAGCTGTACTCAATCTGCACTCTATTGCAAAGAACCTCCGAGCTCAGCGCTTCACAGGTGGAGCTCTCAGATTAGACCAGGTAAGTTCTACATGCCTGGTTATTGACTAGTCTGTTCTAAACAACATGCAAGCGAGCATGACATAAATGTTGGAGAGTATTGTGCTCAAACTCATTAGCCCAACTAATTGTTGATATAAGTTATTTTAATGATGCAGCGTAATACCATCGAATTGTATAGGTAATTTTATTCACCTTTTTGTTTTGTAGTCTTTATAGTTTCTCTTTATCTGTCTGGTTTTGGTAGTGTCTCCTTTCATATGATATGAATTAGGGTGTGGTAAATTATGTGCAGCTGTTGATGTGTTCTGGTATTCTTCTCTGGTTTCTTTTATATCAGCATGTAAATACACTGTTAATAATGGTCATTTAAGAGTCTGGAAACATGTTTATGATTCAGTTTATTAGCTTTTTTTGATATTGTTTTGTGTACATTTTTCTTTTTTGTTTCAGTTGAAATTGTCTTTCACTCTGGACAAAGAGACCATGATGCCTCAGGGCTGCTATGTATACCAGTACAGAGACAGTAACAAGTGAGTAGGCAACCGTCCTCAGATATATATCTGTGTTTATCTTCCAAAGTGGACAAGCATTTGACAAGTGTAACTGTGTAAGGTTTGGTGAAATGCATTTCTTGATAGATGTGGAGTGCATGAATGTCAACCCTTGTTTTCCGTCATCTGACCATTAAACTATTTTCTAGGTTGGTGGAGGAGTTTATGCTACTCGCTAACATTGCCACAGCCCACCACATCTACCGCACATTCCCTGAGTTGGCCCTTCTCAGACGCCACCCTCCACCAAAAACCAAGATGCTGGATGAGCTACAGGAGCTGTGTGACCAGCTGGGCATCGACATTGACTTGTCGTCTGCAGGAACACTGCATGTCTGTACACATAATGTGGATGTAGCCCATTATCTAATCTCTTAAATATAACTAAATAGATACAGAGGCTTTATTCTGTTGTAGATTGTGACCTGTAAAATTGTCATTTCTGTCCAACAATATACACTCTATGAGGCATAATAACATTTTATTATATTTTAGAAATGTTATATATCTTAAATGCTTGTCACGTCTTTGGCATAACCAAACAAGGAAATGCTGCTAATTCAGCTCCAGTAAGCAGGATAAGACTTTAATTGTTGCCTGTCTTGTATTACAATATATTCTCAATATGTAATTGACAAAACTGTTCAGTAACTTGATATAATCATTACCATAACATATTAATGATTTCATTTGTCATGCAGAAGAGTCTGAACACTGCTCTTGGAGATGATGAGTACTCCAGTGCCAGAAAAGAAGTCCTCACCCACATGTGCTCAAGACCCATGCAGGTTAGAGCTTAGTAGCCATTGCTGAAAAGCACTTTCCATCTTCCTAATAAGCGATCATACGTTTCATGTATTTTTGTTTGACTGAAGTAAGGATAACTTTAAGTTGTTTTCACATATTAATACGTTTTCTGTTGTGGCACCAAGAGTTGTGCCACAAAGCTACTTTAACAGTAATCCTATGTTTAGTGAGAGTGAATTTTCCCTATAAAGTGTTATCTTAAGTATTTTTTAGTGTGAGTTTCTGTATTTAATCTTGATCCTGTTTGCTTTCCAGATGGCATTGTACTTTTGTACAGGTGTACTAAAGGAGGAGCAGTTGTTCAAGCACTACGCCCTCAACGTTCCTTTATACACACACTTCACATCACCCATCAGACGATACGCTGACATCATTGTGCACCGGCTACTGGCTTCTTCGCTGAGTGCGTACATTCTTTACCGAAAGACACGTAAACAACACAGCACATTTAAACAAACAATAGAATGTCTGGTTTGCTGCAGACAAGGTTTCAGTATATTAATTTTTGTCCATTACATCTTTTCATACAGAATGTGGGCCTTACCTAGGACTGTCAACAGAACAAGTTGAAAAACAGGCGTCACACTGTAATGACAAGAAGATGTTGTCCAAAAGAGTCCAGGAGCTCAGCTCTGATCTCTTCTTTGGAGTGTTTGTAAAGGTGAGTAACCAGATAATGTGAAAAAGCAGAGTACAACAGTAAAAATACTAAAAATTTTGGAGTGTAAAGAATAGGACTAAAACAGCAACACAGTAACATTGCCGAGTTGCCTAGCCTGATGGACTCAGGCAGGGAGTTCCAAAGCTGGAAATGGGATGTTGTGCTGTGCTGTGACTCATAAGGATTAACGTATCAGCAATACAACTAGGGTCTGACCAAGCAAAGTCAAAATATTTATAAGCCAAAAACTTAAAATCAGAACTCACAGAAAGCCTGCAGAGATGCCAGAATGGGAGAAATGTGGTGTGATTTTTCCTAGAGTTAGTTAAATAGCTAATGTCAGCAAGAAACAGACTAATGTCTGAGCCCAGAGTAAAGACAATTACAGTGGTCAAGGCAGGAGGAAATGAAGGCATGGATTATTTTCTCAAGATCTGCAGTAGTTAAAATGATTTTAATTTTAGATTTTGTCCTTAGCTGCAGGCAGCAAGATTACCCCATCACGGATAATTGGTTATTAAATGATTTTTAAATAAAACATAACACTGTACCTTACTTTTAAACACAGCTGTGTGTGTGTGTGTACATATACATATCAACGTCACTAAATGTTAAATAAGCAAATGTATACAGAAGATTTTTTTTGTTCTGTTCAGGAGTGTGGACCATTGGACTCTGAGGCCATGGTGATGGGGGTGCTGGATCAGTCTTTTGATGTGCTGGTTCTGAGATACGGGGTGCAGAAACGTATCTACTGCAAGGTAAGCTGCAATACACTTTTTACAGGGTTTTACAAGGTCTTAAAACTATGATGCATACTAGTTTTTGTTTTAAGTAAATATGTTTAGAGTTTCTTTGGTGCATATGTTTCACTGTTCCTTTTAATCCAGTTAACATAATTACAATAGTATAAATTAAGTTTCAATTCAGCTTTTTCATTCAGTTTTCAAGTCAACACCCTTCTATTGACCCAATAAAAAGCTCCTTCAGGAATGAAATTAGACAATCCAGAGAGATTGTACAGAACCATACAACCAGTCCACAAGGCCACAGTCGGAGTCACGTGAGCACTTCATCTGAAAGTATTTCAAATCATTTCCTTACACCTTCAGTCTGTTGCGGGCCTGGACTCGTTCCGCCATTGTAAGGTGGGGAAGAAATCAGAGTTGACTCTGATCTGGACACCTGAGGACCCAGAGAAACCCACAGTAGAGCAGGTAAGAACAACAGTCTCCGAAAAATAATTTTTCATATAAATAATAATGGGGAAATTGGTTTGTAGTTTTATAGTTCATCTTGGGGTAATTTAGAGTTTTCAATTAACTTCAAAATAACATTAAATCATAGTAGTTATAAGACACATGTACAGGTTATACCAAAGACTTTAGTGTAATATTATCTCAAGTATTATAGCCCTTATCCAATTGCAATTCAGTTAAATGTGTTATTAAATTGCGATTGTTCTTGCCCAAAAATAACAGCATAAACATGTATTGTATTTCTTGAAAAGTTAGACTGGCTCGCTTTATATCAATTATCAGGTTACTTCTTAGACCAAGCAGTTTGACAGGCAGCATTAAAGCTCATCTTATCATTTGTTGTTTCCTCTACAGGTCATTTCAGTCTTCACCTTGGTAGAGGTGCAGCTCAAAGCTGACAGTGCACCCACAAAATACAGTGCAGTACTCAAGAGGCCTAATGACAACAGATTCTAAACACTTTAAGTTGACCTAGAGCTAACTTTCTTTTTAACAGACAGGTTTTACATGTAGTTTAGAAGCAGTGTTAGTGTCTTATTGTAACAAAGTCACTGATCAGATCAGAGCCAGATTTCATTTGAAGTTCACACCGGGTTTCATTAGAAGGTTTTATCTTCTTGGAGAATGCTGAGGAAGTTGTTCCTTCCAATTTTCTTTTGGTTTCGGTTTGTTTCTACAAAATGCAGAAGTCGGCATTGATGGACTGCAACATGCATCCACTACATGTACACGCAGCTGGCAGTTTATTAGGTACGCCAAGCTATAATGTAGTTTGTGTTACACCTACAACAAACCTTCACTAATAAAGGATTTATTGTAGGAATGTTGTATTGGAGTGTACTCTTTGTAACTAAATGTAGCTAACAAACTGAAACCTGAGTGTGCATGAACTCAACAAACAGACTTTCATACTTCAGAAATTAGCTAAAATAATGGCCATCTTGAAAGTGAAAGAAAAGTTCAGAATCTAGCATGCTGCGCTTTTGATAAGATGTCTTTAATGGGCATTTCAGTAATTCAGTATGGGTTTCAAATTGAATTTTGGCTCGGGGCTGACGGTGAAAAAGCGAAGGCTTCAAAGGTTTTTATGTTGCTGTTGATTTATTGACCTAATGAGGTCAGTGTTGATGTGATATAATTGTCGTACACAGTATAATGTGTCAAAACTATTTTACCTGTTTTCAGTGTAATTTAACTGTCTGCTTTATTGATTTAAGAGAGATCTCTGGAGAGAGATCTCAATCTATCTAGAGAGATTTGTGTTTACAACGCAAATAATATCACTACTGAACCCGACTTACTTGGCTGGTTTGGACTGGCTGTAATATAACATGTTCTGTGTATTTGTGCTCGAGGGTAC
The DNA here is from genome assembly GCA_034779795.1 of Ctenopoma multispine. Taxonomy (NCBI): domain Eukaryota; kingdom Metazoa; phylum Chordata; class Actinopteri; order Anabantiformes; family Anabantidae; genus Ctenopoma; species Ctenopoma multispine. The sequence goes on along the minus strand of JAUYWH010000009.1, from coordinate 5,025,086 downwards.
AATGGTAAATTTGTAGGTGTAATAAGAAAGTGAAAGGTTTGACTGCATTAGATTAACAGAACCTGTATAGTGACATTTCAATATAGAGAAAATAGAGTAACGGCTACTATATGTCATCCACAATGTTTCCAGTGTGTATGTTTTAGTTTTTACAGGAATGGTTTGTGGTGAATCAGCCATGTGAAGGGTCCTTGTTATTGTTTGTACATGTATAAAACATGGAGATGACTTGAACATAAATTGCTGCTGATATTGTTGGTGGGTGTGAGATATCAATGAATTTTATGTTTATCAGTGCTTCCAACTGCTGTTTGTGAGATTGTTTTTTTTTAATAATCAGACTAAATGTGTGCAGCACCAATGCTTTATGGACCTTGTTAATTTGAACTGTGAATTTCAGCCTTAATTTCATCAAGTGAACAGCACTAAATTCAGCAAATAGATGTGGGCCCCACTTTTGCTTTAACTGAGTCAAAGTGCCTCTCTTTGGTTCTCACTTGTAATTCTGATTGAACAGTGCCGTGTGGTGTCGTACAAATGAGCTCCTGTGTCTGCACAATTTTCTGTTTAATCTTTGTATGTGAAATCCGTTTTGTTTTGACCTTGTATTGTCCTTTAAAGCTTGTGTCAGCTAATGATTTACTTTGTTTTATGTAGGCTAACAGTATGTGATTTTACGTTTTAAATGTATTTTAATCCAGCAAGTTGTTACTAGACCAAAACAGCTTTACTCTTGTGTGTTTTGCAATTAGGTTGGGGAGGGAAAAAAAGTGGTTCCTTTTAATTAACTCAAAAGAAGATTTAAGTACAACTTCTGTTTCTCATTTGCAATGCAATACTGTCATTTTTATTCTGGTCAATGTTCAAAGTTCATCGTTGTCTGCTAAACCACTATACAAAGCAATAGATAGTTGTCTTCATCTCTAGCAAAATAAATACACACAATAAAATTTACAGAAAAAATGACTTGCAGTGTTTGTTTTTTTCCCCTAAGCACTAGCTTTTAACATGGCAACAGTTCAGTGGTGTTGATAAAATCACTGAAGGGGGGAGGGGTTATCATATTTTACTTTAACACAAAATTAGTGAGTCATACTCAGTTATTCTGACACACTGATGACCTCTAATTAACTTACACTGTGGCACTGCCCTCTTCTGTTTAGTTCATATAACGAATAAACACTGATAATCTCTGTTATTTATTACCAAGGAGTGTCCGTAATAAATCAATCCCAAACACAGTGTACCACCGTACGGAGGATGGTGAGGCAGAGCATTATGTCACATAAGGGCCACGCCCTTATAAACTATTCCACTGCCTCTAGAAGTGAGATACTGTAAAATAATTTTTTTCTAAAATCTTTTTTTGTTTTTATACATATATTTTTTTAAACCTGAAGTGTTAGGTTTGACTTAAAGCCGAAGCTAAATCAGTATTTTAACATAAACAGTGTCACGTGTTTTTGAAAGGGTCATTAGGTACAACAGTAAGAAATTCTCAAAGACTTCAGCAATTAATAATTCTCGAGTACTTTTTAGCATCTTTTTACTTGTTTTGGTTGTACGATCCACAACGTTACCATTACTGTGGCTTTCTCTTCATGGTCTCATAGCACTGTTTTGGAAGCTTGTTTTTTTTGTTATAATAAACCCAGTTTAAACATGTTGTTTGCTACCTACCCAGCAGAGCATTTTGCCATTTTTTCCCTCCATTTTGTCAAAGAAAACAACAAAAAGTTAGAAGAAGAGTTATATTTTTCAGACATGGTGTCTTGTATACACCAGCTTTTCTGTTGTGAGCCTTTGTAACTTTTGTAGTAGCATTAATGTAGTAATGTAATGTAGTATCTGACTATGTAAATCAAACACCAGCCTGGTGAATTAACTATGTTAATCTCTGTGTCCAACATTATAGCCAGTCAAGTTTGTGACTTTCACGACTTATAGTTACAAACACTGTTGACCTGCTGTACCTGTGGGACATTACCCAGTAGCATGTGAACCTGCAGTGATGGAGTCCTGTTTATGAGAGTTTTTATTCTCCCACTTTGACGACTTTGCTGGGACTTCCTTATCAGAACTGAGCACACGGATGTCAGTGAACAACCAGCGGTGACTCCCATTTCAGCCAAGTATACTGGTCTGACGTTAAACCTTCAACTTTAGACCCACGCAACCTGATGACTTTCATTTTATAGTGGTGCAGATAACTGGCATTTGCCTGTCAGAGGAAGGTCTCCCTTTAAGGTCTGAAGTGCAACTTTTAACCTGACATAACAGGTAACTGGCGGAGAGATGTGCAGTTTAGAGGATTCCGTTACATTTCATTACTGACACTGGAAAATCTGACTGAACCACAACCAGGAAATCTCTGTGACGGTCTGTGCCTTAAATGACAACCACCATGTACAGATAATTACGTCTCTTGAGAAGTGTGGCCCTCCCCTCAGTTCTAAAGATGATTAGTTTAATCTCATGTTTACATCTTTATTTCAGTGACAGTGACTTTGAGATGCTCACTGTGGGCAGGGTCCAAAGGCTGCACATAAATTCATTAAAACACTCACTGTTTGACCCCAGGTGAATCAACGTCAAGATCTTTTTATATAAACTGTTCTTTAATATCAGTATGAATGTGTTGTAAATGTCCTAAACTAGTTTCTGAATTCTAATTGAACAACGTGACTGGCATTGATTGTGAATGTCAGACTGCTTCTGAACATTGTCTGGTGCTACTCTTAAGGATATATGGAGTTTTAAGTTGGAAAAGACTTCCTCAAAAGTCTAAAGTAGGAACAACGTGGTCAAAAAGACACCTCCTTGATGATGAGATACCCCCCCACCCCGTGTAAGTGATCAGTTTCTCTTCCTCTACCTTTCTATCTCTGTCGGTTCAAAGTCAAAGTGCCATAAAATCAGTTGGGCAGTCGTGTGAGAGCTGTGCTTTCTCCTTCCTGATACTGACACAGAAGAGACTGTGTCAAGGAAACTGTGAGACCAACGGCAGGTCTACAAGAGACTGAAAGAGTGCGGAGTTAATAAAGATCACAGAAGGATTTTTAGGTAAATCTCTTATTGTAACTGTGTCTATGTTAAATTCTGTTGTTCTATGATCTACCTTCACTAGAGTTAAGATCGTCTGTGGCCCCTGTTACACCCACTGTGGGTAAAATCTTAAGTCTTCGTTCTTTGCGGTACTGATGAGCTAATACTGTCCTTAAACATAACTAAATTTTAATTTACTTGTCATTTTCTGGAATTTGAAACTCACATGGATATTTCCCCATTTAGAGAGTGGGAACGCCACAAACTGGTGATGCTGAGAAAGGTAAGGCTGAAAAAAAGTCACTCAGTACTGACAGCAAAATTATAAATGTAGATTTTGTTGATGAGAATATTATTTACCAGAATAGTCCACTGTGTATAATTCATTTGCTGTTGCGTAACAATCCCTGCAGTTATTCATTCAAGGAATTACCGTAAGCTGATAAAGGCAGTCCCATCGTAAACTCAGTATTCTGAAGGGCAATAGTGGGAAAAACTGTCTTTATTTATGTATTTATTGTGCTGTGTGTTTTCAGGGGGAGTGGGTGTGGGTGGACTCGTCCATCGGGGTTCCCATCGGAGCCAAGGTAAAAGTAACACCATCTGGTCGACGGATCCTGGTGGATGATGATGGGAAGGTAAAAACCTTTTTATAGAAGAATGAAGCTGTTGAAGTGTGTTATTCACATCAAATATAATAATAGAAAAAAAAACATTTTCCTCCAGAAACTTTTTTTTTGTTTTCTTGTATGGTTGTCTACCAGGAACAAAGTGTGTCTCAGGAGCAGGAAGCCTCTCTCAGGATCATGCACCCTACATCGGTGGAGGGTGTGGATGACATGATCAAACTGGGGGACATGAACGAGGCTGGGCTCCTCCGAAACCTCCTGCTCCGACACAAACAAGGACTCATCTATGTAAGGCACATGTGTGGGCACAAATATCTTGATTTAGGTGTAATTACTGTCAGAAGGTGAAATAATCTCACTTTCGAGTATTTTCTTTTTGCATTGGAAACCTGTGACATTCTACTATTGCTAAAGTTAATTTTAAAGGTCTGATTCACAGAGTGGCATCAGTATAAAGCAACACAGGCTGATTTGAGTTTTTAAAATAACATTTTCAATACAATAAAGATCATGAAGACATTTGCATTTTTCAGAACAGCAACTACAAACTGACACTCTGCTGTGATTTTATTTCAACCATTTTTTTTAACTTAAATAGAAAATTGTTTTTTTCTCATTTGTTGAAGTAGAAAGCTCTGAAAAAAGCTTTAGTAAGTGCATCCTAAGTTAAGATTGTTCCACCTTCAACGTAGACGTTTCTGGAACCACATGTGCCTGTAACGTTATTATTTGTGCTTTGAGCACCACAAACAAATATCTATCACATTAATGGTTTTGTGGTGGCAGCAAAAATTTCAGAGGCCTAATCATTTAAAACATGGGGAAACAGATACCACCAGGAATAAGTAGGAAAATGTTTGTGATTAAAACACTTAACTTTAAATTGAATGACATAAGATTTGCATGGATTATATTCACCTGGCAGTCCTTTGTGTCATCTGACAGACCTACACAAGCTCAGTGCTGGTGGCCGTGAACCCGTACCAGAACTTTCCAATATACTCAGCTGAACAGGTGAGAATGTGTACAGCTGACTGAAGGGACGAAGCTGGATCTGTTTGTTAAAGGTTGTAGTCACATGTTTCATGTTCGCATCCTGTCATCCCTCAGGTGAGGTTGTACCGCGGTCGAAAGCTTGGCGAACTACCACCGCACATCTTTGCCATCGCTGAAAACTGCTACTTCAACATGACCCGCAATCGCAGGAACCAGTGCTGCATCATCAGGTCAGAATAACTGAGAAACTCAGGATGGATGGAAGATTCCCTGGTTAGATACAGATACACTGGTTTGCCTGTAGATGGTGCTGAATAGAAAAAATTATATTGTTTAACATTTTTCAATCACACTTTCATGTATTCTGTCTTTCTTTCAGTGGAGAATCAGGAGCCGGGAAGACAGAGAGCACTAAACTGATCCTGCAGTACTTAGCAGCAGTTAGTGGTGAGCTCTCTGAACAGCAGATTGAACAACAGATCCTGGAGTCTAACCCAATACTAGAAGGTACGTTCACAGACTATTAAAATGCACCAAGACGTCTACACCAGATGATAAATGATATGAATACATTAAAAAAAACATTCCTGATCTGTCTCATTCAGCCTTTGGAAATGCTAAAACAATCCGCAATGACAACTCCAGTCGCTTTGGGAAGTATTTGGAAATCTTCTTTAATGAGGACGGGGTGATTGAGGGTGCTCGTGTGGAGCAGTATCTTCTGGAGAAGTCTCGTGTTTGCCATCAGGTGAGGTAGCTCTGTCCAAACAAATCTAGTTTCTCTTATCTCATCAGAGGGCAGGTCTATACTGTAAAACCTGTATTATCTCTTGCAGAGCTATTTAAATAAACATACTGCTTCTCTGGCCTGCAGAGCAAATAGACCCTCTGTTTGCCCTGAAAGAGCGTTATGTCAAACATTACTAGTTCATTTAAATTGGCAATAACTTTCAAACTCCAGTTGTTTATGTCTGTATCAGTAATAATTAATTTTTGCTCCACACCATCAGGCACTGGAGGAGAGAAACTACCACATCTTTTACTGCATGCTGGCAGGAATTACACGAGAGGAGAAGAAGACTCTGAGTCTCGGACATGCAAAGGAATACAGATTCCTTACACAGGTGTTAACATATGTTCTTACGCTTTCTTCCTGGTTCCTGGCATGTAGATGCCCTATAAAGATATACTTTGGTCCAGTACCCAGTTTATTTAATTGCAGTATCAATACACTGTATGTATAGTATATACATGTGTATATTTTGTGTTTCTCTAAACACTTTAATCTACTTTTTTACAGATTATTTTCTCTCACACTTGATATTATTGTTTAATAGAGAAATTGTTTGTCTACTGCAAGTAATCTGAATCGTTGCTCTTATGTGCATTAGGGTGACTGTATCAAGTGTGAAGGCAGGGATGATGCTAAAGACTACAGCCGCATTTGTTCTGCCATGAAAATCCTGAACTTCTCAGAAAATCAGTGTCAGGAAATCCTCAAGCTGCTGGCAGCCATATTACACCTGGGAAATGTCTACTTTGATGGTGAGTGTAACATAGTTATCAAGATAATGTCTGACCACATAAATTTATAATTTATTATAATCTGATCTTCAAAATTAATTAGATCTGGTGCAACGAGGGGCTTTTAGACTCTAGGAATTTTCATTTTAATTATTTAATAATTAGGTTTTTTAAAATAATTATTCATTTGGGATTTGAACAAAACAAGTACTGTAAAAGGAAAGTGAAGTCTGGGTATCTCTTAAACTGCTGCCCCTGCGACGCAATCTCGGATAAGCGGATGAAGGTGAATGAATGGATGGAAGTACTGTAAAGAATTTGTCATTATTACATAATCAGTCTGACATGTAATGAAAATAATATTTATTCCTATAAAAAGTAAAAAAAAATCTGTAGAACTCCACCAGTAAGATGACATTTAATATTAACATGTGATTAGTAATAATTGGATGTAATATATTATACAATATTCTATATGTTAATAATTCTATAACATTCAAAGGAGGCAATGAATAATTTTTAATGAAATGAAATGTTCCATTTTCTCGTGTCAGTGTTGTATACATGTGTATGTATGATGCAGTGTAAGTTTAAGCAGCATTTTATTTTGCTGCTAACTTGCAGGTAATTTTAATGAGAGTGATGAACTCCAGCTGTTAAATATGTGGAGTGTAGTAAAATGTATATTTCTCACTGAGATTAAGTGTAGTATAGATATTGTACCTATTTAAGTGCAGTACTTTCTTGCTTACTCTCTCGTACTTTACCACATTCCACCCATGGAAGTGACCATGATTGCTCAAAGCAGGCAACTAATGTTTTTGGTGTTTTTACATTTGATCATATTTTCCCATCAGCCACCACACAAAACAACTTGGAAACCAGTGATGTCAGCAAGTCAGAACACTTCAGCATTGCAGCATCACTGCTACAGGTGGGATTTTTCTTCACTGTAAAATGAAAAAAAGGAATAAACGTAACCATTGTTGTTCAACATTAAATCATGTTGAGGAAGTCCTTGTGTGTGTTTTCTGCAGGTCCAGAAATCCTCCCTGGCATCGACTTTGACCCACCGTTCCTTTATGACTAACAGAGAGAGGGTGACCAAACCCCTCAGTGCAGAGCAGGCCTCTGACTGTAGAGACGCCTTTGTAAAGGTAAATTAGGTCAATGATACTAGATCAGTATGTGGTTTATTTCCTTATTGATTTCTGATTAGGGATGAAAGAACGGTGACAGTAAATGTAAATCCTGCATTACATAAGGAAGTATCCCATTTCAACAGCATGAGGTGGATTTTAACCTTTGATTGCAGTTTACTTTCCATCCATGCAGTTATGCATATTTAAAAGAAATGTGCAACCAGAGTTTTCAGTTAAAGTAGCTGTTTAGAAATGGAGAGATTCATTAATTTGAACACATACTATCCAGTCCTGCCATTTTAGGAGGTTCTAATTCTGTCCGATCTCTCAGGCCATCTACAATAAGCTGTTTATATGGATTGTGGGGAAAATCAACAGTGTCATCCATAAGAAGTTGACCAAGAAGCCCAAATCCAACTGTCTGTCCATCGGTTTGCTTGACATTTTCGGCTTTGAGAACTTCAACACAAACAGGTGTGGACATGTCTTCACACATCATTCAGGCTATCACAAGTCTTAAGCTGCTGACCAAATGTCATCCCGTCATTTTTACAGTTTTGAGCAGCTGTGCATAAATTTTGCCAATGAGAAGCTGCAACAGTTCTTTGTGGGCCACATCTTCAAGCTGGAGCAGAAGGAGTACATGAAAGAGGACATCGTGTGGAATAATATCAACTTTAGTGACAATCAGAACATCATAGACCTTCTGGCTGGGAAACCCTGCAACCTGCTGGCTCTGATTGAGGAGGAGAGCCACTTTCCAAAGGTGGAGTTATGCTGCGATGTTTCAGAAGCTGTACTTCTGCTTGATTTTTAAAATTTAGTTTTATTGCTTTTATTGTAATATTTTCTAATGTTTGGTATAGTTTTTACTTGTTTTGATTTCAAAACATTGTTCTGTGGGCTACAGGGCTCAGACATTACTATGCTAAACAAGATGAACCAGACGCACAATGAAAACAAGATCTACACTACCTCAAAGAGTGAATATGACACATACTTTGGGATCAACCACTTTGCAGGCGTGGTTTACTATGACTCCAGAGGTACACAAACACATTTAAATAGGTTCAAGTAAAGCCTAAATTCTCTGCTGTGAGACACTCAGAAATGTCTCTTTTTTTTCATTAAGGGTTCTTGGAAAAGAATAGAGACGCAGTCAGCTTTGACATAATCAAGATGGTTGACATGTCCTCCAATAGTCTACTTCGTCAGATATTCGACAATGAGCTTTCAACTAATGGGACGAAGGTTACTAACAACAGGAGGGTGATCATGACACCCAAGAGCTCTCTACGGGTATGATAGTATATTTTTCAAGTGAAATATCATAATTATTGAAAAGAAAATTTTACTTGATGCAGCTAAAGGATCAAAGTTCCTTAGATTGCAGCATTTATTTCACTATATATTTATGTGTCACTGGAATAATGGACATTGGTGACAGATTTACCACTGTATAGCTGACTTGGCGCAATGTCTCTGTTCCCCCACGCAGGCCCAGACTGATAACCACAAACAGGTGCCAACGCTGAGTGGTCAGTTCCGTCAGTCTCTGGACTCCCTCATGAAGACTCTGTCCGTCTGCCAGCCTTTCTTCATCCGCTGCTTCAAACCAAACAATGAGAAGCTGTCAAAGGCGAGTGACACAAGAGCTACTGCAGTACACATCACCCCAGTTACACACGACATTTGCTTTGTGCCGCCTTTTTAGAACATGTGTCATTGAGCAGTTTTGTACAGCAAATGAAGATAAAAGGTGACGCACAAGTTAACTTTATCTCATCCAAACACAGTAAAGTGCAAGACATGAATCCTTTTGTTTCCTGAAATAACAACAATTTAACTGTGAGTTTATCTCCCTCTCCTGCTCTTGTTTCTTTTCCTTGTGTTAACTGAAGACAATAAAGTGAAATTTCCAGTCCGCGTCTCACCCTGCCCACCATCTGCTTTTACGCTGGATAAATACCAGCCTCTTCCTGACTTGTGCTATAAAGCAAATGGTCAAATTTCCTGGAAGACATAACCAGTTAACACACAGTGTAAAGTACAGTGTTGAAGCAGAGATTATTGTTAGCCATGATTTAATGACATGATGTCTGTCAAGCCACCACTTTGTTGAGTACTAAAATAGCACAACAGCTATTTGGATTGCCAGGCATTTCGAATCCTTTTACTTTGGCAATTTCCCCGAATTGTCTTATGGTCCCAAAACCAGGTCAATGTTTTCACTTTTTCTGTGGATTGGCACAACCTTTGGTACAAATATTCATGGTTCCCATAGGGTGAATCCTACACTTCGATATTTTGATGATATCTTGACTTTCCTTGAGAGCCACTGTGGGACTGACATTTGTGGTACTACTAGACATAGTGCTACAACATTGTTTCCATATGGTCATGTTCCCTCAGGATGAATTGAAATATATTTGGTTCCTTCCAGCTGAATACTCTATTTCTGCAGTTCTTTGATTTCTGACAAATACTAGTAGAACTAATGACAGTCCCATCCACTGCAGCAGTGTTACCAGATACTAGCATCGGAACATGGATTAAAAACTATATGTGACACACACATATATTAGCATACTGCTGCTAGTGCTAACACAATGCTGTTGTTTTGTATGATGCAGACAAAACTGCTCTCCAGTCCCCCTGACAGAGAGAATCTTCAGAGAAGATTCACGACCACTTCAATCTGCTTTCTTCTAGGTGTTTGACAGAGAGCTGTGTATGCGTCAGCTGAGGTACTCTGGCATGATGGACACCATTCGCATCCGGAAACTGGGATACCCAATTCGTCACACCTTTGAGGAATTCCTGAAGCGCTACAGGGTGCTCCTGAAGACAACCATTTGTGACCCCAAAACTGTTAGTCGTGATCTAGTCCTAATACTGTTGACGATTTCATAAAGTCAGTTTCATAAAAAAAGCTGCCTGATACAATAAATATCACTATGATGGCTAGAAAGATGAATACCTTCTTTTTGGTATCGTCTGGGGGGATTTAGGTTGTCATTAGCCTTTCTTCAGCACTCAGATAAATATTTTATTACATCTCCAGGAGACAGCTGCTGCCTGTTGTGAAGCCATCTGCAAGACGGTGATTGAAGGAGAGGAAGACTGGAAAATAGGCAGGACCAAGATTTTCTTGAAGGTGCAGACAACAATAATATAATTCTCTCTTTCTGATTTTCTCAAGCTACACGATGTCACAGCAGAATATTAACACTAAACACTATTAACTGGCACTGGTGAAGTATCAGTAACCAGAACAGCATTTATTATCTGATGAAATTATGTTTTCACATAATACATTTTGCACATGCACTATATTATGCAGCTACATATGATGAGCTTTGTTGCATTTAAACAATAGTAATTTGTCTCTTTTTTTATTACCTTTTTTTTTCTCATTTTATTTCAGGATGCCCAAGATGCTGTCCTGGAAAGAGAGAGGGAAAACGAACTCAGCAGGGTAGCTTTCGTGATCCAGAGGGTGATGCTGGGACACAAAGACAGGTGCATTTTCTAAGAACAGTAAAGAAATGAGTTGAAGACTATGAACTGAGAATTAAATAAGGTCATGGGTGAAATATTTTATCTTTGTTTACATTTTTTTAACCTGTAAAAGTAGGTATGTGTTTCACTACACTGTTGCTACATAGACTTGTATTTTATTGGCATATGTGTTGCGAAATCTAATAAAAAAAACACAAAGACATGTACTGTATGAACAGCAGTTAATAGACGAATATGTTTACTTTTTTTTTCTTCTCTTATAGAAAGTCTTTTCTGAAGAAGAGGATGGCAGCTGTGGTGTTGCAGAAGCACTGGAGATGGATGATGCAAAGAAAGGTCTTTATGTTTATTATAAATCAGAATTTTTAGTCTGCATTACATAAGAGACTTAATTTCAAGCCCAGGCATCCTGTCCTTTTGTTTGTCCTTTTACTCTAACTAGCTCAAGCATGGCTATGAGCGACTGGTGTCAAAGGTCCGTAGTCGAAACCTCCAGTTACACTACATAAGACAGCAAGCAGCAGCACTCACCATACAGACACAGGTGAGTTTGACAACATAGTTTAACCTATAATTATTATATAATACAGTGCCTTGCGAAAGTATCCGGCCCCCTCGAACTTTTCCACATTTTGTCACATTAAAGCCATTAAAGCTGGTAGAGACATACCCTAAAAGACTGGCAGCTGTAATTGCAGCAAAAGGTGGTTTTACAAAGTATTGACTCA
>JAUYWH010000009.1:4965741-5013400 GCA_034779795.1 Ctenopoma multispine | reverse complement strand
TTCATGTTTGTGGCTGTAATGTGACAAAATGTGGAAAAGTTCAAGGGGGCCGGATACTTTCACAAGCCACTGTATATGTTTATGTTACTGTATGGTAAGATGATGATGATAACATAATTAAGTGCTGATCAACTGTAGATACGAGGCTACCAGGCGAGGAAGGACTGGAAGCAAAAGAGAGAGGCAGTCATGCTGTTGCAGGCTCACACCCGAGGATTCCTGGCAAGAAAAGCTACTGGAAAGATGAGGAGTGATGTAAGTGTCGAAACTGGTCTCAGAGTCACATAATCAACATCAAGAAGTACGTGTAGGGTCCTTTCTGTATTCTGTTTAAAAAGACTTTGAACTCCTTTGTCTGTCCTGTCTCCTCCCAACGCAAACACAGGCCTCCACTTTACGACTGGAGAGAGAGAACGACGAGCGAATAGCCTTGGAGCTTCAGCAACGACTAGAAGAAGTTATTGCTCTATCACTGCAAAACGACGAGGATTCTGAGTCGAGCGCCGAACAGGATTCAGAGGACAACATGTCTGAGATCCAGCCTGCGCCTGCTGAAGAAGAGGTAAAACAAAAAGCATCAGAATCGGACAAATTTAAGATCAGCCAATAATTCGACTGTGCAGTCTGTAATTTACTGACTTAAGTTCTATAAATTCTGTTTGAATAATCAAGACAAGACGGAGCATGGCAGCACCAAAGGAAGAAACTTCAGACTCGGACTCAGAAAACAACGCCCGAGCCTCAGTATCAACATCCTCCACCTCCTCGCCGGAAGAGGACTATGACCAGTTTGATGACAATGATGAGTTTTCATTCTACAGGTTCAGCATTCTTCACTTCCAGGGCAAAGCAACCCACATGCATATACCAGAGAGAATCAATCAGCCTCTCCTGCCCCATGATGATGAGGGCGATGCACTGGTAAGAGGACAGAGAGAGAATCAGTGCAACTTTTTCACCATGAAACGAATATCAGTCTCATGCTGTTTCTCATATGACTCTGACAGGCATGTGTGACTCTGTTTTGGATTATTCTGCGGTTCATGGGGGACAAACCAGAACCAAAGTCTATGGATACAATATCTCAACTGTCCAGCAACATCCAGCATCATCTGCCTAGACAGGGCAGGAGGCTGAGCAGTCTGGTGGGACTGGACCAGGTAAACTATTACAAGTAGATTAGATTTCACTGTATACTGGAAGATGCAGGAAGAAACTAAATGTTTTCTTTTCGGAACAGAAAATACTGAGAAGGAAGAAAAAATTTGGAAATAGAAAAGCTTCTGCTATTCCTGAGGAGGTCTGCACAAATATCATATTCATCATCTATTGGTATTTCAGTATTATTGCGCGGTGTGTATGATAATTCTTCTTGTTGTTGTCGCCTTAATCAGCCAGAGAACTTAACCGAAGATGAGCAAATTTTGATTGGAGAGGGTCCAACGCTGGATCGGCAGCTTTCACCCCTGGAAAAGCTGCACATTATAATTGGATACGGTCTTTCAAGACGAGGCATACGGTAAAAGTGGGATTGTTCTATACAATAAAGGACAAATGCATAGATACACGATTGCGTTTTTACATACAGTGGATCAGGGGGTACATTTGCATCAGAAAAGTAACTGCATTTTATGCACCCTGTGAACTCCTGCAGTTTATATGACATTTTTTTTACACCCATTCATTTTTCTACCATTTTATAACTGCCATGAGTAACACTGATTGTCACTGTCTTTACTTTCCTACCTCTCTTCCGTGTTTCTCTGCCTGCACAGGGATGAGATTTACTGTCAGATCTGTAAGCAGCTGGTGAACAACAGGGACAGGAACAGTCGTATGCAAGGCTGGATTCTCCTCTCTGTCTGTCTTGGGATCTTCCCTCCAACAGACTTCTTCATGAAGGTCAGTCTCCAGCTAGTCTAAAATATCCATGAGTCACCATCAGTGGCTGCTTTTGTTAGAAATAATTGCCACGGGATGACATACACTGTTATTTTACCAGTAGTTCTGACATGCCAGGTGCACGGATATGATCAAAGCAGTAAGCTCATAAGATCAGTAGATAAGATCAAACCAGTGACATAGTGTTATAAAATGTAGGTCAACATCAGATAAGACTCTGATTAAAAAGAAACTTCCCAGGACAGGATAAAGCTCACATTTACTCTATTTATGTTTAAATTAACTCTCCAATATTCTTGCAGTGTATTTCAATTATTTCTGCATTGCATCTATTGTTTTACTGTATTTTTTTTGCTTGATAAATACATTAATGTGTTTGATGAATACGTCAGTGTGTGTATATAGGGATGCTGTCCCTTGATATATTAAACTTTATCACGTATACCTTTATGAAATCAGCTTGTTTGTGAAATTTACACATTTCAATTTAAGCAGTGTTTATAAAAAAGTATAACAATAACCATAAAGAACATTTTTTAATAATTAAAGAAAAGTAATGCACAGAGTATAGATGCAAACTGATAAATCATGTGCACTGCACAGTCCAGGGAAAAAACTTTTTCAGCAGTCTTTAAGTTTATCTTTTCTTTCTCTTTCTTTTTTGTTTGATTTGTTTTTATCCAGGAATTTCCAACTGTCCGTGCTACTTTAATGCTATTTGTTGATTACAGTTCCTAATGGATGAAAAAGGACTTCTTATGTTTTTCCTATATCCTCATATTTACCGTATTCTCATTCACAGTATTTGCAGAGTTTTATCTGCAGAGGGCCAGATGGTTACAGAGCATATTGTACTGAGCGCCTACATCATACAATAGCTAATGGAGAAAGAAAAGAGCTGCCTTGTTGGATAGAGCTGCAGGTAAAAACACAAGAAAAGTCCCAGTGCCTTTGTCTATATGTTGACTTTTTTGCCTGCTTTACAGTTTAAATATAATCTCAACATCTAAAATGTGTGTTATTTGGATATTTTTTTGCAACACACTCCTATCTTCCTTCTTCCTATCAACAGGCTGCTAGGTCAAAGGAGCCCATACCTGCATCTGTGACTCTGATGGATGGCCGTACAGTCAAAGTAGAGCTCGAGTCTGCCTCCACCTCTGCTGAAGTCTGTCAAGCTGTGGCTACTAAGATTGGTCTGAAAGACACATATGGATTCTCCCTGTACATCAGTTTCCACGATAAGGTCAGCCTAATAATTATAACAGTTCTAAATTTAAGTGAATATGATCATACAAAACCACACTCATTCACTCACTGTTGATCCTCCAGACGTGGACTCTGGGCAGCTGTGGGAAACATGTGTTGGACGCTGTGTCTCATTGCGAGCAAGAGATGAGGAGGCAGGGCATGGAGGAGAAGGACACTCCATGGAGTCTTTCCATTGGCAAAGAACTGTTCACACCCTGGCATAACTGTGCAGTGGACCCGGTCAGTACCGATCTAATCTACAGACAGGTCATCAAAAGAATCAAGTCGGGAGAATACAGCAGTGAGAAGGTAAGAATCTGCACTGAAACTGCTTAGTTTACTTATAAGTGGACCGCATACATCGTGACTGATGACTCACGGTTCTAAGCAGGTCACTTGTTATGACAAAACCATAGAGAATTATTCTACAACTTTACAGCCCCCCTTAGCTCTCCAGAGCATTTTAACATCTTGGAGCTAATTGTTTTGGTTTTATGTTCCACAAGATTCAAGATTCTCCATTTGTCACATGCCTAATTATACATGTACAGCAAGCACTGAAATGTTTCCAGGTATTAACCAATTAGTGTGGATTGTCCAACAAAATGTATTTCTCTCACCCTCTCAGGAAGATGAGTATGTCCATTTGGCAGCAAAGCACTATTATATCCAGTTTGGCTCAGCATACAACAAAGAGAACGGCCAGAAGGTGGTAGAGGAGTGCATTGCCACCACACTAATTGAGAGCAAATCTATGACTAAATGGATCCAACTCATCAGCACAGCGCACTTACAGGTATAGTGTCATACAGCTGACAGAAAAAAGTAGGTACTGTATGTGAAGCCAAAAAAAAAATTCACTATACTGCATATTTTGCAGTGTGTATATACTTTCTGTGGATATAATACTTACATGCTGATCATACAGGGTCCTTATATCAACGGAATCCAGAGTACAGAAAGAGTAAAAGGGGAACTGGTGGACAGCGCTCGAAAGGAATGGCGGATCCACTTCTCCAGGTTTTATGACGTTACAATGATGTCAGGTTAGTCAATATGCACCTTTACTTTGCAATAATTTACAGTGCAATATAATTTTCCTGCTTTTTACATCATAATCAACAAGTAAAACACACTATAAAACCTCTGAGCAGCTAAGCTTACAAACATAACTCGACCTGATTTCCACACTCCGGAGCTGTAAAGCAAAGGAATTTAATGTGGCACATTTCTATCTGATCATGAATTAACAATTATTGTTATTGTCCTTGTAGGAATTTTCAGTGTAATTTTGTTTTTTAAAACTCAAAAGGTTAACAATCTTCGATGTCCAGTGTTTTTTCTATAGTGTAAAAGACTGAGCAACTTCTCCTGTTGCATGTATTCCTATATGCCTATTTCAAATTAATCTTACCATGTAATGTACTTTATGCGTAATATATTTATGTGGTGCCCTTTATTTGTACTTTATTCCCGTAAAGTAAGTACCCATACAATTCCTATTTCAACTTAAATTTTCCATATTTGTCCACAGGACCTCCTTTGCCCAAAAGCCGGTTCATTGTCGCTGTAAACTGGAGCGCAATCCTCTTCATGGATGGAAGAGACAAAACAATCCTTGAGATTCCTTATGTGGAGATAAACAACGTCAGCAAGATTAGGTATGAAAAACCTTTAAAATTCTTTAGTTTAGTTCCTCACTAAACAGTTTGAATTTTGTTTTAAACAAATCATAGACATAAAACTCTAATATTTAAAAATCTGTCCAGTGGCAGTAGCCAGTCAGTGAGTCTGGCCACAGTCAGAGGAGAGTATGTCCTGAAGTCTACAGACGCTGATGAAATGACTGAACTTATAGAAACAAACCTGGCAGGGCTGAGACAGCGCTCAAAGTATGCACTGGCTCTGCAGGATGCCAACAAATCAGGTGCAGATTTATAGCATACAATATACAATAGTGAGCTCAAACACACACACCTGCATGTTATATGACATGAATATATAACATTTAATCTAGTGCATGTATGTCACAGGAATGTATACCAAACACTAACAAAAACACTCTGTCTAGATGACCCCATGTACCTGTCTTGTAAACGAGGCGACCTGCTGCTGGTGGACAAAGATGACCAATATTCATCTGAGGAGCGCTGGGTCAGAGCAACTAACCAGCGGACCAGCTCCAGCGGTGCAGTTAATAAGGAGACACTGCACTTTCTGCCAACTCTCAAAATGCCTACTGATGAATTGCTGGTAAAGTTACTTCTACATCCCATAGTGTAACACAGGGTGTTACAAAAGAAGCAGGAGACAGAAATGTGACAGATTGTGTTTTATATAACACAAAATAAATATGTAAACATGCTGTATTTAATGTATGGACATGTCATCCATTATATTTAGGTCGGTGCAGCAGCAGATAATTTTTTCAGTTCTATCATTGTGATGGTTCATGTAAGGCTCTTGTCCCCCTTGTGGATACTAATAAACTGAATCTGACCATTCAGGATCTCATCAATCCAGGCCAGGCGAAACCTACCGCTGCACAAAGTGCCCTGCAGAGAAACGAAACAGTGGCTCCTGTCTCTTTAAAAGAGTTTGCACTTGAGAATTTCAGGTAATTTAATGACTAATATTTAATACTCATCTGTCAATATGTTTGAGTGTAGATTTGACTTGCAGTGCACAGTTTGCTCTAAATTATATTCACCTGCTATTTAATATTTAATTATATGAATGTTTGATTTAACTATTAAGCCAGGTGGGAGTATTTCCCTATGTGCTTAAACTGTGATTCCCTCCCTCTGATAGGCCTGCCAGTAAAGATGCGGGTCGACATGGTCCATCCAAAGGGGGCAGCAGAGAGAAGCTGTGGGCTTGTACCAGAGAACCCCTCAAACAGCCGCTGATGAAGAGTCTGGTCCGCAACTCTGACCTGAGCTATCTGGCCTGCAACGCCTTCACTGATATCCTTGAGATGAGGATAATCATCCTATTACTAAATACTAGACCACTTTACTTTTATTATATGCCAAAGTGTATTCTGCTCTGTAGCTAAGGTGTACTCTGTTGCCTTCATTTTTCAGATATCTGAGAATAAAGGTATTGTCATTCACCTGAAAATACACAACATATCTGTAATCTGTACATTAGGAAATATTTGTGTGTGATAGACCCTAGTCCAGGTTCAAAACTGTTTGTGAGAGTCCTTAACCTAGGCTGCTACCTATCATGAAGTACATGGGCGACTACCCCATCAAACAAGTTCGCAGCCCAGTAGAGCTGACTGACCAGATCTTTGGTCCAGCAACCCAGCATGAAATTCTGCAGGACGAGATCTACTGCCAGATAATGAGACAAATGACCAGCAACAACAACAGGTGCTCTATCAGTTTTTACTTCTGTATTTTGAAGACTTCACCCAAAATCAATAGCCAAGATTTCTTCTACACTTTCTTATATATCTATATGCTGATCTTCCTAACTCCCAGGTTGAGTATAGACCGCGGGTGGCAGCTGATGTGGCTGTGTACAGGCTTGTTTCCGCCCAGTTATAACTTGATGAAACACACTCAGCGCTGGCTGGAGTCACGGCCCAGAGACCTGTTGGCTTCTGGCTGTCTGCAGAGGCTACAGGGGATGTGCAGGTCAGGCTGACGATAGAGACAGAGATAACAAATAATAGATCACGATAGCAGTGTCCCGTGTAAGACTGTGGTTAAATTGAGTACTGGAGACATAGTGTGTTTCTGCATTCCACATCTACATCCTCATTTGGTAAAAAATAAAATACATTTATGTTCTTTCAGTAAGGAACCCAGAAAGCTTCCACCTCATCTAGTTGAAGTGGAGGCCATCCAACAGAACAGCACCCAGATCTTCCATAAAGTCCACTTCCCGAATGATGCAAATGATGTAAGACAAACAATCCAGTGTAAATAGTGGGGAAAGAGCGAACAGTATCTGCACACTTTCAACACTGTTTTTACTCTGTCATTTCACTGCGATATTGATGTTAACTGACACTTTTTACTGTTTCAGTATTATGACAGTCCATTTTCAGATCATCCTGATTTTCTTAACTTACTGTTGCTGTCGCTGCAGATCTTCGAGGTGACATCAACAACCACAATCAAAGACTTGCGCTGCAGCATTGCCTCTCAGCTCAGACTAAGCTCTGCTGACGGTTATGGTCTCTACCTGAAAACACCGAACAAGGTGGGAGTGGGTGATATTCCTATATTTGTTGGTTCCAGTTTTCAGTCCTTTAGTTTAAAAATGTAAATAAAAATATTGATTTCTTGTGCGGGAAGTTTTGTGGTTTGCTTGCCATTGATAAACTCATCAAACTCGAAATGACTCGTATAACAATTATGATGAATGAAGATGTGTTTTTAATTCTTAGGTCACGAGCATGGACGAAGAGAAATATTTCTTTGACAGTTTAAGGCAGACTTCAGACTTGCCTAAGAAAGCAAAAAAAGGGAAAGAAGGTAATGCAACATAGTAAAAGTTAACATTTTTATATGTCAGTGCACGTCCATATTTAAAATTCAGTTCTTCTTTCCCAGGCAATCAGGCCAACATCCCCTACCTTGTGATCTATAAGAGGAAACTCTGGTTCAATGTGAGCCCAGGGAAAGATGAGGTTGCAGACTTCACCTTTCATTTCCCACAGGTATAATGTCCAACTTGCTCCAAACACAGCTTTTATTTTCCCGATGGTGTCTACTTGTTTTCAATATGCAGAATCATCACAACACGTCTTCCCTTCTGCTACCTTGTAGGAGATGCCCAAGTACCTGCGGGGATACCACAGTTGCACCAGAGAGGACATGATCACCCTGGGTGGGCTGCTGTTCAGAGTCAAAGTGGATTCAGACAGGTCACAGTTTGTCATGATCCCCAAAATGCTGAAGGAGCTGGTTCCTGCTGACCAATTAAAACTCATGTCTTCTGATGAGTGGAAGAAGGTAAAAGACAAAATGTACAGAAGACAAAAATTGATAACATGCTGATGTCATCATATGTAAAATTGAAAAGGATGTAGAGCTAAAAGAACATAAGCTCCACACAGTATTTTTTTTCACTTTTTGCAGCACATCATCGCCTCCTACATCAAGCAGAGTGGCATCACAGTGCACGAGGCCAAAATTGCCTTCTTGAGAAACATTTCAAGTTGGTCAACCTTTGGCTGTTCCTTCTTTGATGTTAAAGTGAGTTATAGTTTTGTGAAGTGAAAGTAAATTTGGTAGATGTCAATTTGTGGAAGCTGTTTTGTCATATAATTTATGATTTAATCTGCAGCAAACATGTGAACCTAGCTACCCAAATAAAATTCTGATTGCCATCAGCAAGCAAGGTGTGAGCTTAATAGACCCAACAACGAAGGTAGGAACTGTAATTTTCCCTACATTTAACATGTATCCTCTACCTCATTGTGTCACTATATATAGTATGAACTATGTTCTAATGGGACTCGTCTTCCTTAGTAACAACACATAACATTTTAAAAAAGCTTAATCTTACTCTAAACCTTCTAGGAGTTGCTTGTCATGCATCCCTTCAGCCGCATCACCGAGTACTCCAGCAAAAGCAACTTGTTCCAGATGACCATCGGCACCCTTGTTAGGGGAAACAACTTTGTTTGTGAAACCACTCAGGTCAGTTCTCAGGTTGATGTTTATAGCAGCCCCTTCACATTGTTACAGTACTCAGTCTGTCAATAAATGTCTTCCATACATACCCTTTGATGGTAGTGACTTTAAAATGACAACAAAGTCATTCACTTCCTCTTTTTTTTTTCAGGCTTACACAATGGAGGACCTTGTTAGGTCGTACGTCACCATGTATGAGGACCAGAGGCAGGTGATTCAACCGAGGAACCAGAGGCTTTACTGAGTCTTCAAGGGCAACAGAAGTACAGACTGAACTTCTGTGATATTTGCTCTTCAGTGTCTTTACATAAATCAGTTTGTATGCTTTAAATGACAGAACTGTCCCTAATACAGATTACTCTACTAAACAAAACGGTGATATTCAAACTTCGGATTGTAATATTTAAATTTTTCATTATTAACACGATTGTACTATTTTTAACTTGTGTCACACTGAGAACTCTTGTGTATCTAAAATATTCATTCAGAATTATGTTTTTAGTGTTATTAAACTTTAATACATCCAACCTCAAGTCATTTATTTTATTATGTTTAAGTTTTGCAGTCAAAGAGGACCAAATGCATTTCCTGCTCCCGATCACTTTATTTAAAGCTGTTGTTTTTAGCTTAATTGATGTTTTCAGTTTTTAATGTAGTAATTTAATTATATTTTTCCTGTCAAACATCTCTCCAAAAAAAAATTTAACTTATTTCAAGAAAACGATATAAAAAGATACATTAGATGCCTAAAAATATACATTTATATATCATTTTCCATTTTGCTTTAAGTCTTTTCATTTATTATTTATTATTAATTTAGAATGGTGCATATTAACAATATGTTTGCATCTTTTCGTTTAAATTTTATTTACACAGGGTGGTCCTGTTAAAGCAGTTTTACTCTGTTTTGCACAGTCACATTGTGTACAAACATACATTTAGATGCACACTGCAGATAAAATGTAGCAACTAAAAAACAAAAAAAATTTAAAAATGATTTTAATGTTAATTAATGTTTAGTGTAAGAGATGCCAAATTAGTGGTGGAAAAACTCAAAGTCAGCAATGTGTGATCTTAGTGAAAGTAAAATCCTATGTGAAAACACTGTCATCAATTTAAGAGAACATTCATCCAGTCTCTATATTTTTATAGACATGTGATTTTATAGTAAGTACTGTAAGTTAGACCACAGTATAGAAAGATAAAGTGACATTTATAATATCTTAACATATAACTATTGCTTTGTACCTAACATTTTAGTTTTTTCAAATAAAAGGCCTGTTGTGTATGTAAATTTATAGTAAACTAAAAATAATCTTTCATAATAATGACCACAAATAGGTTTTGATGTCAGTCAGTGACATCAGAGACGTAATGAATGGCCCACTGGCTTTAACGCCGTCTGAGCTGTACCAAAGTGAACGTCAGTGTCTCTTCTTGTTTTTCCTAGTGAAATGTTGAGGAAAGGCAGCTGAGAAATGAGCATACACTCATTTTCACAACAGCCACTCAACATGTCATAGCAGGAAACTGTGGCTGCATTGCTTATTGAGACACTGAAATGGAATGAAGGTGTAATTGTAATGTGATTAGTTACACTCGTGTGTCTTGTTGTCACAGGTCAAACAGTTAAAAATCTGCTGTGAAGAAAGGTGGAGCTGGTGGATACAGTATGGAAATAAATCAAGTGAATAGTTACATATCAGCAATGGAGATTTATAGTTATTAAAATCATATTTTAGAGAGATGTTGTTTTCTAAGTCACATTGTGACTGTGAGTTTTTGCCTATTTGACATCTGGAGTGGGTTTAAGATTAAATTGTACATGGATAATGCTTTTTACACATCAGTCTACTCAGTAGTTGTGAAGCTATTTAAAAAAACCTCAATTTTCCATTTTATTGTCTTAAGAAAAGCACCTCTTTTTCTTTTAAATCCAGAATTGCTGAGTTTAGTGTGCTGTGTAAATAATGACTTTTTTCTGACATAAATAAAGTTGGAACACAGAGAGTCACAGTCTACTTACTTGAAGGCTGATTTAATATTTATTCTTGAAAAAAAAAAAAGGCTGGTTTCAGACTTTGTCAGATTTCTTTCAGGTAGGCGGCTTTCAGAGTATCAGTCAACACTCCCAGGATCTCATCAGTCATAGTGACGCTTCTGGAAAATCCTGTGCTGCGTGAATATCACTCACCTTTTCCTTCAGAACACAAACCCAATTTCATACCTGAAATGACATCACAAACTGTGCGTGTGTGTGTGATATGTAGTAGTGTAATGTAGTAGACTGCTTACACAACCCTCCTCATAGCCTGTCAAGACTATTGCTCTGTTACCATAGAAACGATGTGACCAAAAAAAAAAAAAATCAGGTTAGCATGGGCAGGTGCATATGAGGTGCAGTATGATGGTTTGTGTGCCTCTATTTCCTGATGCAATCTGACTGCAAGGTGAGCTGGGCTTTGCCAGACAAAAGACCCTTTTACAGTGTGCTTTCTAATACTATGAATGCTTAATTTGAACAAATCAAATTAGAATTAACTTTTCAAATATTGGAGATGAAACATCTTTTCCATGTCAGGGCACACATTTGCTGACTCTCAACACAGTCTACGCATCTGCAGATGTAGTTTGAATCCAAATTAATGTATTATATTTAAAAGAATTGTATTGTGCTTGAAATAAATTGGAAAGGAATTTAAGAATAAGATGTAGGCCAAACAGTTTTGTGTGTGTGTGTGTGTGTGTGTGTGTGTGTGTGTGTGTGTGTGTGTGTGTGTGTGTGTGTGTGTGTGTGTGTGCTGCCCTAGAAGAAGGCAAAGGCATTTTGATGCACTGCACCAAATTTGGAACAAAAGACCTTATAGCCCAGACCACATCACTATCCTCCCACCTGCACCCCCTTCCTGCAAGTTGTATTTCAAGACTGACAAACGGAATATCAAGACCACAGCCATACCTAACACATGCAATCACTGACACACACACAAACACACACACACACACAAGCTAAGCATGCTCTGTCACAAACAGAACACATACTGTACACTACTGTACATGCGCACACACATATAAATATAGTTTTTATATATTATTCAATGTTTGTGTATAGTGTTGTAAATATACCTATAGATACTTATAATGCAAAAACTACAAATACATTTGTTTGTGTATTTATGTAGGCATTTATGTATTTATGTATGTATGTTTTATGTGTTTTGCTTCGTTGTCCTCAAGCTGACAGGAACTTTCGGCCATTTTTTCGGGGTGTTTGTTGTTTTCACCTAAACGAGAGGCTGTTCTCAGGTCGACGCCGACTTGTGCCTCCCGCTGAACCCAAGGCTAGTTTGGAGGAGGGTAAAACGATCCCAGATCAGTGTCTGTTTCGGTGTCATGCCATCCCCCATCGCGCTGCTAGGTGCGCGCCAGCCTCGCGATAGCCTCGCCTACCAGAATCAAAGCTCCGCTCGCGAACTGGATGTTGACAGGCGCGCGGTGCGGTCATCATGCAAAGGTTACGCTGGATCCGTTTCAGCGAGTGTCTAAAGAAGCCGCTCCTCCGCAGGACCCGCACGGCTAACAAAATGCGAGACGTCTAGCGACACCCAAACGGACTAACTCACGTTTACCGGCCTGTGTGGCTACAGCAGGTGTCACAAACGATGGACGCAAGTTTGGGATTTCCGCAAACGGCAGTGTGTACGCTGGCTCCTCTCGGCGGTAAAGTGGCTTCATGAGTGTCCAAAGTAACAGTGGAAGTGGTGGTGGAAGTTTGGAGGCGACGCCATCTTGGTCGCAGCTCTCCTCGTCCCCAACGATTTCTCAACAACATATAACGGCGACCGCAAAGAGCAAGGAAGGTATATCACCTCGCCAAGTGCGCGAACGACTCGTATTCTCCTTAAAGTGTGTAATTTGCGGGAGAAGTGGATCATTTTGGCCGTGTCGAGCTAACGATTGCTGAAGTAAAAATGGATGTCAAGTTCACTGATGCCGTGAATTGGAAGCCAAACGTCAGCTGTCAGTTCAGTTGATGGCCAGTATAAGTAGCAGCAAGCTATCCTGTTTGCACAAAGGCAGCGCTAGCTTGTTGTCTTGTTTGTTTGTTTGTGTGACTGTCAGCTTACATGGTTTCTCGTTACCCAGCTGTTGATGCGGTGCCTGTGTTTTTCTAGCAGTTAGTAACATTCGCCTCACATCAACAGCATCTAGTTGGATAAGAAACAACGTAGCTATGCATGCATCCATTAATGCATTGCAATGCACATCCCTGCTACTGTGAACTTGAGATTAGGCCCTGTTTTTGTTTTTTTTTACTTTTGGCCAGTGTGAATGCATTTATTTTTCCACGTTGTCGACATTTTGTACCCGATGTGAAGTGACAGGACATATCTATGTATATAAGTGGGAGTATTTAGTTATAATCATTTACATGAGGACCATTATTTAGAGGACACGATATGTTAAAACATGTAGACAACGGTGATGTTAACAAGTTGCTGAGAACGACAATCGACGCTATAATCACCTTTTAATTATTAATGTAGACTAACATTTATGTGCTAAATTACTAAATATTGCTATGATATAAATCTTTAGTTTTTAATTTTTTTATAAACCTAAAGCACTCGCTCCCCTGTCCTTAGATGACCTCACACAGGCCTTGTAGTGTTCTCCCTGTTTCACTGCTCAGGGGTTTCATAATGTCCATTATGCCTTTTAGGACTTGCCCCTGGGCCAGAAGCTATGTAAAGATTACAGCCAGGAAATGTCCAATGAGGAAACAAACACTTGGAGCAGCGGTAGTGTTAGTCAGTTGGTAGCAGAGGACCAGTGTGTGTGTGCCTCTCCCTGGAAACGGGTTGTCATAGAACAAGGCCCTGTCAGGCAGCATATGTTCAGCCTACAGCCTGTGTGAGAGACGTTTTTATCTTTACTGTGAGTGAGATTTACAGCTGTAAATGTAGATCAATCAGAAATCTGCAAATTATATACTGAGGGAATGTAAATGTACGACGACTTGTAAAAGTAAAGACTGAAAGTGCTTTTCAGCAGCAGAAGGAACACATGCACATGTGTAGCATTTAAATAAGACACACGGCTTCGTAAAGACCCAAATCTATTATCCACTGAAGTCGCAGCATGTCAAAAGATTTTACTTTGGGATAAGACATCCAGTGTGATTGTGCTCTATCTGCAAGGCTTCCCAGATACTGAGATTTCAAAATGTCAGAAACCAGTTTAGCATTGTGCAGTGAAGCTATCGTAGCAGCCCAACTAATGAGAACATAGACAAGCTGTTTGTCAGTTTTTGGGTTGATAAACTAGTGGATTAAATCCGCCCTGTCCTGGCGCTTGGCTCTCCAGTGATGGAATGACCTTTCTGCTTCAGTTAGAAATGCACTGTCACTTATTTTAAATATCTCTGATCATTCGATGAAAGTGTGTCCAAGGTAGTAAAGAGGTACCTACGCTATGTACAGTTAAATCCATTTCTCTATTTTTATCCTCTAATCTCTATATTTTTCTAATCCTCCCCCAGACACTGTTCTCTGTTCTCTCTCTCAATGCTCATTTTTATTCTTTTCTTGTAATTTTTCTAACATGACTGTGTTTAGCTTTGATTCTACTTTCTACTTCTCTCTCCGGTTTGTAGTAATGACTGAGTAATGTGAGCATCTGATCTTAATATGCTGATCCTTCTCATTCCAGGCCCCATGGAGGAGCTGCACAGCCTGGACCCCAGGAGACAAGAGCTGCTGGAGGCCAGGTTCACTGGAGCTGTCAGTGGAAACACTGGAGGCAGCACAGGGAGCACCAGTGGAGGTGCTAAGGTAACAACCACACTGAAAAGCCAAGGCCTCATTTTGAGACTACGCATAAGCACAGAAGACACAGGAACCAGAGAGAGTTATGAGTTGGAAGTCACTTTTGTGCATTTGTGCTTCCTGACCGATAAGGATTTATCAAACTAAAAACTGATTTGACAAGCAAATACTGTTTTAAAAGTGCTCCAGAAAGTGGTTAATGGTTTGATGTCAATAGCAACAAATCCAATTTCTTATAGTAATAGTAACAACCAGTTCTTGCTTGCAGCAGAAAGATTGTAGGACACAAGTTCAAGCTGTCTTGAGTATTGTGTTCATAAGTGACAAATTCTGCCATCATAGTTCTTAGACAGTCAAAATGGAGTACGTAATAGTCTGGGACTTTTTGGGCACAGGAAATAAACCAAGTTCCTATGACGGAAGAGCAGGTAAAATTTCCTGGTTGCCTTAAAAGGATGTTGCATTCCTGAAATGTTAATGTTTTGGAAAAGGGCCAAGTGACACACCTAACAAATGAAGTTCTGGATTCCTATCAGACTTTGTTGTTTGTCCTTCATGACACAACTGAGCTTTAAAGGCACTTGTTCACACATCTGTACTGCCTGTGTTTATACTGTACATGTTCACTTATTTTGCTATGTGCAGTGTCTGGCCAATGAGTCCTCGAACCACAGCTATGGCAGTCTGGGCTCATCTAGTGACAAGGAGTCTGAGGTAAAACAGAGACATGATCGAATTATTACACACATACAAACAGTAAGACCCAGTTAGACAGATCCATGGTGTCTCTGTGTTTTCTTTTTTTCACGGCCCACTCGTCTTTCTGTCCTTCCCACTACCTCCACCTCTTCCTCTCTTCTCTTCCTAGAACTTTGATTTGAAAAGAGGGAGCTCCCCTGCCTACTCAGTATGTATTCTTTCTTCCTACTGCTCTTTCCTGCCGAAACACCAACTCTGGATCCTGCTATGTTAGGTAAAACACATGGGATTTATGTTGCTTTTCTTCTTCTTCTATTTCATATCGATTTACAGACCCCAGAAAAGAAGCACTCTGAATCATCCAGAGGGAGGAAAAGGAAAGCTGACACCTATTCGGAAAGTAGTCAAGGTAAGACTTAAATGTAAATGTAAATTAAGCTAAATTAAGCATCTGTGATTTACTCTTCACATTTCTGTGCAGGGAAGACCTCCGCACGTGGGCCCAAGATCAGTGACTACTTTGATGTGAGTATTGCTGTAATTGATGATACTAGCATATGCCACTGTTGTTATCATTTCAAACCGGATTCTTCAGTTGAGCCATTTATTTACTCGGGAAAGTTCCAGGGTGGAAATGGTTCCAGTCCAGTCAGAGGCCTCCCATCAGCACGCCGCTCCCCACAGAACTCACACTCTGCCCCAGGCTCAATTGTGAGTGTTGGACAAACAGTGGATTTCTGATTAGGTTATTTGCTCATGAGGTGGATGTGAGTCTCTGCACTTTAATGTTATTACAAGTTTTAACAATACCTCTTTGTCTGCAGGTTCGGCAGAATAGCTCCTCTCCTACAAGTCTGTGTTTTGGGGAATACAATTCCAAAGCGTCCTCCAGCAAGTTTGTGCAGGTAATATAACACATTTTGCACCCAACATTCCTGCAGTGTACGTTGTAGATATATGTTTATATGTCTGAGTGGTAATTCAATTCCTGCTCCTCTTAGACGGAACTGACAGGTCTGAAACTAGCTGCTCTGGAGAGCAACAAGAGTCTGGACCTGGAAAAGAAAGAGGGACGAATAGATGACCTGCTCAGGGTGAGTTTATGTCCATGAGTTCCAGTAAACCATGTAGTGATGCTGACCTCATTCATGTTTCTCAAACAACTGAATTTAACATCCTCTCTGCTGTCTTTTACCTTAAAGGCAAACTGTGACCTGCGGAGACAGATCGATGAACAGCAAAAGCTCCTTGAGAAATACAAGGAAAGGCTCAACAAGTGCATCACCATGAGCAAGAAGCTGCTCATTGAAAAGGTCTGTTTTTATAAACATGCACAATTGGTTGTATTGATTAAAGAAAACATGAAAGGAATAACAGACACGACTATATAAGCCTAGCAGACAAACTGTAACAGACCGCACACGTCTGTGTATTATATAATGAACTTTTAAAGTGCATTGCTTTTAAAGTAGCAACAAAGAGTCTCCTTCAACTTGTCATGGAAGTTGCACAATACAAGCATCATTTTCCAACAATAAGTTTTGCATTCATTGGTGTTTTAGCTCTGCTTTGTTCCGCAACTCCTGAGGAGAAAAAAGTATTTTTTGGTTAGTAAATTTTTGAATCACAGCTGCTGGTTTTCTCTAGGTCTCCACCATTTTCATATGTCCACAGAACAGCACGTGGTGGTGGTGAAAATTTGTTGTAAAATACTGCTTAATGGGAAGTGTGTGTGTGTCATTCTGATTTGTACCAATAAATATACCTACACATACAATATACTTAGTTTTCTGAATAAATGTAAAGAACAGATGTGGATCTAAAATTTTAATCCATAAATGAAATGTGATACACACCCTCTACCCTAAGCACCCTCAGCACCACTATCTTATCTTTACTGATTGTATGTGTATGGTTTTATGCACAGAGCACCCAGGAGAAGCAGTCGTGTCGCGAGAAGAGCATGCAGGATCGTCTCCGTCTTGGTCACTTCACCACCGTCAGACACGGAGCGTCCTACACGGAGCAGTGGACCGACGGATACGCATTCCAGAACCTGATCAAGTGAGAGAATGCAAACATATGAATCATTTTGAAGCCAGCGTTATCCACTTTTTGTTAAGATTGTGCATTGCTCATGGCTCTGTAGATTAGTGTTGATTGTTATTTATTTTACTTCACAGCCAGAAGGACAGTATGTGAAAGGTTGTTTGTTATTTGCTGCACTATTTCCCATATGATCCATTCCCTCTCTATGGCCTACTCTAAACAGGCAACAAGAGGGCATTAACCAGCAAAGGGAGGACATAGAGCGACAGAGGAAATTGCTGGCCAAAAGGAAGCCTCCAAACCCTGCGTCACCCTCCCTTTCAGTGGCCTCCACCTCTGAACCCAAGCAACGAAAAACCAAGGTCGTCAACGGCAACGACTCTGACCCCTTCCTCAAGCCCTCCTTGCCTCAGCTGTGAGTTCGCTGAAATACATACGTACTGTCAATGGAGGCCAGAGTCATAAAGCTCTTTTTATTGTTTTGACTGTAGACATTTTACAGTTAGGGGCTCTTTTACATTACTTTATCTTTTCTGTTAACTGAGAACTGCCATGTGCATTATGAAATATTGCATATTAACTTCACCGATTATTATCACTGTGTATATAAAGATCAGAGTTGAGATTTTTATCAGATACACAGGATCTGTGTCAGTCCAGCAACAATACATTAATACTCAGGATTAAAGACCATGTTTGTCCCAGGTTTCCTTTGATCTGCCATAAACTTTAAAACTCTCATTCCGTTTACAATTAAAAGATTAAAAACAAATCAATGCAACGTGAAAAAGATACATTTATTGAGACTGCAGTAGTTCACAATCATTGCTTGCACCTATTTTTGTCTTGATTTGTATTTATTTTGGCAGACTGACACTTGCTGAGTACCACGAGCAAGAAGAGATCTTCAAGCTTCGTCTAGGACATCTGAAGAAGGTCAGTAGAAATATGAATCCCTCAGTTAATCAGTCAATGAAAGCACATAATTTTAGTTAAACTGTGCAGAAGAAATATTCATGACTTGCATTGCCAGTAACTTAGTTTTGACAGTTTGCAGGAACAAACACTTTGTCGCCTGCTTCCATTTTCTAGTGCACCTGTCCACCAGGTGTGCATTACACAACACTTAGTTTAACTTAAACTGCAAATCAAACCACTCAAAGTGTGACTAAAAGGATGCAGAGATGCTCCCATGTGCAATTTTAAATGGTCACTGACAGTGTGATAGTGTTTAATTGCAAAAACAAGAATAAATTATATGCATCTTCTAACAGGAAAAGAATAGAAATTGTAATTATAAATCTCATCGTGTGTGTGTGTGTGTGTAGGAGGAAGCTGAGATCCAAGCAGAGCTGGAGCGGCTGGAGCGGGTGAGGAACCTCCACATCAGGGAACTGAAGAGGATAAACAACGAGGACAGCTCAGCGTAAGTCCACTGACTGCTCAGTACCACAGGCTGAAGAGATACTTAATGGTTAAGAGAAACAAATGTCAGTCAAATCAGTATATGGTGATATGATTTGTTTAATGTGACACATCTGTTAAGATTTAAATGATAGATTATTCCGTGGAGCAATACAATGATTTTATTATGCAAATTAGTTGTTTCAAAGATGACTTTCAATCTCAGTGTAATGTATGGTACCTCATTTTGCTGTGTGCTTCCTTAAAAATTCTGTTTGTCCTCCCAGGTTTAAAGACCACCCTACTTTGAATGAGAGATACCTGCTGCTGCACTTGCTAGGCAGGGGCGGCTTCAGTGAAGTCTACAAGGTAATGTCTGAATGGCTGGACTACTTTCTGCTTTCTCTCTCTCTCTCTGTAAATTATCTGTAGAGATTAATGTGTTTTTTTTCCACACACAGGCTTTTGACCTGTTTGAGCAGCGCTATGCAGCTGTTAAAATCCACCAACTCAACAAGAACTGGAGAGAGGAGAAAAAAGAAAACTACCACAAGTAGGTCTCTCACACACACACACACACACACACACAGTGTTAGATACACAAAGATAAAAGGTTTGTGCAGTAACACACGCTACCTTGACATTTATTTCCTTCAAGGCATGCATGCAGGGAGTACCGGATACACAAGCAGTTGGACCATCCCAGAATAGTCAAACTGTATGACTACTTCTCCCTGGATACAGACACGTGAGTCACCTCTGACCTCTGCCAGCTGCAGCCTTGCTGGGTTGGCACATCCCAAGGTTGTTCATCATGGTGCTAAAAAAAAAATCATTATTTGCTGTAGTATTAAACAGTACAATCTACGTCAGTAAGGCCATACCCAGTGAATATTCAAATAATGTCAACATTCAAATAATTTGCAATCTGCCTCTGTCAGATTGATCTGTCAGATCTCACTACAAGTAAGAGCAAACATCATAGGAGTGTTATTGGATTGGGAAAGAGGAAACAGTTCACAGAAGAATGTATAATACAGCGTCGGCATACGCTGAGAATGCAATGTTGAGTAAGAAATTTTTGCTTCATGTAGATTCAAGCCCCTAGAGAACTGAGCAGCTGACATACTTGACTGGAAACTTAAGTCAGACTCAGATTCAGTAGCAAAAAGTCATGAACTTCACCTCTGACCTCTAACATGTGGACGAAGGGGAAGTGAAAGTCTCCTTTTAGCCCTTAAACAAACCTCATATTAGAAAAGCATTTCATTTATCAATAAAGTAATAATAGTAAAAAGTTTCTTCGCTCCTCTATTGAAAGTTGTGTGTCTGCATCTGTCTACTGTTCCTCCAGGTTTTGTACAGTTTTAGAATTCTGTGAAGGTAATGACCTGGACTTCTACCTGAAACAAAACAAGCTGATGTCAGAGAAGGAGGCACGCTCCATTGTCATGCAGATTGTCAGCGCCCTGCGCTACCTCAATGAGATCAAACCTCCCATCATCCACTACGACCTCAAACCTGGTGAGTGACATGCTCTGAAAGTTTTTAGATGAATCATATGTGGAAGTAAATGTGGGAATGAAAATGTAATTAACAATGATGCTTTGTTCACGAGCTCTTAGAAGAGGCTGGAGTTCGTTGGTTATAATTGCTTTGATTGTTTTCCTTGTGTACATGTTGTGCAAATGGGTGTGACTGGCCTCAGCATTTCTTACACAGTGTAGTTGGTGATGATGCTGTGGTTGGAATCTGTCTTGACCATTATTTGAATATGATGTTGTGCCAAACACACCTTACTGACTTTAACCGTTTGTGTTACTGCACAGGTAACATCTTATTGGTGGATGGCACCGCATGTGGAGAAATCAAAATCACGGACTTCGGCCTGTCCAAGATAATGGATGATGATAACTATGGTGTGGATGGGATGGACCTTACATCACAGGGAGCAGGCACCTACTGGTAACACAGTGTTTTTAAAGTGACACTAACATAGGTTGAACTATGTTTGTAGCCTGTTTTAAAGGGTCCACATACATCATCTAGGTACTTCTCAACTGTCGTACTATCCTATATTGGAAAAACTGTCATTATTGTGAGCAATGTCCTGTGAAGAAACATTTAATCATTTACCTTCTAATTCATATCAGTTGTATAAAATACTCAAAGATCGAGTCAAGTGTCCAATCTGCAAAACTTTGTATGTGAACTGTATGACACGGCTGTGTGTTTCAGGTATCTGCCTCCAGAGTGTTTTGTGGTGGGAAAGGAGCCACCAAAAATCTCAAACAAGGTGGACGTCTGGTCTGTGGGAGTGATTTTCTTCCAGTGTCTCTATGGACGCAAGGTACAACACTTAATGCAACATATTAGATTTTGAAATGAGGAAATAACGTGAACACTTTGTGTACAGGTTAACACACATTAACTCACATTAAACAGTTTGTGGCCTGCTTACCTGAGTTGTTGCATGTGGAAGAAAAGATTTGTATGTTATGTGTAGAGTTGTAACAGTTTGAGATTTTCATGGTATTATCTTCATTATTGATTGTAATAATACAATCTTTCAAGATAAGATTGGTATAAATGTTTACAAAAAAGTCATTTCAAAATATTAATGATACAGCTACATGGTTACGTGTGATGCTTTTATCACACAAAATAATGACACAAACCCAGTGTCTGAGAGCAACAGTCACTGTCTTCACCTGCACTGTCACTTTGCAGCTACACAAACACAGCAAGAAATCAATCTCTCTCTGAGCCATACTTCCAGAATTGTATTTCTTTTTCGGAGGCTGGAGACTGGTGACAACAGCCTTGATTCTCTCCCATTTCCTCCAGTCTTGCATTTGTGTGTGGTGCCCAGTGCTGAGTCTAATTATTATTTTTTAAATAACTGGTACCATGCAAATGTATATGGTATGATAACCATCAACATTCATACCATGGTATACTGCCATAACCCAATCAGTGTGGTTACAGACTTTAATCTCTAAATTCATAGAAACTTGTTTTTTTTTTTTTTCTTAAAGCCGTTTGGTCACAACCAGTCTCAGCAAGATATTCTTCAGGAAAACACCATCCTCAAAGCCACAGAAGTCCAGTTCCCTGCTAAACCACAGGCCAGCACAGAGGCCAAGGTAAGACCATTGGCCTCATCATGGGGTCATCATGTAATCAAAACAAACAATGTATTGTAGCAAGTATACAGGATGTGGATTTTGTGGATGGGGTAATATACATAGTGAAAAAGTACACAATAATATACACAGTTCTTTAAATATAAAGATTCGGTGGATGCATTAAGCCTCTGCTTAAAAAAGCCTGATGCTTCCACCTAGTTTTACTCCCATTAATTCTCACTGCCAAGCCAAAAATGACCATGTAAACAGCACCATCTGAAAAACTGAGTAGGAGTTAGAGCTGGAAAGTATGGATAAAAACTTCTTTCCACCAGTTTCAAGATAAATGTTATGTGTCCTTATGTGTTAATGAAATAATCCCATGTCTGTTTTTGGGTTAATTAAATTCCTGTAAAATCAAGATATGTCTTCACGTTCACGTAAAAGTCCTTTAAATGCAAAACTGACACATTGTCAGGCATCTGAATCAACTCTTAAAGGAAACAGATTAACGTACAAACTGTCCTCTGCAGGCCTTTATCCGGCGCTGTCTAGCCTACCGAAAGGAGGACAGGTTCGACGTTCACCAGCTGTGCTCGGACACCTACCTCCTCCCTCACATGAGACGCTCAAACTCCTCTGGCTCCCTGCAGCCATCCGCCTCATC
The DNA here is from genome assembly GCA_034779795.1 of Ctenopoma multispine. NCBI lineage: Eukaryota > Metazoa > Chordata > Actinopteri > Anabantiformes > Anabantidae > Ctenopoma > Ctenopoma multispine. Next base: position 4,990,815 of record JAUYWH010000009.1, on the reverse strand, counting down.
TCTCCCCACCTACTGACTGACTCTCTCACACGACTGTCAGGACCCTCTTGCCAGTCTGGCAGGGTTGAAGGATAATGGATGTGGGTCTTTTCTTTTTTACCCGAGCTGTTCCACAAACGGATGAATTAGCAACAGAACAGAAGTAAATGGCAAAGATGAGATGAAAAAGCGAGAGGAGAAGCAAGGTGCTACTCCTGTTGCATAAGTTGTACAGAGTCGTGTCCGTGAACTCAGCTGCGCAAGATAAGGAGTAAAAGAAAATGAAAGACTGAAAAATAGAAGGGAAGTGGAAAAGAAGTGAGGCAGAGACTGAAAGAGAAGTGGCGGAATTGCCCAACAGGGTTTGGAGCGGGAAGAGAAAACTATGATGCTTATGGATTTGTTCATGGATTGAATGAACCCCTTAGGAGATTTCAACAGCTATATGACCTCCTAGATGTCCTGTCCAAACCCACCTTTCTTAGCTCTACATACATGTACACATACATATATACAGTACGTACATTATAATACACCGTGGCTGAGAATTGTGTCAACATGAAGCTGCTGTTACGGTCTTGTTGCTTGCGGGGGTGGTGGTCAGCAGAGAACAGAAGACAGGGGTGAGGTGCAGAGGAGGTACGGGTGTGCGTACGTCAAATATGGGCGACCCGTTGAACTCTGCGTTCCACGTAAATGTAAATGAGGCACAGAATTACATATCATTGAATTTTCCCCGATTGTTTGTCTGCACACAACCGGGGTTAACTTCAAAGTGATGTTGTAACCTCTATGTGACAAAAAAGAAAAGTTCCAGTTTGAAATTGTGGGATCGATTTGCACTTCCTAACCAGATCGGTCTCCCAGATTTGGCATGAAGTACTACAGCAAGTTCTGGAATCAATCCGTAGTTAAATCCTCCGTTCACTATTTTGTTGTGTTGCAAAGCAGTTCAAGTCTACAGGAAGTGGATCTGTGAGTCTGTCTTAATCAGTTTTTTTTTTTTTTGCTGTTCAGATGAGAGTCACAGTGTTGTAAAGGGCAGAGTGCTGCAGTACCGTGTTGTTGTAGTCGTCCTCATCAACCTGCTGGACTGAGCTGAGGGGCTGGATCAGCTGTTACTGTACTGCAAAGACTAGAGGGGGGAAGGGGGGGAACACAGAATTTAGTGTACATTTCATGTGCAGGAGACATTACTCACTAGCAAATATATAATAATGAGGCTTATCCCTGCTCCCCCGTGTCTCACTTAGCTCAGTTTATTTGTTTCCTCCTGAAAGCTGTTCTCAGTTTGCTGCTATAAATGTTGCTTTTAGTTCGTAATGTGTGAATGTTTTTTTTTTTTGCCTCACAAAATGTGCATACTTGAACTGTGGTAAGAGGAACACTCTCCAGAGCCTGTTTATCTGAAGCGGACACCCACTGTGCTGTTCGAGGGGTGGGAGGGGAGGGGAGGGGAGGGGAGGGGAGGGGAGGGGAGGGGGTGCGACACATTCTTCTGCCACCAACATCAAATGTCCATGTGGGTTTTTGTTTACTTTCATGTAAGAGTCCAACAGACATTACAAGGAGCAACGTCCCAGTGCGCTGCATAGGGAGCAGTGGTCCCAGCTGTTCATGCCAGTAGAAAAATGGGCGAGCTCCTGGTTGGCCTGTGTTGCAGCATGATTTACTGCAACTAGAAATCAAATGTTGTCGACCTGTAAATAAAGCCCTTACCTGTATGATGTATGATGTTTTGAGCCCATTTGTCATGCAGGCAAACCAGACTCTGGCCGAAGCGACGTCTGTGGCAACAAAAGGAGACGTTATCGGGCGAGAAGTCAGATAAAAGACAAGTAGGAGCAGTTTAAACAGCGAGGCGTGGGTGTCTCTTCTTCTCTCTGCACTCTCTTGCCTGCTATAAAAATAAGTCTTAATTGATTTTCTATGTGCGAGCTGTTAGATGAACAAAAAAAAAAAAAAAGCCCAAACAGTTGTAGGGTCAGGTGGATTAAACTGCAGGGAGTACCCACTCTCCTGTGAAAGCAGGCGATGAAGTGCAATGAAACAGGTAAAGTGTGTGTCCAGTTTCATAAAGTGTAATTTTATCCACTTGGGTGCAGTAAGGCATAAAACAGTCTTATCCCCGCCTGTCTAGTTTTGTTCCTCACTTCTATTTAACAAATAAAACGTTTGGATGTAAGTGCAGTCATCAGTTATCAAAATGTCAGATCACGTCAACGGTCGGGGTGCAATGCAGGGACTTGTCATTCATATGCAATAAAGATTGCTTTACACGTCGTCATTCCTGCAGTGTGACCCATATTTCCTGTGGGGGGGGGTTATGCAACCTCACTCAGTGTTTGGCACAAGGTGGAGCACAGAGGAGGGTGATAGCTGTGTGAAGATGCAGGCACATTAAAATTCATTATGAACAGGCACCATGTGTCATAATATATCACACTATCAGAGCTGGATTTGATGGACTGTTTTACCTGCTGTACCATTCACATGGCAGTTAAAGTAGAAATGATTTAATGTATTTACATTTTACATTCCTGGGATCGTGAATGTGCGACGTATGGAGCCAAACTGAAGTCATAATTTTAATCTTTCTGTCGACTGAATCATAAATTACATATCTATGAATTCATAGCATTTAATACTTAAAACCATATCAAGTTTAACATCAAAACTTTTTTGATTTTTCTTTTATACTTTAATATTTTCCCAGATTCAGAAAGGAAGTGGACGTTTCTCCAATTAAGGTGTTTCCTTTTTAACAGCATTTTACAGATTAGTTTTCATCTTTTTTTATGTGGCTTTTTTCTAATTCTTCGTGGTTTATCCACTGTTTTGTCTTTTTTTCAACAAGTATCTTTTCTAGTCATTACACCTTTTTCATTTAGGTGACCTGTGGAACCTGCTCCTGACAGACAGTTTTCTGTACTCACATTCCAACTTTATCTTGTGTTTTTTGTGGCAGGACTGACACTGTAAAAATAGCTAAGAGATACTGTGGACTGTAGAGAAAAATAAAGAGACGTAGTCTAAAATTAATTTGGCTTTATTGCTCATACTGTGTATCCAGTAGATGTTTTCAGAAAGTTACCTTACAGCGACACCTAGTGGCTTTACTGCATCACTGCAACTCTGTTTACCAATTTGCTTCAGCCATGCCAGGAGAAGACATATTGTATATTTAATAACCCCACACCCGTGTTTGACCCAACTACTAATCAACCAACAGCAAGCACACACTCTTCTCAGTAGCTCATGTAACTGTAAACCTCCGTCCTCTCTGGCATGGCCTCCAGGCTGTTACTGTCTCTGTGTGGTGGGAACTGTGTGTACTCTAGAGGTCAGGGTATACATGGAAACATACAAAGGGACAGACTAATCATTTCAGAACACAAAGGTGGTGCAAAATAAAGCAGATTTTGTCGATTGGGTTGCGAGACTCATACGGCAATTTCAACAAAATTAATACATGGGACTCAAATCAATCTATCAGTCGGGGTAGTCTATTAACTAATAAAAAGTTATACATGGAGGCTGGACGATAAGACCCAAAAGATATAACATATCGAATTATTAATATTGGACTAGACTGTGAGCCGAGTGGTTGGCTGAACTTCCAGTTAAACATTTTTGGTGTTGTTGATTACTTTTCTCAGTTAATATAATATAATCTCTCAGTTTTTTTGCAAATTGTCAGAAAGGTGATAATTCGTCTGTTTATTATTGAGGTTACAGTGGGTGATGGACTTAATGGTGACTGCATTATATTCACAGAAATGAGGAGGCCAAAACATTAGAAACACCACTAATTATAATGCACTCCTGTACAATTCATGTATTGTATTGAATGACAGATTGTACAGGTGTAGCTAAAAGAGGCCAGTGAGTCAGTAAATTTGATCTATCGTCCAGTTCCATTAATTTACACTATTTATATATAAAAAATAAATGTGTAAAAAAAAAAAACAAAGAGCATTGGCAGATAAGAAAAAAGGGAAAATCCTAAGATTTTTTTCCTTGTAACTGCTGGAGTGCAGCATGATCTACAAACCAAAGAGCAAAGCTTGTCCTCCTCATACTTTAGCTTTTGCAAGCTCCATGATAATCTGGTAATAAAGATGTGTTGGTATGACCGCTCTACATCCACCCTCCATTCTTCATATGCATTCCTTCATTGCTCCACACAAGCTTTTTTCAGGACTGGAGCATGCCAACCTCTGCGTCTGAACCAGTGCAGCTGTCTGCCTGTTCCTCTTAATAAATAGAAAAACACAGAAAAACAGACAGGAGAAAGAATGAAACTGGGTGTGTGTGTGTGTTTTGGTTTGATGAAAAGCAGGATCATCTTTCTCAAGTTACGACGATGTTAGTGTTTCCGTGGGGGCCAGTGTTTCCCTGGCATTTGTGGGGACTGCTTCTGTGGGTGCCATGGAGAAGGCAGCAAGATCAGTCGCAGACGCTGCTTTGACCGTGACTGAGGCTGGAAGGTGGGTGTTGGAGGTGGGCAGAAGGGGGGTAACTCCCTGAGAGAGGAGAGGAGGCAGCTGGGATGGCAGTACGGCCGGTAGAGGGGGCAATGGGGCCAGACCTGGCAGGTTGAGCGGTGGGAGTGTGGCCAGAGGTGGAACTGGTGGAAACAAGACACAAGGATTAATTATATGATTCTGTGCTTTCTCCAGTTTTTCATGGAACTTATATATATAGGACACACTGATCAATCAAGTCATTTATAATTTCACCCCAAATAGAGATCAACCTGTCACCTTCAGGGCCAATAGCTTAGAGCAACTGTGTATAGTAAAAGTACATATTTACTTACCTGATGAACCTATTGTTGGTGTTAAGGTACTGGTGCCTGCTAGTGACACAGCACTGAGGTCTGGGAGTGGAAGGTTCAGGTTAGGAAGGTTAGGGAGTGGAGGTAATCCACCTGGGAGGGGCATCAGACCTAAAAGCACACAAACAACCAGAACAACGAACTGTGTTAATCTTTGTTACTTGGGCCTTTTCTATTTCTATACTGTGCTGTAATACTGCTTTTAACAGCTACTGCAACACTGAAATTTCCCCTTGGGGATCAATAAAGTATCTATCTATCTATCTATCTATCTATCTATCTATCTATTATATAGATAGATATTATATATATATCTAATTTAACATTTAAACTGTTAACCAATATTCAGAGCCAGGGTGTGAACACACCATCAGAAATCTGTAAAGAAACAGCTGTAACACCTGTCCCACAACTGAAACTTTCCGTATGTTTGCTGCAGAAAAGTCAGAGACGCAAACAGACTTGTGCTTTTGGAAGAATCGCCTACCTGGTAGTGTGGTGGTTGGGTTGAAGATAGCGGAGGCCGGATTCAGTGGAGTGAGGGGGCTAAGGGAGGGGCTAGCAGAGGATGGGAGCAGAGGGACTGTAGGCAAACCTGGAGGTCAAACATTTCACAATGAATGAGAATATGTGGCGCAAATACACATATACAGTACATATCCCTGTTGTATAACAAAGTTAATATATTAATAAAGAGAAATACCTGTCTGCAGCTCACTGGGCATAGTGGGCAGGGCTGTGCTGATTGACAGACCAGACAATGAGTTTTCTAGGCCTGTGGGGACAACAGGTGCAGTTGGAGGAGGCGTAACTGCTGAAAGTTGGACCTGAAGGAGTTAAGAGAGAGAACACGATGAGGGAGGTGGAGAAAAGACGCTGCTGTCAAACTGATAAGGTCACATTCATCCACACGTGCAATTAACTCTAATGAGCAACATTGCTCTATGTCTCTGCTGCTCACTTTGCTGCATGCACAATGAGGACACTTGCATTCATAGAGTGAGAACATTTTAAAAGTGACACATAACTTAAATCTTCTCAAAGTCATTCATGCACGCACACACACATGCGCGCGCGCACACACGCGCGCGCACACACACACTAGTGATAGTGATGAGTAACGTTTTGGCTGCTAAAGCAAAAGAGAACAGTGAGTGAATGGATAATATTCCAGAGCACTGCACAGTATCATACACAAATATCCTGCTACAAATGGAAATGTTCATTTGAAATGTTCACTTCATATTTAGCTGCTCAACTGCCCTTAATACATCTCCAATCTTAAGTGAGGACTGACCTCAGTGAATCCATCCTTCAGTGGACTGATGGGCTCACTGGGAGAATTTCCAGGGAAGATGATCTTCTTTCCCTCTTCAAAAGGCCGGGTAGGAATCCTATGGAGGTATCCATAGCCTATGCCGCACCCCAGGCTGACAAACAGAGAAACAGAGAGCATAATGTTGAAAAAAAAAAACTAAATCAAAAAATCAAAAACAACCAATAAACCTCACATTTTTATCAAACACATCTGACATCAACCTGGTTCAAGATGTTTGATATATCACCCAGAGCTACATTTGTTTAGCAAAAGAAATAGGTCTGGTGTTGTGTTTATAAAGTGCTGCTTAAGAGAACTGATCAGTCAGAGCATCTTCCTGTTCCAGAGCCATAAAAATAGTACATCCATGAAACGATTCAACAGAAAGATCAAGAAATGTGGATAAAATGGGCACATATTTACTCATTTCTGTAAATCAACTTATAAACACTATAAACATATTGTTTCACTCATCATGAAATGTATTAACTGTACCTAACCACCAGTTACCAAAACATGGTCAACAATGGAAACTTGACACATTTAATTTTGGCTAAAGTGAGACGTAATCAGCTGGAAATGCTCACATAACACAGGAAGAGTGCAAGTGTGTAGGGCATTACCTCCCCTCTCCTCCCCAGGCACCGTTAGGTGTGATGACCACCTCTCTGCAGTTGTCAGTGTCTGTATTGTACACGTAGAGCTTCAGGCCTTTCCCCTCATGGCTCTCTATCAGAGAGAACAGGTCCTCTGACTGTAGATAAAGCCGCATGGAGGCCAAGGAAGGGGACAAAAGGAGAAGACACACAATCGCTATTAATATCATCAGGTGCAGAGTGTGCAGGAATGACAGCAGCAAGGACTTAAGTGCTGATAAACAACCTCATTCATAACGGTATCAGCTCCGATGATGTAGTCAGTGTGTGGCCGCAAGCCAGCAAGGGCTGCTGGAGAGTTAGGCTCCACTTCCTGTTTAGGAGAATGAGGGAGCTTAAAGTAAACAAACTACTGCTGCATGATGTAAAACAATACATATACATACATACATACATACAGTATGAGGCTTCAGTGATGCCTACCAGAACATGCCAGACATTCTCATTGGCTCCCTCGAAGCTACAGAAGCGAATAGAGACACCAAGCAAACCCTGTCCCCCCCACAGGTTGCTGGGTGTGACGGTGGATTCCCTCAGCTCCAGGGTCTTTGAGGAGTAAATCAGCATCTTTACAGGTTTCTCCACACTGGCTTTTAACAGGTCCTTCAAGGTGTCATTGTCTTTGTTCTGAAGAAAACAAACAAACAAAAAAAGAGTGAACAAGAACAAAAAACGGGCATCCATAAAATATACTGCCCTCATGAGATGTATTTTTATCCATCAGATAAAGCTGCTCTCTTTTCTTACCAGTCTGGTGTTATTGATGGAGACAATAAAGTCAAAGAAAGGCTCCAGTCCTGCGCGGTGTCCGGGTGAGTTCTCCTGAACCTGCACAAAATTGAGAGACAACATCAGCTCCTACTACTGGACTCACAACTATTGAATAAGTAATGAGCATCAAATATTCTTTGCATATGCAAGATAAAAAGATTTAACCTGAGATGAGAAACACATTATAGATAATTGCTTTCCACTACCTTACAACTTACCCCAACCACTTGTCCTCTGAGCTGTTTAACATGAAACCCACTCTCAACAGGTTATCCCCCACACGCAGTAACACCGGTTTACATTTTGCTCGCCCAGGATGGGACCAACCCCTCTACGGACCACAAATGTTGCCAGGTTGAAAGTCCAGCTACTGTCGTTAAACGTTACTGACAAGTAACACTTGGACATTTGGAAGACCAGTGTCCATTGTAAGCTTGCCAAAAGCTTACTTATCTCATGGATGGTCAACATGTCAAAAAAGCACGTGTCCGATAATAGGTGCATAACAAAATCAGCTTGGCAAACGTCACCTAGCAGCTACGTAGTTAGCTTTAGCTAGTTCCAATACTGGTGCTTATCTTCAGGCAAGCACAGCTAGCTATGTTTATGTACAAACAAAACATATAACAAGAAACGCTTTGTGACACTAGTATTACTCTAAAGCACGCAATATTTACTGACATATTAAATTATCTAGCCGGAGTCCCCAACAGGCATCCCCGGCCTATCGTCAACACACAGCAGGGAATTCTCCGGCTCTGCCCAAATGCTAAGCTAGCACGTAACAGCAGAAAAACTCACCCGGAGGACGTGGTAACCCTCGGAGCCTCCCCCAGGTATCTCCACGCTCTGCGAACCCCCCATGGTTTCACACTTCTAAGGCTTTTTATGTTTAGTTTATGGCAGCTTGTGATCCAACAGACGTGAGATACCTGACTACTTCCACACACCGGGTACACGTCGCCCAAATGACTCGCTGGGTGATGCGCATGCGCCGTTACGTGGCAGGAAATGGGGCCTTTTGTAAATTTACAATTCAATTGACGTGTTTCAGTCATTTTCTGGTGATATAAAGAACTCTTCAGTATCAAAGAACATTACACTGACTCCAACATCAAAACGTCGTACTTATTTTTGGCTTTTTTTATTTATTTCACTAATTTTTACTTATTTTTAATTATATCATGTAGGTATTGATTTAAATAGTGCTTAAACAGGGCTTCTTCTCTTCTCCTTAATGACATGGTGCAGAAATACGAAGCTCAATCGGATCCCCGTCATCTTTTTGTGAATCCTTCATTATGACTATGACATGATGATGTCAACACCCTCTGTGATAGGTTTAAATATTTTAATGAGCTTTTTTCAGTGGTTTGGATGTTTGTGCTGACAGAATGTCACCACCAGGTGGCGTTAGAACATCACATTCTCCCTGCAGAGCACTTTACACTGTAAAACGTAAAGGCTTGAAGAGTCCACCACCTCTCATCACTCTGATATTTTGTTCCCCATGTAAATGTTATACAATGCTACTAAAGCCTTTCTTTCTCTATGAAATGGTGACTTAGCCACACTGAATGACATTTGTATTTGTATATGAATAAAGTAAAAAAAAAAGAAAGGCTAGGGGGATATTAAGGGAAAGAGTAGAGCAAACAAGGAGGAAAAAAATAAGAAAAAAGGGAGTAAAGAGATACGTAAAATAGAGAGGAGCAAGGCAAAGAAATAGAAAAAATAAAGGAGCTGATAGCAGAGGAGGGTTTCACGCTGGAGAACAGCCAATCCGACACACAGCTGGAGGCCAAACAAAGCCTTCTCAAGGGTGATTAGGCAGAGAGGCAATAATGTATATTGTGTGGGTATGTGTGTGCAGCTACTGATACCAGAAGTTCAGAGGTTTTTCATTTTAAGTTCAGTTTGTGGTGCATCATAGGATGATGATTGTGTGTTTTCAATAATTCAAACTCAGTTTTCACTTCAATAGACTTTATTAAAGATATTTTTAAAGATGGTATGATTCTGTTAAAGTGCCTACTGAAAACGCTCTAGGAAACATCCCCTTACGACCTGCATTGGTCACATACAGGAGTCAATGGCCACATACAGTACAGTACACAGATTACCTTAAATATGATTTATGCAATTGTGCTATTCACATATGGTCCCTAGATATCATAAATACTTTGTTAACATAACTCCTATATAATACTGCCACATCCATTTACAATGGAAGAAAGAAAGGTGAACATTGTGCAAAGACACAAACAGGAACTCTTTATACAAGATATTCCATTGAGCTCCCATAACACTGAGAATACAGGTAATATGTATTACAATTCATATACTATATTACAGTAAATGCATTAGGATTCAGACAGACACAACAATCCTTTCTTCCCAGTCTTGAGAGCAGAGTACATTCTCACATCCTAGTGCTTCTCCCTAAAAATAAAAGACTGGCACAACTGCCAGAGGACGCACTCCTAATCTCATCAGAAGGCCAATCGGTCATCTCAAAACAGTCAGTCAAAAAGACTCACAATCACAGAAAGAAACACACAATAGAAATTGCATCGCAGTCGAGGGTCAATAGGTAACATTTTACAAACACCTATAATCTATAAGAAGTTATATATGAAGGACAATGAATTGCTCGGTTCCCGATTCTCTTTCTTTGGCTGACAAAATCACTATAAATAAACTCTCTGTTCCTGTGATTACATTTACAAATGTATTACCATGTAATACACATAAAGATACAATACAATTTACAATAAAATACCTGAATCTGCAAATAGTGGAAATGCAATACACATTTGTTCTCATCTTCCAACAAAGTTAGGAACACATAGGGTTATCACATGATTGCGTGAAACAGACAACGAGCCAGCGTCTTACATTAAGTTCAAAGTTGTCACACACTTGGGATAGCTGTAGACATTTGAAATACTCTTAAATCTCTAAGAGAGGAAATATTGCAGGCTGTGGTTCAGTTGCTGGAAGTTGTCTAAAACCTCTCAGCTTAACACACTTGGTACATACAGTGTGCACATCAGCTTATTTTTAACACAGTGTCTAATGTGCCTAGCGCTTAAATAACATGACAGGAAACAGTCAACGTGCCACACGCACACCTGCACACACTGCTTCAGGACACTAGTTTAGGAGAAATGGATCGGTGCACTGACATTAATTCTATGTACAGCTGAGAGCACCAGTGATTGAACTGTGTGTAGTAAGTGTATGATACAACAGAATAATTTATGATACTTTGTTATGTTTTGATCTGTGCTTTTCTCTCCACACACACACACACACACACTCAGGCACATAGAGACATTGAAAGATGAACTTTGTTGTTGGACAAGAAACTAGATTACACACATACAATAAAACAACAGCACACACACACACACACACACATTAGAGCATGTATGTTGTACCTGGACCTTTCAGATACTGTTTATATATTTTCTTTCTAGTAGGAACTATTTGAGACAGTTAGTAAGAAACTTGAGATTTCTCTCATTGCTTGGTTCTCTTCTCTTGGAGAAACAATCAGAGTGCTGCAGGCAAAGATAAACTGGAGAGAAAGAACCTAAAACACGTCTTATCGTTACTCTGTCTGCAGCACTGTGAATGTTTTACCTCACAGGCGAGATCGCCGTGGAAATACAACAGATAAAACAGTGTAGGTTCATTTGGCCTCTGATCACTACAGCGGTGATGACTCAGAGGTCTACAGGTCTTGACCCAACCTCTCGATCTCATCAATGAGGAAGTCGATGTCAGACTGGGTGACCGCAGCGTTAGAGATGACCATGCGGAAGAAGTTGACTTTATTACCCTGAGGCTGATAGCCCACCATGGTGGTCCCAGACTCCATCATCATTGCTTTAATCTTTGGTGCCACCTGACGGAGTAAGAAACAACAAATCAGAGAGTTGTATTTTTTAAGGGTGGCTGGTATGGATAATATTTATGAAAACATCATCCATCAGTTGTTTGAACAAAAAGGATGCGTAGGTCTGAAACTGGCAGGCTGAAAGGTGCCATACCCTGTGGAGTTTTTCCCGCCGCTCGTCACCGTCTGGCATGCCTCTCAGGCTGGGTGGGATGTACCAGAAACATACGTTGGTGTGCTGAGGCTACAAACAGAAGAAAGAGAATGAAAGTTGGGATCTTTTTTATAACACGTCAAGATAATTACAGTGAATAGCTTGTATAGTTAGTTAAACCAGAATGACTGTCATGTCAGTACAGATTATAAACTATGAGGATATTAAATAGAATGTTATTTTCTTTGACAATAACATTTAATGAATCAAACATTAGGTGCTTACCACTCCGTCAAACACCATCTGGTAACCCTCCCTGTTCTTGATCTTGTTGTACAGGTACTGAGACAGGTCCAGACACTTGTCAATGTGCTGCTCAAATCCTACTGTGCCCTGCAGGGGAAAAAAGCAAGTTTTGCAATGGTTATAAAACTGAGTATAATGCTACAGCATCTAGTATAAGAACACAGTTAGCTACTTAGCTGGTATGTGTGTGTGTGTGTGTGTGTGTGTGTGTGTGTGCGTGCGTGCGTGCGTGCGTGCGTGTGTGTGTGTGTCTGCCTCCCTGCGTCTCACCTTGGCCTTCCACATAAGCCAGAATTTAAAGATGTCGACATGCCGGCCACACTGGATGGCTTTGTCCCCTGTGTCATATGTGACATCATACTGTTTGTCTGGTTGGAACAGGTAACCAGCACACATGGAATTACAACCTGCTAGGATTCCCTAGAGAAGACACAAACAGTTAATAAGCCACTGATGACATTTTATCACAACCACTCTGCTGTTCATAGCATGTTAGCACTATGTACTGCTGCTGTATGAGAAATGAAATGAATGTGAACCTACTTGTGTGTGTGTGTGTGTGGGTGTGTTCGCTGTACCTTCTCTCTGACCAGGATTGCAGAGCACTGTAGAGGCACGCCCATCATCTTGTGGGGGTTCCATGTGACTGAGTTGGCCCTGCAGAGTTAGATGTGTTTTGTTTGTGTACTTTGATGATTTTTCTGAGACGTTTCTTAAAGAGACATGTTTTCTGATTCACTCACCTCTCAATTCCATTGAGCTTATGGCGATGCTTCCTGGACATGAGCAGTCCACCACCCCACGCTCCCTGGGGAAACAAAAACGCACTGTTATGGAATGGTACATAGGTGAGGACATAATACACCATCTGTGACTAACAAAATATTACAGCAACTAAGCATATGTCAGCTTCTTACATCAACATGGAGCCACAAGTTGTACTTCTCACAGATGTCAGCGATCTCACTGATGGGGTCAAAGGCTCCATATACAGTCGAACCAGCTGTGGCATTCACAAACAATGGCACATAACCCTGCCGTATCAACACACAAACAACTTAGTGACATTGGTAAGAAGACACCAAACACAAAAAAGAAAAGCAAAATACAGTAAAAACACTGACCTTCTGTTTAGCATCAATGATCTTGGCCTCGAGATCTGCGGGAATTACTCTTCCTCTGAAAAATTCACACATTTGTTACATCCACCGCGAGATCTTAGCAAATGTTTGCACTGTTCACTAGTTATTGCCATTAATAGTGTAATACGAATCTCCTACCTCTCATCAGTGCTCAGCAGGATTACGTTCTCTGTACCGAAGCCCAGAGCAGCTCCGGCCTTCTTTATGGAGTAGTGGCTCTGTACAGACACACACTAAGTTTACAAATGTTTTCCTGGACCAAACTAAAAGGCAAGAAGATGACGTTTACCTACTAACCTACTAAAAACCTACTTTAATCTAGTGATTAGGGTGTGTGTGTGTGTGTCTGCACGTACGTGTTCAGATGTGAAAAGGACAAGTCGGGGAGCAGCAGACATGCCCTTGGTCTTGACCTCAGGGAAATACTTGTAACGTGCAATCATCACACTGTACATGTTGGAGATAGCCCCCCCTGTTGAGTAGATCATTATTACCAAAACTGAAATTACTAAATTGATGCATCAATTTAAATGATTTGTTACCAAAATAACACATTTGTACACTAGGTACAGTTTGTATGAATACTAATAACTATACACTAACCTGGTGAAAAGAGGCCGTCTCCCTCGCCGCTGGGCCAACCAATCATCTCTCTCATTTTCTTCAGAGTCAGCTGCTCCATCAACACAAACACCGGAGCTATTTCATAGGTGAACCTGTCAATCATACCACAAAATATTAAACATAACTGCAACAGCTGAGTCATTAACATGAAGACTCTTATGCCCACACACACACACACACACACACACACACACACACACACACAAATTCAGTGGTTTTTCATTAGCTCTTCTATAATTCCATCCACAAAGCACCAGCTAAAGCTTGTGCTGACTGGGCTAATTAAAAAGTGTCTGATAGGAGTCAGGCAGCAAACATTCATATTCTGATGCATTCTAAAATCCCTCACTAGTTTAATTAAAGCAGACAAAGCTCTGATGGCTATCTGTCGATCCTGCCAATCTCAGCAGTGAGTGTGAATGGGGCTGATGTGAAGGTTGAGAGGGTCTGAATGTGTGTGTGGTAAGTAAGAAAAACAAGAGGAGTGTTTGAAAGAGATAACAGCCTGTGTTGACCCTAAAATACTCATATTGAGGAAAAAACTGTGATTATGAGTTTTATTCTTTTATTAAAAAAAAAGAAAAGCCTTTTAAGGTTTTAAAAAATAACAGCTGCACGTACTGAAAATCTCTGTCAACTAACAAAAGACAACCTGGCTGGTAACTGGTCGACAGCAAAGGAAAAGAAGATGAAAACTCCTAGAGAAGCAAAAGTAGGTTAAATGTATCACAGAGAGTTGACTCCTACAGCGAGGTCTGAGCTTTTGCTCTTTGCAGGCTCTCACTTCCTCCCACGCGCACCCTCAGGACTGATCCCTGTTTACCCCGCTTCTAATGAGGCCAGTTACACAACGCTACTCCACTTCCATCACAATCTAAAACAACAGAAACAACAGTACATCTCCACTCAGTTTCTCTCTGTTTTTTTCACGAGGGCGAGTGGGGGTGGCAGGGGGGTGGAAAGGAAACCGCGACAGAAGACAACAAAAGAAGAGGAGGGGGTGATGTGGAGCCGAGCGAGGGAAGTGGACAGAAAAGAAACAGCACAACAAAGCAAAGAACACGTAGCAGAAAAGAAGAGGAATGAAAAGAGAGTGAAAGCTGCAGTGGAAGATAGAGAGAATTGAATTTTAAAAAGAAGGGTGAAGAAAAATATCACAAAGACTCTTTTTCTAATGTAATTATTCCTGGAAAACTCATGGGATAGATTTGACTGGGACGTTAGCTTCTAGTCAGTACACTACTCCAGATTATAACTGCTGAGCTTTGAGTATGAACAGTGACAAAAGCAGACAAAATATCTCATTCTGCAGCTTCTCACTGGCCTCATTTCAGAAATACTGTGTTATTTGACATTGGAATTATTGGTTCATATATTATAACATTGTGGATGTTTCATTTTCTCCTAACATCATCCCAACAACAGCTGAAAAGGGACAAAACCAGTGCACCTTTTTAAAATTCTCCTTCTTGCAGAGTCATTTCACGCTGTAATGACAATAATGGTGATCATTATCACAATCAGAGCCAATCATTGGTCTTTTCAGGGTGAAAATTACCCCTCAGTCACCTGCCTGTCTCCAAGGACAGCCTCTAAATGCCCTTATTATCATCATCAAGGGCACTCAGTGTGTGTGAGTCTGTGTTTGGATGTGTGTGTGTGTGTGTGTGTGGTTGTGTGTCTCTGTGTAACTAACCCTCTGACCCCCATGCACACTCTCATCTCAGCCCCTCAAAGGACCACTGAGTCAGTCTGCACCCACGGGGACAATAGAGCCGGAATGAGCGCTCCGCAGGGAGTTGCAGCAGCCAGTTTCCACAGTGTGACAGGGTTTTCTCTGCAGCCGGAGGACGCTGCGTGTCAGTGCGGGGCCCAGCTGGCCTTACTGCTAAGACCAGCTCACAATGAGCCTGCAGTCAATGGACTGGAAACCATATAGCTGCCATATCTGGGACAGCCAGAGCTGGTGTGTGTGTGTCATTATGAAAGTGTGCATGAGCATGTGTGCATGTGTGTGAATTCTATAGCCCTGTTTCTTGAGAGCATTTTTCCAACCAGAAGATGAGATGGGAACGTTTCTTTCCTAACAGGGAAAAGCTTCTTAGGCTAATGTTTTCAGAAATTAGATAAATGTAAAGAAGTGTTTCCTTCAGATTTAGGTTTGTTATCTTATTATTAATCTTATTTTAGCTGATAATTTAGGAGAAAGTAAAGAGGCCAGAAAAGTAAATTTTTGTCTGCTGCTGACACTCTCCTGTGTGTTTCCACAGCACAGATCCTGCTGTCTGTGCAACTACATGTCAAACATACTGTGAAATTCTAAGATGTCTTCACGTCTCCGCATCAGTGTCACAAAGGAGAACTGGTAGATTTGTTGTACTTAGCAATTTAAGTGACTAATTCTGGTTTGGAGCCTGTTTTGATTGCTGTCAGTTTTTCTTGCCTCCTAACTATATTGTTTTGATCATCAGTTTTTTTTTTTTGATGTCATGTCCTGATTTTTCTCTGTCATACATGAAAGAGCTTAACTGATTAGTCATTTGATTATATTCTACAGACTTAGTAGCAGGATGCCACCTTAAGTTTTAGTTGTTAAGAGCATATTCACTGGACTAGGTATTTTATAGACTAAATAATAAATCACCTAACTGAAAATAATTGGGAGATTATTTGATAATGAAAATAATTGTCAGTTGAAGTTATATGTAAGAGTGCTGCACATTTTCTTCTCCGGTGTCCTTTTAAGACCAGCTTATTAATTATTCTTTTATTATTATAAATATGGCTGTAAATAAGCATCAAAATATTTTCAGACGAATTCCACAGAGCACAAGGATATTAAAATGACTGAGTATCCATCCCTCCTCTGACAATAAATGGACAAAGCTGTAAATATTAGTCCACTGTACTGACAAAATGTTTATTAGTGTACTGTAATATTAGTATGATGTCCCTCATTCTGAGCCAGTAATTATACCACAGAGTTGTAGCTTATTTATAGCTTGTGTGTGTATCTGTGTTGGCAGTGTGTAATGTTGATGTGGTTTATGCCCTCTATCAGACTGGACCACCGTGACCTGAGATCAATATGCAATCTAACCACCCCTGGGGCTTGACTGCCTTCGATATACTGTACGGCACAGTGGCAGCCGGTAGTCTGTCAATACAAAGCCTCTACAGGACAGGACCAACACTTATATAACTGCCCTGGGAGGCTGCTTTGACTAATGTTGGAGTGCCCTGAGGGGAACACCATAAGTACTTCCACTATGCCTGTATATGATGATGGCTGAGAGCTATTTTTTGTGGTCTACAAACAGGAAATCTCAGTTGACCTATCTTGACATATAGAGGTGTTTTCCCCCGTATAGACGTGTGTGTCATGCACAAGCAGGCACGCAAAGAGAGCAGCACACTCTTTCTTTGACTTACATGTTGGTGTTAGCAGTGGAGGTGAGCCACTCTCCAGCCAGACCAATGATGTCCAGACCAGAGGACAACTGGTTGAAAAAGCGTGGGTGACCTGAACATGAAAAACATACACATGCTTTTGAGAAAGCAAAGAGGACAAACACGTTTGTCTTGTCTTGAGTATAAGAAGCTTTTTAAAGGCACGTGAAGAGGATAAAACCATCCAATTCTCATTTTGAAAAATGTCTATATGACAGCCATTTGGTCTCAGTATAGTAAGCAATAAAAATATCGAATATGAAAAATAAATCTAATATGAACACTAACTAATTACTGCTTAACAGAAAAAGGAAAGAAAAAGCGTCATCATGTTTCAGCACCACGGACAGCTCCTCTAGCTTCAAAAGTGAAGCCACACACACACACACACACACACACACACACAACATCTCCGAATGAAAAATGGTGTCGAGCCGCAGACACACTAGACCCTGCGTGGTCTATAAAACCCGAGGGACAGTTTGAGCGTTGTCGTTTTTAACAGCTTGAAACAGCCCGTGTTAGGATCCCCTCAGGTGACACTCGCTTTAATAAGTCGAGGGGAAAGAAAAGGAGGATGTCTGCTGATTTACCATGGGAGCAATAAATAAGACAATCATCGTGATGGGCCGTGCACTATGTGGAAAACAGCGTCTTTATCTCATCACCTCTACATAATAAAATCACACCAACGTGCTTGAAGTGATACGGTTCTAATAATATAGGGTTCAGTGTACCATCAAAGTATTTTAAATCTCACCTGTCCGGACGCCGTATTTGAGCGTGTCCCTGCAGTCCACCAGAATCTGCTCCAGGGACTCGGGCTGGTCGGACAGCTCCAGGTTGAAGCCCTCCATGCCCTCCAGGAGCTGGTGAGGGTGGTGGAAGTCCAGCACCTTGGTGGACCGGTCGAAAGTCTTCCTGACGTAATTAGTGAGGATGTCGACCACCTCCAGCAGAAACTGTAGGGTAGGCTCCTCTCCATTTTTGGCTGGCAGCAGATCTATAGTGTTTGGGGAAAGGTGGTGAAAGTTGACTTTAAACATCTGGCCAATATGAAGGCTTTATTTTGTCTAGCTGCTAATCACTAAAATTTTACTGACTATAATTTATAAAAGAGACTTGGTAGTTAGTCATTCGTTTAAGTCCAATTTTCATTATTTCTTACCAGTTTCAGCTGGAGACCTCTGATCGACATATGTTATTTTTTATGGCGCTAACAAAGCAATGTTGTAATGTATGTATAATGTGATTAGTGATTAGCTGGGGAGGAGCGGGCGGAGTTCTCACCTCTGGCAAACAGGTTGGAGAAGTCGGTCTCGGTGCGGCGGAAGCGCGCGTCCCTGTCGCTGTTGTCGCACGAGAGGAAGTTCTTCTGGCCCGCGAGCCTCCCTTTCTCCTCCAGGCTGTTGTTCTTCTGCAGGAACCCTAAGGTGTTACACGGCGGAGGGCAGGAGTTATCACCAAACACCTCCATCCCGCGCCACAATAAGGCCGAACCAGACCACGAATAATAACGAGAACAGACAAATAATGAATGTCCGGGTGGTCTGTGTTAGTCACAAAGATTTAAAACATGTAAGTTAAAAAGTCAGCTGTTAATGTCCTAAAGTTCTTCAACAGAAATGTTTTTCTGGTGGAGGCCAAACTTATATATGCGCACACACACACACACACACACACAAACGCAAGTAAGAGGGACTTCCAGTGTGCGTGGTTGGCCGCCCCACCCTGTGACATCGCAGCCACACCCCGGTCAGGAACCCCCCTCCTGGATACACCCACATCCTGTCCACACAGACAGCCCCCCCTCCCCCACCCCCCCGGTGATCACCACCACAGCCAATAAATACACGCGCCATTAAAGGGTTAATGAATCCTTTACTGTACGTGTCAGCTGCACGATTCAACGGGGTTTACGCATAAAGACCCTCTATATCTGCAGGGTAATGGATGGACCTAATCGTGCGCAAAACATGCGGAAGTCACACACTGTTATCTGTAAGCTGTGAAAATATAACGTCTTATATTTTTTCCAGTGTAATATCTTTCTCAATAATAATAATAATAAATGACGTACTTAAAGTCAGTATTTGAGATTGCCGCATGGCCTCCACATAAAAATATTTCCTATTCTCATTCCAGTCTATTAAAATGTCATTTTGACCTATAAGAATCTCTTAGTCAATTTCCCATTCTCAGAAATGGCGACATAAAACTTATCCGATCATTTGGTGTTAATTGATTTCTGCCATAACACGGGGACCAATAATATCCTGTTTAGATTGATCATATCTACGTGATATTCATCTCCGATTGCCGATTAGGTGCAAGAAAATATATTATAAATAATATTTTAAAGAAACGAATTCCATCAACTGATGAGACTGAGGATACATTCACTGTCATTCAGAGAAATATCACTGAAGAGCTGAGTGTGTGTGTGTGTGGGGGGGGGGAGATGGAAATGCTCTTTTATTTACTGATGAATCTAAGGGCCGCTCTTTTCTAACTCATATTTCCACGGTTGTCTTGTGGATTTTTTTTCTACCGATGAAATGGAAAAGACGTGGCGGGTTCAGGGGCGGTGATCCGGGGCTCTCATCAGCAGACCTACAGGCTAATGTCCACTGACCTTTAGAAGATGGAAACGCACAGTGACACTCGTGGATTGCTCTGCTTTAAAGAGACGTGGCCTATTTCACGAGGCCTCAACGTGGGTATAACAAAATAACACCCACACCATGATTACTCTTTTAAAGGGAAAGAGGCAACTGCGCAGCCTCAATAGGTAGAAATCACAGAACCATAAAAAATTTCACAACGTGTGCCAAATAAAACCAGGGAATTCCCACATAGCATTTTTCAAACATGTCAAAAGCGAAGAGGAAAAATACGTGAGGTAACAGTATGTGAGGCGGCTTTTGTGCGACCAAAAACAAACAAACACTTACCACAAATCTTCATCCCCAGCTTCCGTGTGCATCCGTGCATCCACGCATATTCGTAAGCTAAAACAGAATGAACGTTTGAGTTTCTCGTGTGCAGGCCGCGGAAACAACGTGGACAGGTGCATGATGGATAGAAAGCTGGTGGAGCACAGTGATCACAGTGGAAGCGTGAAGCTGGCGGCTCTTGGCCAGGTGTGTGACACTGAACAGTCAGGTTGCTTTGCTATTTTCATGTGGGGTGTTTTTTTTCTTTATTGTTTGATACAACATGGATTTTTTTGCCGTAGCTGACCACGAATTTACCCACATTGTTATTTACCACCACACCCACTGATCATAAGGGGATGCCTCTCATAACATTTCCGATTTAAGTTTAATCAATAGGGACCGAGAGTGGCCCGCACGGCACATCCACACACCCAGCCAAGGGGCGGACTGAAATTAACACCCGTGAAATGAGCTCACGGAGGAGGGCAGAAATTAATTGAGTGAAACACAGTATGTGACTGGAGCGAGCTGGTAATGTCTGTGACCGGGCGGCCAGTAGCAGGCTTGGTGCAGAAACTTATAGCACTGTGCATGTCATACAGCGTACACACACACACACACACACACACACAAACCCCCCAGCGTGGACGTGCGTGAGCTGAGATGGAGCCGGAGCCAGAGAGAATAAACTACAGAGCGCACGACAGCGGAGCTGAAGCGAGGCGGCGAACATACCTGATGGAGAAAACAAAAACTTTCAAAACAAAAAACAAATATTTAAATTTACTGAAGCAATTTCACTGTGAGAGAGAAAGTGGAGAGTAGCTCGAGGTGCTGAGGCCAAGGCGTACACAGACACACACACACACACACACACACACGCACACAGACACTAGAAGCCGCCAGGCGTGAGATGGAGCGTGACAGAGGGATAATGGCAACATCCAACAGCAGTATACGAGCAAGTCAGACAAACAAACATCTTCTTTTTAATGGCATTTTCTTTACAAAACCACAACAAGAAAAAAAGTCTGAGATTTGTTTGTTGTAGAAATGTGTATTGACACCCAGGGGCCACAAATAAAACATTGGGAAATATTATTATTCGATGCAGAAAAAGGTGAAATGAAAGAGTCGACTGGTTCTCAGGAGCTGGAGTTCATTTCCTTTAACATCAGGACAAAATCCTGTAATTATTTCCCCGCGTTGCTCTGCACACGGCTGCTCAAGTGCTCTCTTATGGAGTCGATTTTTTTGTATGCGACAAAGGCTTCAAATGATTAATTAACCCTTTAATGTATACCTAAATCGGTGGAGCCACTTTTTTTTAAAGACGAGCAGCAAAATACTTTTCTACGAGCGACTAATCTATACAAGCTACAGTCTGCAGAATGTCAAAGTTAATGGACGAGAAAAGATGAACTGTAACAGAAACAAATCGTAACAAATAAAAACTGTTTTAGTTGTTATGTGTATCAAATAATAATAATAATAATATATAACTAACAATAATAGTGATGCTTAAAACTCGAAACAAAAGCGCAGGCGCAAAAACACCAATTCAGACGCAAGAATATATTTCGATTGCAACATGCGTTTTTTTTTTTATTGTAAAAACAGCGATTTGATATTGTTTTTGTAAATATCAGTGGCTTAGTGTCGCATCCTTTTATTCCGTCAGGTCCACTGCTCGGTGCGCACGGCTGATCCGCCAGACAGCGGCAGGCAGCTGTGATGGCTCTGTTTTTAACCGGAATGATTAACGACAGGAGCCCGCACAGCAAATGGCCCGGGCGAGACTCTTCCATCAGACAGAGAAGGAGGAGAGGCAGAGACAGAGGGAGAGAGAGAGGGAGAGAGAGAGGTGTGTGCGGAGGGGGGTGAACTGAGTTTAAGCCATCAATGTGGCAATGGATCGCACTGCGTACGTGTCCTTGAGCAAGGCACCGAGCTCCTGTTAGCTCCAGTAGGCTGCTTTGTAAGCACAGCCTGAGGGGCAGCTTTAACGAGATTTTACCCTCGGGGGTCGATGCAGGATCGCGGTGTTATTAACAAGGGCTGGACTGAAATGACCTACTTGTTGACGGAGGTCTTAAATTGGCAGAGTTGGGATCCTGGTCCCCGCCGGTGGCTCTGGGTTCAGACGTGGCCATTAGTCCTCTGTTATCTGACCTCCAGCTGGGAAATTATTCAACTGTGAACAAAACATTCCACAGTTAGTAGTGGCTATTAAGTATATTGACATATTTCACAGACAAGGTGTGATAAGAAATAAAACATGTTAACCAGTTGTGCGTCGCCAGGAACCATTCTCAGCTGAGCTGAGCTGAGCTGAGGATGCCGGGCTATGAGTCGAGACGCGCAATTTGAAGATACTTGCGCATAACGCACATCTCATTTTAGAGAAACCTTCCAATATTTCTGGTACTAAATTCATCAGTGAAAGATAACAAAAAAAAAAAGTTTTAATAAAGATGGACGTAAAATAATTTGATTTCCTAATTGCAGGACGATCTCGTAGCTCGTTGGAGCGAAACAATGTGTTTGTATAGTCATAGGCTGTTAAAATATATGAGCAGTGAGAGTCGAGTGCACAACCGGCAGCAGATATTTCTGAGGAATAAAAATAAACGATTAAAAAGAGACATTAAGCTTGGCTGAATAAAATCACATTTAAACCAGATTTATTATACAAATATTGATCAAATGCAGATATGAGGCCAAATAAATAACCTTCATAATTCACCTGATGTCATCATCACTCAAAGTCATCTGTGTATGAGAGACAGCCTGAGCATCAGATGCTGCCCCTCATTAAAGACTCATTTCTTCCAAACGACTCAGCGAATTATGACAGATTTATTTTTGCTCATATATTTTTCTCCAAAAACAACTTCGACGTTGTGATCTACGAATAAGACGACTGTCTAACAACCACCTGTCCGTCTGCAGAGACATACGCACCGGGCGCGCAGCTGAAATGGAAGGAGAAGACGTCTTACCGACTCACGGGCGTACAGGTTGTCGAGTCCAGAGAAACTACCACTCGATGTAACAATTGCCACCAAAAAGGCAAAACAAGAAGCAGTCCAGTGGCGCCGGGATGCTGGAATACCAACAGAGCGCACTAATAAAATCCCATCCAGTGGCGCGCAAGTGACCCTTTCTCCCTCAAGATTATTTTTTATTCGTTATTTATATCTTAGGCTCCGGCTGCCCATTGGTCTCCTCACGCAGACGTGAGTCACAGCCTTGCCTCCCTCTGACGACTAATGAAGCTTCTTTGAGTGCTGCTGACAGTCACCATCCACTTTAAGAAGCCCCCCCAAAAAAACAACACAGCCAAAGGAAAAACACCAGTGACGTATGCCCACCCCCTCATATGTGCGTCTCCAGGTGTGGGTGGATGTCACAGGATAGAAGATGGAGACTTGAATGTGAAATGTGTACCACACAAACTGACCTTGGACTGATAAACACAGCTGGTTTATAGAAAACATATATATACACATATATATTCAGAACATACTGCAACTTTTAATCTTTGGTTTGTTTCAGTATAAATGAACCTGTGGAAGCAGTGGAAGCTGTTTTTATACCAGTTTAGTGATGGAGAGAGAGTGATCTATCCGTCCATAAAAATGTAATCTTCACCTTCAGGACATGACTCAACACTGCATGTATCACCGTTTTTGACCTGCACGTTTTTTTTATAACCTTGACATGGGCAATAACACTAAGAGATCAAAGTGGATCCAGCCTTGCGGGAATTGACTCGGTGTCCTCACTGTCACTGTGTCCCGGTCCACTGAATGGTTAGAGATCAGCCATTATGTTCATTCAGCCACTGAAAATTATACAGCCGTTATCAGGGTGATGCTCACACCTTCTCTCTTCACAAGTCAGGCGTAGAGACGATTCTTAAAGATAAGACCAGTGATAAAAACTCTAAATATCACACTGACTGATAGCACTCTAATAAGATGGATCAGCTGTGTGCGTGAGAGAGCTAGTGTGTGTCTGTAGCATTTAAAGCACACACTACTATCACAATTACAGTTACAGTACAATGCAGGAAAAAATGCTTGATTGTCATATTAAAAAAATTAAAATTAAGAAAAGAACTGTCCATACTAGCTACTTTAAAATGGAGATTTGTTCAGATAAATTAATTGTACAATAAACTTTTGTTGATTTAAGTCACATTTAATTTAAAAAAGTCCAAGATTTCCAATTAAATTCCACTCAATGAACTGAGGAAGTCTTTGAGATGAGCAGTGGCATGACAAAGCCCTAACATCCTCCTCGTCAGAGTGGCTTGAAGTCATCATCTGCAAAGTTGTGCAGCTGGTTTAATGGAAACACAACATTGTTATGGAAATTGTTAGTTTTACTATTACTACTGTGCTAAAGTTCATCTCTTCCTAATGTCTTAAGATGTTGTGGAACTGTCATTGTTTACTTAGTGTCTGGCAGGGCAGACGACCATGGAAGGCAGACTATGCAAAAGCCAGGCTGTGACCATGAAGATAGCATAGGTTGGTGGGGAAGGGAGTAGAGTTGATAAATAGTCGTGGAACAGTTTGTTCTGGGTTCATTTTGACAGTGAACCCTCTCATGAGAGCATTGTGCTGTATAACTCAGTAGTGTTTTCCCCTTTTATAATATGTTCAATGTAGTAAGTATCAGGGACGTCACTAGGATTAAAAGACAAGGGGGGCTTAGCCCCCAGGATGGTAGGAAGGAGTTAGCATGTATAAGTCTGGATTAGTACATGAGTTTAAGTTTTTTAACAGCCTACATGTTGGGGCTGTGTTCATTAGAAGAGGCTAGCAAATATATCCACCAATGCATTTAATAATGTTAAATGTGATACATATTATCTAAAGATGTAAATGCTGTTAAACAATGTTCTATATATCTGTGAAGATTCTCAGTCATCCAGGTAAAGTAGTCTGAGGATTGAGTCATGGCAACTGGACTTCTTTCTT
>JAUYWH010000009.1:4915952-4961052 GCA_034779795.1 Ctenopoma multispine | reverse complement strand
TAAGCTGCTATAGGCAGCAGGCGGGCATTAGAACCCAGGAGGAAGCTACATGTCTCTGCTTGTTAGTGAGGAGCAACTGCCAGAGAATTTCTTCATAGTCTGTGCATACCGTGCATAGGTGTCAATAACTAAAAAAACAGCCCTGACATCTTGGCGCAACCAACATTAAATAAAGCGCACACAACATAAACTGTGCGATATCTTCGATAGAGCAGCTGGTGGATTTGCTCCCTGTCCACGGTTCACATCCTGGCCCCAACAGTCATTTAAAATTATTATTATAACAATGAAAATAAAGTTATAAAATAGTGCCTGTATGTACACTACCAGTCAAAAGTTTGGACACACATAGAAATGAGCATGTTTGTGAAAACAAATCAGATTTCATAACAACAAATTGATCAGAATGAAGGTGTAGACATTGTTTATAATGTAAATTACTATTGTAGCTGAAAAAAATATTTACATAAACATATAGAGGCCTAAATTCTGCAAAGATTAGTTCTGTCTTCCAATAGCATGTTATGATTGCTAATGCAAATGTATTAATTTAAAAAGATAACTGATCATTAGAAAACCATGTACAATGATGGTAACACAACTGAAGATGTGTATTTTCATGAAAAACATGGTCACTCCTATGTGTATGCAAACCTTTTGACTGTTAGTGTATGTTAATCCTACTGTAAAACATGTCTGTGGAGTGAGGACATGCCTGGGACTCTTCATGTAACCAACTCTGGTCCTCATTAAAAAAGTTTGGACACCCCTGCTTTAAGTGAAAGAAAAGGTGATGTTGGTGTTGTTGGTATTTTAACACTAATTTAGACTACGTTGCAGCTGTTCATCTTTCTTCTTGTATGTTGACAGAATAGCAGTGTTCACAAAATACTATTGTTATAATCGGTTCTTAAACTACTAGTGAGTAAACTAATGACTGCACTGCACCATTATGTTATCTTTTGTCTCTTCAGCTGCATAGAGGAATATCAATGACACCAAGCAAGAAGAAAGAGGAGTTAAACTATATATCTTTAGGTATTATGTATCACATTTAATATTATTAAATGCATTGGTGGATATATTTGCTAGCATGTTTTAATGAACACAGCCCCAACATGTAGGCTGTTAAAAAACTTAAACTCATGGACTAATTCAGGCTGTTATTAAAAAATAAAGTGGACATCCTAAAGACTAAGCAAACCAAAGACAGGGGATCTTCCAGGGAAGCCATTGAAAGAAAATTAGCCAGATAACAGCAGAACTGCTGTAAAAGAGATAATAAAAGTAATGAAGCCTATTTAGGTTTGGCAAAAATCGCTATATGCGCTAATTTCTCCCCTACAACCCTGGGGGCTAAGCCCCCCTTGTCTTTCAACCCTAGTGACGTCCCTGATGTAGGTAGTGTGAACAGTAAGTAAAAGGACAAGTGCACCTACACTGTGCATAAGCAACTAGCCCACGATACTGGAGTATGAGTAGCGTTACTCAGTTACGTTAACGTCACACCACAGGTCATGTGACTATGGTTAGCTTGGTTTGCTAGCTAACCAGATAAACGATGGTTAACTAGCGTTCGCTGCTTGTTAAGACTACGTTAACAGTGTTTTTTGTGAACTAACATAAACTAAAGTTAACATGTCTCACCTGCTCGACATAGTGTTTGCAGCTTCTGCTCCTTATATTCTATCAGTTTCGTTAAATGTCGATGTTTAAATATCTTACAGTAAGCTAGCTGCCTCCTCTGTGTGGGACAAACGACCACTGGAAAGTAAACAGTCGTTGCCAAAGCAACGGAGAAACTCCAAATCAATGCTGCCTTCAAGCACTGTCGGACATTTTGCAACTATCAATAGTACATTTTGCTCAGTGATCTTTGGAAAAAACGAATTACAGCTTAGATTGTTATTATTATTATACTAATATTTTGCTGTTTTATTTTAGTGTTTCAAGTAGCTTGTTGCTCTTGTTACTAAAAAACACAAAAGTAATTTTTCACATACTTAAAGGGCAGAAATAAGAGATTTTGAAGTGTATCGTCTTG
Organism: Ctenopoma multispine; assembly: GCA_034779795.1. Classification (NCBI taxonomy): domain Eukaryota; kingdom Metazoa; phylum Chordata; class Actinopteri; order Anabantiformes; family Anabantidae; genus Ctenopoma; species Ctenopoma multispine. The sequence continues at coordinate 4,959,008 of JAUYWH010000009.1, read as the reverse complement.
CACATATCCTAGCTGTTTCTGTCCATCTCTCCGTGTCAGCCATATTTCATCCAATAAGTAGCTGTAACTGCTACATTAGCTCTGCATAAATTGAAAAAACTGCCTTCAGTCGTGTGTGTGTGTGTGTGTTTGTGTGTGTGTGTGTGGGGTGGGGGGTGGGGGGTATTGTGTGTCATTAATAGGTTCATGTCTCTTCAGCACTTGACTGTATTGTTTCACGGTTGTCTTAAAATCTCAGGAGAATATAAACAGACTGACAGGCTGAAGATTCTGCCTCCACAAATTAACAAGATTGACAGGCTTGTTCATTTTCTGCCTGACACTGATGCACTGTTGAGAGAAAAGTAAGGGTTTTTCGACTATTAAGCTGCATATCTTCTCTTCACCCCTTTCTATTTGTTTCTAACTCTTTGTCTCACACAAACATCAATTAGGCAGTGCAGTGAAGTTGCTTGGACTGAACGCTCCCTCAGGAACACTCTCATGTACGCTGCCATGCCACTGAACCATGTGCATGCTCATGTGCTGACTTTCTGCATTTTCAATTTTGTAAATGTGGAGAAGTGGCAATCAGTCTTATCTAGTGAAAAGTTTTCTTGTCACTGCACCAGCAACAGGACAGGAAAAAGACGAAAAAACGTACAAGGACAATATCTTTGAGATGACATTTAAAAACCAGTACCTACCAGTCAGTGTTCAGTCTGAAAAAATCTAAACTATTGTGTCCCGTTTCTGTTGTTTGTCTAATAGACTCCTCAGTCAGTCCCTGAGTGGATGGCTGTTGCCATGGAGCCAAATTACTAGATGGAAATGACACATTAAAGCAGCTATGCTTGTTGTCTGTGGATCCTCCACAGTCTGCAGCAGTTGGTGTTATGTTCAGCAACACATCTGATGTATTTTCTATGATTATCTATAATTTCTCACACTATATTGACTAAGTTACTAAGACTCAATAATCGTCAAAATATGTGACTAGAAGATCTTGTATACAGTATGACTAAAGACTTTTTTCTCCACTAAAGTTAAGATCATGTTGCAGTGGGTTAGGGTTAGGGGTTAGGTTAGCAATTCAACAAATGAGTGTCCCTATGTCTAACGCTTAAACCAAGAAAGAGTGCAAAGTGGAAAAATTAGGTCTGACTCTGTCACCCTGTTTTTAACAGAGCCCTCCCTTCATTCTACCAAACTACAGGCAGATGGAGAGAGCCACAAAGTGTACACACACACACACATACAACCCATCAGGCACACCTGCCATAGAAGGTTGATGGGAAAATATATTCCACACAGACGACATGATAACAGAGTCATTTCACACTTCACTGACTGTGTGTGTGTGTGTGTGTGTTTGCGGACACACACACACCTTTTAGGGTGCTGGTGGGCGTATGTACTCTATGTGTCTTGAGAGACTCTGTTTCTCACAAATTTCCATATGATCAGCCCTGAGGCTGGCTTGACTGCGAATGAGAAACAGGCGGAAAAAAGGGACACGAAGACACGTCACAATCCTCTAGGACATTACACTCCACGACGTGAAGCGTGTCTCTCTGTGATGGAACGCCGGTGAACATACTGTCCTCACTATAGCCTCATTAACAGGGATCAGCATCAACAATTTAAAGCAACATCATGCTGTCATAACGGCATCATCTGTGGTGCATGCATGTGAGTTTGTATGTATGCTGGCGCACGGATGATCATGTTACTGTGTCCTCGGGCATGCACGTTTATGAAGCATCTGTGCAGGTCTATCAGCGTGATGTGGTGTATGACAATCCATCCTCACGCCTCACAGCCTTTGGCAGGCTGAAGCCTAATAATAAATGCAAATTACAATCAGAGGAGCAGATCAGGGCTGGAGAGGATAATTGCTCCATTATGGTTATGCGTGTGTGGATGGATGTGTGCATCTTGTATAACAGAGAGAGAGAGAGGGAGGTGAATGGGGTTACCAAATGCCAGGTGTTGACGTCACAAACAGACTGCATAACAGGAGGACAAGTGAGGTGTTACAAATATTGATTTATTTGTTGGATAAAATTCCACTTTTCCAGCATGAGGGCCAAGTAAGGCTAATTAAAGTGTGTGTGATGTAACTGCAAACCACAAATTCAATTCAATTTAAGTTTAATTTAATTCAGTATATTATAACAAAAGTCATCTCAAGGCAACCTACAGTGTAAAGTTTAAGACTTTACAGAATATAATTATATAGTTATGTAGAAAACCCAACAATCCCACTCGAACAAGCACTAGGCGACAGCATAGAAAAAAAACAGCAGTCCACAAGAGAAGAACAACAATAACATCAACAAGCAGCAGACAAAACACTGAGCAGGTTGGTAGGGCCAGTAACTGCAGGAGAGGAGGGGAGGGGAGGGGAGGGGAGGGGCTCATGCTGTATCAAGGGAGGTCCCCCAGTAGACTAAATCTATAACAGCATAACTAAGAGATGGTTCAGAGTCACCTGAATCAGCTTTGACGACAAAAAAGTAAAGAAAGTTTTAAGTCTAGTCTTAAAGGTAGAGAGGGTGTCTGCCTCCTGAACCTGGATTAGGAGCTGGTTCCACAGGAGAGAAGCTTGATAGATAAAGGCTCTGCCTCACATTGTACATTGTACATGAGTGGGGTGTTCTGCTGGGATAATATGGTTCTATGAGTTTTTTTAAGATACGATGGAGCTGGATCATTAAGGAGGAAGATTTTTAATTTTATTCTAGATTTTACAGGGAGCCCATAGATAAAAACTACTGTACAGTAGTCTGGAAATATGTAGATCACAAGCTTCTTTTGAATGTCACTGTCAGAGTTTAAAATACAAACTGGATGCATCCTGGAAACAGATTCACTAATGAAAGAAATTAGGTAATTAGGTAAAATTTGCTTGTGATTCTTTTTACACCTTTACACCTACTTTTCTTCATTAGATGTCCAGGAAACCAAATTTATTTCTCAATTTTCCTTTGTCCCTTTACTTTATTCCTCAATATAATTACATGGTCACATGCACACGTACACACACACACGCACACACACAGAAACACATGCTGAAGTGACACAACTGCTTATTGCATTTGCTCTATTAAATTGCTCTCTTGTTTGTGTCCTCGTAACATGAGCCAATGGGTTTTTTTTCACTGCTAATATTCATATTACTACACATGCTTTGCTTTTAATGTGAAATCTATTTAAGAGGGTGACTCAAGCCTCTGGGCACTTTATTGTGTGAGTGAGTCTCTATGTCATCATCATCATCATCATCATTGCCTCTGGTTTTGTAAGCATTCTTCCACTTACTTTTCTCTGCCACACAACTCACTGATAGATCTGGCCCATCTGTCTTTTATTCAGCCCATTCATCATTTCCTCACTCATCAAGTCTGTATTACTTCATTTTCCTTCCTCACTCCATCTCTGTCTCTCCCCAAATCATCACCCTTTTCAGAGGGGTTTTTCGTTCAACCTCTTCCTTCCGTTCCATCCATCTGCCTCACACTTTTGCCTATCCAGTCTTTTCCTTGCTTCATTTTCTGCCTGGATCGTTTCTGCAAGCCGTCCACCCATAGAGGAAGACATTTCCATGGATAAGCCCTCAGTAAGGACTCATTTCCTCAAATAATCACCTTAGTCTAAAACAAATGTCCAAAAATTGATGACTTGATGACTCTGGTCAGAAATTTAACTGATTAATTAATCTGTAATGGTAATGGTAATGCAAATAAAACAGATTACTTCTGCTAAATAAAAGGCGGATGCCCGACCCAAGATGCACTGTACTGAGCAATCAGTAAGTTAAACAGTATAAAGCAGCTTTAAAAAGCATAAAATCACAATAAAATGTTAATATGCATAATCACATCTCTAAAACATCTGAAAGTGTAACAGAGCTCTTTAAAAGTGGCCAAAGTTGGTTGAAGGTTATACAGGTGCAATGAAAAGGTAGAGTTGGCACAACACGGTAGAATGCATCATAAATTGATAAGACCAGCATTTCAAGGCCAGAAAGACCAGCACCTAGATTCACTGGTGTCTTTTTTCCACCAAACATCCACAAGGCCTCTTTGATACATTGAAGAGGAATTCTTTGAGTAAATTCACCCATGCCTGATTTTCTCTTTAGCCCTCTGTTCTTCTATGAATCTCGCTCTCCTTCTGTCTCAGTCTTATGCTTTTAAAGACCCTGAAACCTCTTTTTCCTCACACTACTTCTTAGTAAAAGTGATATGATTCTACATGAAGACACAGTTATTCCCCAAACTCAGAACCACTTGCAGTGATCAGAACATGTTGACTGTTTGTTTATGTAGGGAAGAAACTCCACCATCATCATGTTTGATTGACTGAATTATTATATCACGCCCTCAGAGTCCAGATGAAGTCCAGTACACAATGAGAGAAATCATATTGTATTTGTAGCCTTGTTTTTATCTCCCTGATGAATGCAATAAATACAATATTGACAATCTTTGAGCTGCTTTGTTTTTGGTCTCCTTCAACACCTGATAGAAAACATGTCTCTATAGCTACTAGATACTTCACTATCTTCATCAGCTAGTTGTGAACATAACCAGTTTTGGTTTTGAGTATAGACAGGAAGCATTCAGTTAATTCTGCTACCACTTGCCTGCCATGGCATAGAGTCGTAAAACCAACAGACCAAAAACAACGACTGAAAAGAGGCTGAGAGACTCTGTAGAGCTGCGGGGAACTGCAGAGTTCTATATGGGTTAGTCACTATGAGTGTTTGTTGTTCTCCAGTTCCTCTAGGTTGCCAGTGGGGGTTTTGCCTGAAGAGGAATACTTTCTCCCTCGTCTCCCTCTTCCATGACACAGTTGAACGATGAGGTGGTTTGGAATGACAGCTGAATCGGCCGTTTGAAACAGCATGAGGGAGACAGAGAGGCCTGAGCGACAGCAGCAGCTCGGCTGCATCTCCTGGAGCATCACATAGTGGTGGGGGGAAGATTATGAAGATTTATTCCTCGGGCACTCTGGCGGCACTGGCATGATTATGATACCATAACACAAGGTGCCATAAAGAAAATGGTGTCAGCTAAATGAAGAGCAGAGTGCTGAAATGCGCTTGCCATTATGTGATCAATCACACCTGTCAAGCACGCAGCCCTCGATCAAGAAAGCTGTTAGTGTCAGTTGTCGGGCCATTTCTCCCTTGTCTTTGGTTTTCTTTCATTTTTGCATTATTTCTGCTCATTTGTATGTGTGTGAGTGTGTTTCTGGGTCAGTTTGCCTCTTTTCTCGGGTGGCCACCAGTCTCCCACCTGCAATACCTCATGTGAGCACTGATAAGAGGTGAGGAATTACCAAACATGTTGACCACATGCTGGCTGAGATCACACACACACACACACACACAGGGTCCCACTCTGATATTTCACACGGAGGAAGAAAGGGATGCATACATCATTCTGACAGAGCCAGAATAGAGAGAGACATCCCTCTGTTATCTTCACACACACACATGCACTGTCAGAGATTTATAGTACAAGGCTTTAATGGCGCCCTCACACACCTCTCCCTCTGTATACCACTCTCCTCTCTCACACAGACACACAAACACACATTCATCCATCACATTCCTCTTCCTCGGTTTTCCTCCTTTTCTCCATCTTTTCTCTATCTGCTGTCCATCTAACATCTGCCTTTATTTCTCATCCTTCTTCTCCATTCTCCCTTTTCTTCCTCTGCTTCCTCCCTCCCAAGACAGCTCACAATTTCTCTTCCTTCACTCAGTTGACTGAAAGTACAGTAAAAATAAAGATGTCAAAGTCTGGTTCAGTTCAGAGGGGGAAACGAGATTTCCAGTGTTTCATCCTGAGGGAGAAGAGGACAGAGATATACTCACTCTGCTATAGCAATGTGTTTTTACAAATAGCTTAATGTTCCCAATAAACAGTATGCTGACAACCATACATGACTCTAATGGGCAATGGTTAAACCTTAAACACAGATCATTGACCCATGTGATTTATAGTCCAATGCTTGCAGCCACTAGGCGAAGCTGATCTCCTGTAGAAAAGGTTAAGTGTGTTGAGTGCTCGGAGCACTCAAACATGTACTCTGCAGGTATACTGCAAACATTTATTGTGTTTTAACTGAGTGAGTTTAATCCACACTGTTGTATCCACATACGAAAACTAAGATCTCTAAGAGTTTGTTTTTTAATTATAGTTTAATCAGCACAGATTCCACAAGTGAACAATCAATGAGATATATTATTTTAAAGTATTGTGAAGAAACCACCATTTAGATCAGTTAATAGAGGTGAAAGAGAATCAGGAGTTTTGCAATATAAACTAAAATCCGTAATTGCATAATTCATATTCAAACCGTTATGCACCTGACAAAACAGATTTTCAAAGACTATATACTGCTTAATGACTGCAACACACTCAAAAACAGTTGGCACAGAGGCATGTTTACCCCTGTGTTACATCACCTTTATTTTTGATTACACAATGTATTTGTTTGAAAAATGAGGATACTAAGGATGTAAATGTTGAAGCTTTGCAAGTGAAATATTTTACAACTCTTGCTGGTTATAAGACAACCAGTCCGTGGCCGCTGTTGTCTGAGTCTCATCTTTGTGATGGATCATACCATAAGAGACCCTGACGGCTCTAAAATCCCAGTACACTCTCCACATAAATGGTATTATCACATACATGAAAGTCACCAGTGCTCCCATCACCGTGGCCTTTTGTTTCTTTACGTAATATGATCTTATGTTTATATGTAGTCATCATGAGTCGCTCTGTGGTCATTTCATGTCATTTTGTAAATGTTTTGTCTCTTTTTGGTATTTCTATGTTTTTATATTTTATGTTCTGTTACTTCCAAACAAGAAATATTAACATTTCATGTAGAGGTTCTGGTCCAAGGGCTCACTGGACCCTCAGGCACCAGGTAGAGCTACATATTCCACCCAGGAGTTGATGAAAAACAGACCTAGAAAAGGTAGAATAAGTTAATAAATAATTAAGAAATCCAAAATAATAACGTGAATAAGTAAATGTTAACAATAACTGTATAACTTGATAATATTACCATCACCATAAAAGGAATGTATGTACATATTTCTTTGTTTCCATTAGGCTTTTTTCACTGTGAAATACTTCAGTGCTGTAGAATTACCCGAAAGCCACGGTTACACGTTGCTCTGCAGACTAAATATAATTTTTCTAAAATATTTTTATTTCTCATAGATTAAACTACACAACAGTGACAGTGGTTTACTATTACAATAATAACTCTAAAATACTTTATTTTTACAGTACCTTTAAAACAACATTAAGAGAAAAATATTAGAACTTAAAATATTATTTAAAATATTAGAATAAAACCTAAAATAAATGTGTGACTTGTCTGATATTAACACTTGTAACAGGAGAGTGAGGGAGGTGTCTGTATAAACCCACACAGTCCTGACAAGAGGTCTAATTAGGCATAATGTGAAAACACCCGCAGGGACGTTATCATGGGGGTGCAGTGCCCTCTGAGTGATGGATGCACGCCTTTTACTGGTATTGGAGTATTTATATATTGTGGAATACGTCTCCCAAAAGGTGCCGTTCAGTGAAAGCTGAAGATAAAGATGTTTCAGTTAGAACTCAAGAGGCCTTTCAGATGAGAAGGGAAACGTCTTCAAGCAAGTCCAGTTACCACAGAACAGCACATCTGGAGTACAGTGACCTGAACGACTAAGACTCTCCACAGACTTGTTTGTCCATTACAATGAGGCTTCAAATAAGGCTTAAGTCTCATGCCTCTGTGTCGTCAGAGAAGTCATAGAGGCATCATCTGTGTGTATTCATAAAAATATATGTACAGCGTATTCTTGGGAGGACAGCATTTCAACGCATTCTAGGTTAGGGTCTAATCCCTGGTATTGAAACAGATTGTGCTGTTTTGTATTGACTGGTTGCCCAAATAATAATTGGTCATTCATTTTGTCTTCGCATTTTTACCTGAACATCGGTTTTTGTATGCAGGACAGGTTTGCACCCTCCTACAATCAAACACACACGTTACACTCACACACACCCTCTCGCCCTTCAATACAACCCTATAATTTGCCAGATGCGGTGAATCGTTGGTTACTATGGCAACTACAGTGGGGAGAGTTTTTCGTTTTTCTCAATTTTGGCAATAGGGCTGCACACAGACACACAACAGGATACACACACGCTCATCATGTGATCATGGCCGATGCGGCGAATTGAAAACCAGCTCAGCATCTGCAGCCAGTGGATGTTGACTTTAGATGCTGGTGGTGATGAACAGTGACTGGTGATGTGAAATCATTCTAAAATGAAGTGAAGGATGTTCCGTTTCACGTCAGTGTGGACTGAAGTGATTTTGAATAGAAACACACATGCGCACATTACTACACACAGTAGCGTGGAGGGTATCACATATGTGGATGAGAGGAGCAGATTCTCTGGAAAAAAACACAATGAACTGACGCTAACACACTTAGACAAGCCCATAGCATCACTTTATTCTTATCCAACACACAAACACACAAATACAGTCAGAGGATGCAAATACAATCTGATTAACCAGGAGTTAATAGTTTATAATGAATTTGCTAAAATGCCACTCATAGAAGTTTCATGTTGTAATTACTGTTGTGTCATTTAAAAGACACAACCTTTAAAATGTTAAATGTAATAGTGCTTCTTCTAAAATAAACCCCAAGTCATCTGCAACACCAAACACAAGTTAGCGCTGAGCCAATAAAAGCAAGGCGAGGGATTATCCTCACACACACACACACACACACACACACACACACACACACACACACACACACACATGGCTTCATCTGGTTGAAGCTGATAAGAATTTTCCTCCCCTCAGGGAATCAAGCGAAAGGAAAACACGATGGAGGGAGATGTGGAGCGAGGGGTCGGCATGCAGAGGAAGAGGTGGGGAAATGGTGGGTGGGTGAATGTGAGTGGTGCTCCCCATCATCGCCTGTAGTAACACAGTAACACTAGGTCAAACATGCTGTCACATGTCCTTGTGTATGTATGTGTGTGTGTGTGTGTGATCTCAGCTGCTTCAGGGGTCCTCTACGCTTTACAGGCTTGTTTAGGGAAATGGCAACTAATCAATAAACAGCATGTAGACACACACACACACACACTGCCGCATCCTGCAATCAGCCTGTTTATTGAGGAGTTACATTACTACAGTGATTTACAGTGACCCGCGCTGACAAAAACACTTTTTCCACACAGAGTCTTATTCTGAAACACACACGCAGATCACATCTGCAGAAATGTACAGAACTTCATGTTAAGTTTATGTGGAAACCAAAGTAACGGTGCCTGTAGCTGCGGGTTTCATTTTTACTGATCACTTCAGACAAGTCTTTTTTACTTCCTGTGTAAACAAAACAAAAATATTCGGGTAGCTCCTGGGTTGTCCGTGATTTGCCTTTCAGAATCCATGCCTGGGCCTCAAAGCTGCTGCCACCCATATTTTTCACTGAATCGTGCGTGCCTGTGTTACGTATGTCTGACGGCTGCCACCCTGCTGACGTCAACTGACGAAAAGCAGTTCCTCTCTGCCTCCCCTTTTTCGCCTCCTGTCAAGCTATGCAAATTCAGAGTTAAGCTCTGAGTCTTCTGCAGGGGTGTGAAGCTCCAGCCAATCAGAAGCCAAACTCTGAGGCAGGAATTTACATAAATCTGCATGGCTAATGTACTGTGCAAATTGAAGGAGTGACACTGTGACTTCACCTTCTCTCAGTGATAATATAATACAACAACTGACCTTAAAATAAAAAATGCAATGGCCTGATAAATTCATTCATTTGGTTTCCAGTTGGACCAAGTGGAAAACAAACTGCATTTGTTTGTGTAATTGCCCATAAGGAGAGAGAGATGGAGAGAAAGTGTGAGAGGGAACGGGTGTATAAACAGAGGAGATTGATGAGTCTATTACAGCAGTGGCTAATCCAGGCTATTAGGAAGCAGAGTGAAGGAGTGTGTAAGAAGAGGATACATATGTTGGATTAATGGCTCTAAATACAGTCCTAAACGGAGTAAAGGACTGTTAGAGATTATTATAAATGTACCCATGGGCATCCCAGGAATTATGGGCCATCTGCAGTCAAGATGACTGTGAACCATCCCCCATGATCCTCTTTGTCGTAGACCTCCATATATGGAGACATCTACCACAACTCAACATGCAGCTTTACACTTCCATTAATGATCAGACACACGCGCACACACACACACACACACACACACACACACTGCATTGTGTAAGTGTAAACGGTCTGTGAATGAACTAATTGTTGCATGTTACAGACATTTTTTGATGTGCAATAGTAAATCTCTTTCTGTCCTGATTGTTCTTCTTTGCAGACAACTCACATTTCCTAACTTTCCAAGGATCCAAGTACCTTTCTGATGTGTGCTTTAAAGATGGATGGTTCACTCACTTTCTACTTTCATATCCAGTCCACAGAGTGCTGACATCAACATTACAAGTTATTAGTTCAGGGTTAAGGTCGACCTCAAAGGCCTTGGCAAAGTTAGGCTTTAATTTGAGTCTTCAATTTGACCATTTTAGGGGAATTTTCTATCACCGAGACAACCTTCCACCTTCAGCTCTTTGGAGGCCTTGATAAGAAAATCCTGCTGACAGGGCAGTAACACAGGTGTGGGTGCAGAAATCTCAACAAAAGGTAAGCACAAACACAAAAAAACCCACACCACTGCATACTTGTGCAGGTGTTCAGGGGCTGTGCTTCATAAGTGTACACAAGCGCTCTGACGGCAGGAAGATTTGCAGGTGGAACATCAGTGACTTACAGGGATTTGCGATGACGTCTCAAGAGAATTCCTTATATGGTGCCAAAATAAAAATTCAAAGCATGGATTTATGGGAATCTAAATGTAACTAAAAAAATACAGGTCTGGAAAAACATGATTATATTTGCGTCACTGTGAGTGTTTTGTATAACAGAGGTTCACCTCTCACATACAGCCTGGATTCTAATTGGAAGAGCAGCTCACATCCAGCCAATCAGAATGGAACATGTCACATGAATCATCATAGTGATGAGCCCACCTTCTCAGAGCTGGAGGGTGTGAGAAGCCGAGTGAGAGGGCTGGGACATGGTAAATAACTGGGACACACACACACACACACTAACCATAGTGGACAAGCCTTCACTTCCCATTAGGTTCAGTGCTGCCCTGAGGATGGAGTAAAAATACTTCACCACAAAGATAGGGACCAAAACAACACAATGGCAACAGTGCTCAACATTGTTCTCTCATTTTGTATTATCTTCTAAAAAATAATTATATTAATAGAGGAAACATGATTATGATATTTTTGTGAGCATTTTAATGTTGCTTTTTTTTTCAATAAATTAAAGAATTAAAAAATATAAAAAACGAAATATTGACTGATGGGAAGCCCGGGTAATCTCTTTAAGAATAATAACTGGGTGCAATTAGGATTTCCAGCACTCTGTGAGTCATTCTCCAATGGAGGACGTGTGGGTGTTTAAACCCTTCACTGTGTAAAGACCTTAACTCCCCCTTCTGATTTCCATATGCATCACACCATCAGCATATCCCTGTTTTATGTATTTAAAAGAATTAGTGTTTTGGGAGATAAGCTCATGCGCTCTTCGTGCAGAGAGTTAGACCTAAAGATTGATAAGCATCACATTGACACGGTTAGCTTAGTTTACATTTCAGAGACATTATTTATTACGATTTATCTGTGACTGAGGTTTGGGCTTGTATGAATGATGTGGGTACTTTGAATCTTTTTCCTGTACACCAGATGAAGGCTTCTAATTTAGTTGTAAGCTCTGCTACAATGACAATAAAGATATTCTAATTTTTAGCTTATCTTAAAGAGTGAAAGAAGGAAACAGCCTGATTCTGTCTAAAGGTCAATATTACTCAACATGCATGTCTAAATTTCACTAATCAATATATTAATTGCCCTGGTAACACAAAAACTGTAGTGTAAACACAAAAAGTTAAGAGTTTTACTAAACAAACAAACAAGGTGTGTTAATTAGTGAGCATTGGACGCGCTGAAAGGTAGATTTTATTCTCTTAGGACTGAGCTAGGCTAGCTTTGTCCCCTGTTTTCAGTCTTTGTGCTAAGCTACGTGAGTCAGCTGCTGGTTGTGGCTTATACGTACAGTATTTAGTGTATGGACATGAGATCGGTGTCAATATTAAATTAATTTTAATTGTAGTTTGGAAAAAACACTAAATACAACTTTTAACTGTTATTCTATGTATAGTTCACATGTTGTATGTGATGGATACAGTATAGGGGTGTTTCATATTTGTAGTATTATTATATGTAACTGCACCCTTTCTAGTTGAGTCAACATACATCCTGGGTCACACATTGTACTTGCTTGTCTTGTGACCACCTGCCACCTCAACTTACTGTCATATAGTAACACACACACACATTTTTCTACACAGAGATTTACTGGTGTAAAACACCAGTCAAGTGATGCTCAGTGACATTAGGACGATGTTTCTGCAGTCACTCTTGGTGAGCACAAAACAAGCGCTCCCTATTTAGCTGACACAAGGAAATTACAATGTATTTGTGCCAGATGATAAAACAATCAGTCCTCCAAACCACAGTATGTGAGTGTGACTGTGTATCCGTGCACAGTGTAATGAACACAGACGGTGGCAATTTTTGAAGCATATATACAGATGTAAGCTACACTTTAGCATCTACCACATCTTTTACAACAAATAAAACAAATATGTGTGAGGGTCATCTTTCTGTTTGTAGACCTCTGCTTCTCTGGAGTCATGAATTCTCAGTTCCTTTTCCTAAATAACACAGCTATACTCCCCTTCCCTATTTAGTTCCCGCCAAACACAGATATATCCCCTCCTCTTCTATCTCAGGTCTGTTCTGAGTCTCCATTTGACAAATCACCACATTAAATGTGGCCATTTTTAGGCGCCCCCCACACTTCCCTCTGCTTATTGGTTTCAGATAAAACAGCCATATTTCCATTCATCTACTTCCGTTCATTGATGTAGTGCATAGCATTTGTCCTCGCACATGCCGCGCACGCTCACATGCACACACAAAAACATGCACAATGATACACACACCTCCTCTTTCTCCTTGGTCGTTAATAACGTACTGATGGAAATACTGAGGTTACTGACCCATAGCCAACCCATTAATCAAACCACACAACTAGCATATGATCATAATAAATATGCTCTAGATTAATGTGTTGCAGTCAGGAGAATAGATCCACGGCTTCACAGGAGCTAAGACCAGAAGGACAAATGTGATAGAAAACAGATAAGATGAACCTGAGGTATTTACACAAGCAACATATTCCTACTGTGGAAATCTCTGTTTTGACAGCCAGAGCCACTTCCAATCAGAGAGATATTTCATCCTTACAAAATCAAATCCTTTAGAGTGATACTCTGTAGTCAACAGCTGCTGTACATTTTGTCATTCACACATATCTGTGTTTCCTAATTAGCTGTATAGATATGTAAAGCTTTCCTGCTGTCTGTGTCCACTAATTAAACAGCGATTGATTAGTCTATAAATAATTTGTAAGTGGTTGGGTCGCCATCACTACAGGCAGAGCTCTTAGTTAGTCCTGTTTATAACCTGTGTCACAGGCCTTGGCATTTACAGTGTGTATTACAGTGGTGTTGTCCTGACCCCTAGTGGCAGTGGGATAAAACTACAATACAACGCAGTTAAACTAGACATGTCAACGGTTGCTCATATACTAAATATAGGTTTTCACCTCTCCATGTATTCTACAGAGGTACTCTTTATGTAATTTGGACTACTCTGAGATTCATCCTGTGTTGTTCACCAAAAGATGTTTAAAGATTACAGCTTACAGGCACGTGATGCAAGTACTGAGTGCTGTACCAGCGTCAGCCAAACAATTCAGTACATGTCTAGTTATCAGAGGATGCACTTTGCAAATATGTTGTTCTTCTAAATATGAACCCAGAGTACACATGTATTGCCTAACTTTGAATTCACAGACATATGAACATAGAACACACCTGAAGTAAACAGTACTGAAAAAATGTGCAGTCACCTAGTAGTAACATCACCATATCCCACATATTGGTATTATGTCTTCATACTATTAACAGTGCTACTGACTGTACAGTGAGAGATGATGTTACTGTTTGTTTTTAACAGAATGCTGATATGATATTGCCATTAGGTCAAAATGACATTGATTCAATGAGTAAAGAGAACAAATAAGGAAGAATAAAGAAAACCTAGACTTGGAGCAATGTCCATTACCAAAAAGATGGAACTGACACCCTTACCTAACCCAAACATTTGATTCATTCTTGCTTCATTTCAGCACACAAAAGCTCATCCCAGTGCGTGTATTTATAGCAGAATATCCACACAGCAACTGCTATGTGTTTGTCTGTACTTGTGAGATATTTTCTTTAGAGAAGATTATTCATTTAAATTGACTCGTTAAAAAGGAGTCATTTCTAGGTCAGGAAGTTGAAGGGATGCTGTTGAATTACCTAGATTGATGCTTGGGCACTGTGGGTTAAATCAATATCTGTATATTATAGAAAAATATACTGTACCACTGGGTTGTGTGAGTGTGGCAATACTGAAATCATCAAGCATGTTTTCCTACAAAGTCCAAGCCTGCAAATGAAAGGAAACACGTTCATAAAATATTGTTAGACATTTGATCTTTTTCTAATAAACCTTACAAAAATATGATGTTTATTTAGGTAACATTATCCTGTAGAGTGCAGTCTCTATGTCTGTATGTACATTGCATTTAACCACAAAAGAAGAATTTGCTTTTGACCGATTACTATTTCACATTATTTAGTCTATTTATTTACTAGCTTGTGTTCCAGATCCATTCCATTCCTGATGTTAACTATTTTTGTGTATTGAATTTAATCATTGTTTTACTTAATGCTTTCAAAGAAGAGATTCATGAGATAAATCAAACAAAAAAGCTGTAAAACTTTTCGATCTTGAGACAATCCCTCACAAAAAAAAAGTATATGAATAGTTTATTTTAGTATACTTCATGTAGTAAGTATGCTAGTGGAAATGTACTCCTTATAAGTATATGTTTTTGATTACTTCCTAGGACTAAAATGGCCCACTTTTTAATTTATGAAAGTACACTTTAAGTATACCTACAAATAAAACATTATTATGTTAGTTTACTGGGAATGTAGCACTAGTACACTTTCTACTTTCTAATAAAAGTGTATGCATTAAAAGAAAATACTTCTAAATACAAATACTGTACTCATAGTTATATTATTGGTTTACTTGTAGTATACTTTGTACTGTACTTAAAATAGGGTTTAATGTCTGTTTAAAGACATATCCAGGGTGTACCCTGCCTCTCACACACTGACAGCTGTGATAGGCTCCAGCACCTTGCAACCGATAGGACAAGCGATAATGGATGGATGTTAGATTTAACATACAACATGAGTACTTCTAATGTCACTGGACTGTTGCTTGACTGTGACCACTATGTAATATACTTGTTACATTAATTGTACGAGAAGTATTATTTAGTGCTCTAACAAATGATTGAGAACGAAGGCCAACTTACTGCTCACCCTACTGTAAGCTTACCCTAATGGCTATTTAAGTTTATAAAAAGACAACTGATTACCTACCATACTTACTCTATTCAAAAGGCAAACAGAATGTCACACAACAATGTGTTACAAATGCTTAATTTATAATATGAATAGTTTTTTAAATAGTTGATTTGTACACAGGTTAAACCACTGAAAGACATGCTGAGTATTTCTGTATAGTTGTCTGTATACCTCTAGTATGGGTCAATTATACTTACATTTACTTTTGTCTAGTAAAGTATTTGCTTAGTTACAGTTTTAAAAACGTATACTAATAGTATACTTAAATATACTTATTTTCCGTCAGGGATACCTATAAAGTGTTTGTATTTGGGGGAAGATACAATACACGACTCTGTCTCCTACTTTACGACCTCTCCACTGGCTGTCACAGTTGCCGGGTAACAGGAGGAGGGCGTGGCGAGTGACGGCGTGGGGTGGAGTCTCTCCCATATTCGGCGGCAGGAGGAGGGACACAGAGGGGGGGGGGTTGGACTTCACTAACGCCGCCAGTGGTTGAACCGCGCCCGCACATTTTAAAGTGTTAGCTGCACACTTTACGTTTGTCCACCGTGCTGGCCGGTTCGGTTTCCACTGCCACTCGGTAGACGGCTTTAGAAAATGTCTAACGTGAACTGGAAGCCATTTGTTTTCGGCGGGCTAGCTTCTGTGACGGCGGAATGCGGTGAGTATCCGGGGAGCGGCGGGAAGGCCGAGCTGCGTGGATTATAGTTAACTATCTAAGTGGTCATGATTTAGTCTTATAACGAGGTGTCCTGTGTCCTGTGTTAAAGGGACTTTCCCAATCGACCTAGCCAAGACGCGCCTTCAGGTGCAGGGACAAGTGGGTGACAGTAAATACCGAGAGATCCGGTACAGAGGCATGCTCCATGCTATGGTCCGGATAGTGAGAGAGGAGGGACTGCGGGCTCTGTATTCAGGGTCAGTATGATGCATGTGTGTGTGTGTTTTATGGTGTCTATACCTTTGCCTTCCAAACTCTGTATACCTAACTAATAATAAAACTAAAATAAAAATTTCTTTCAAACTTATTTTTTATCCATTCCGCATTTCATTGTCCCCCACGACCTTTAGCTGAGCCCCTCTGTATCTGAGGGTGGTGTGTCTTTGTTTTGCCTGTTTCACTGTCTTATTTTATCTTGTGTGTGGGGGGGGGGTTCCTCTGTAAGTTTTTGACTTTATCAGGAAGTGTTTTTTGTAGTACTGTTGATATTTAAATGTTGTGGGACATCATAATAAAAATAAAACTCACTTTTTTAGAATAGCTCCTGCTATGCTGCGTCAGGCCTCCTATGGGACCATAAAAATTGGCACATACCAGAGCTTTAAGCGGCTGCTGGTTGAAAGACCAGAAGGTGAGTTTCCCTCTGTCTCTGACACACACATATAACTCAATTTCTGGCTAATAAAAGCATGTGCACATTCTGTTTGAAAGGTGACCTGGAAGGCACAAATATGTGACCTACTTAAAATGTCTCCTCATTGTGTCATACTAGGAGCTCAGTATTACCCTTTGTGCTTCTGTAGTAGAGTTTAAAGAAACTGTGAAAGCCTCCTTCATCGTGTGAAGTACTGCTTGTTACAGCCTTCCTCCCACTCTTCTCCTGTTTCAGATGAGACATTGCTGACTAATGTTGTGTGTGGTGTTATCTCTGGAGTCATCTCCTCCTCCATTGCAAACCCTACTGATGTGCTGAAGGTAGCTGTTTGCACACATGAAGCTCATACATCTCCTTGATATTGTCCTCGTGAAATTACAGTGTAAAGCAGCAGAACAGGACTGACAAGTTTCCACTGAAAAACAGCAACTGTCCTCACCTTTGTGGTGTTTTGGTATAAGCAGCTGTAATTACTTATGCAGCACTGAGTAAGATTGTGTTTTGGTCTGTAACTGCTCCAGGCTGTAGGTGTGATCATTTGGTAGCAAGCCACTTTGAGTGAAAGGCATCTCAGTGCTATCAAGACCCCATTTGTGGATTATTTATAGACTGAAGCCTGTAAGGCTTAACATAGTGTCCTGCAAATGATATGAGTTAATGAACACAGCTTCTTTTAATGTAATGACATTTTCAATGTGTGTTTGTAAAGCGTTAGCAGGCTGCATGTTTGGAACATTGTGTTTCCGTCACACTGTGTTTTTATCTGCGCCTGGCAAGTTGCAACAAAGCCAAGCAGCAAACTGAGGCTGATCCTTCAAACAGATGTCAAGCATGTGCTGCAGAATTCCTGGAAACAAGAGCAGAGAAAATGCTTTAGGACACTGTGCTTGTCAGAAATGCCTACTAACGTTTTTGCTTTTGTGTTCCAGTGGGAGCTGCATTAATACAGCGTTCTGCACTGGCTGTGCATGTTTTCATACTTGCTTTTAAATTCATGAAGCGATATTTTTGTCTGTTCTCCCAGATTCGCATGCAGGCTCAGGGAAATGTGATCCAGGGCAGTATGATGGTCAACTTCATCAACATCTACCAGCAGGAGGGGACAAGAGGATTATGGAAGGTACAGAGAGCCTGGAAAGTATCCATTGATGAATGACCTCACTGTCCATGAGTTAAAACCTTAAATCTTGCAATGTCCTTTTTCTTCATCAGGGCGTCTCTCTCACAGCTCAGCGGGCAGCTATTGTGGTCGGGGTCGAGCTTCCAGTCTATGACCTCACAAAGAAGCATCTGATCTTGTCGGGTTACATGGGGGACACTGTGTACACTCACTTCTTGTGAGTTTGCCAAGTGACTTTGAATTCTCTCTCTCATGTGATAACATCACATGAAGGAAACTACTTGTCAGTGAAAGTACAGTATT
The DNA here is from genome assembly GCA_034779795.1 of Ctenopoma multispine. NCBI lineage: Eukaryota > Metazoa > Chordata > Actinopteri > Anabantiformes > Anabantidae > Ctenopoma > Ctenopoma multispine. Next base: position 4,940,490 of record JAUYWH010000009.1, on the reverse strand, counting down.
TTGCAAGACTCCTGCAATTTGTGCTGCTGCTGCTGCTGAATCACAAATTAAGATCTAGAGTTGCACTGATGTCACTAGCAAAAGCTGTGTAGTTGCTACTTTCAATCAGTATTAACAGCCAGATACTGTAGTGTACCTCAGACATTACTCAGCATTTGAAACAGCAGCCCTCTTTAAACACACAGTGGTTGCTGGACATCTGAACAGGGACACAGCGATGCTAAGTCTGCTGTTCGGATGTTCCATCATTTCAGTTATTTAGTTCGCTTCTGTCTGGAGAAAATGGCACCCACACCACATACTGTTAGAATTACAATACTTTTTGAGCTGAGCCATAACACAACCTGTGCTTCATTGTCCCTTAGATCCAGCTTTGTGTGCGGTCTGGCCGGAGCGTTGGCCTCCAACCCAGTGGACGTAGTCCGGACACGCATGATGAACCAGAGAGGAGTAGCTCTCTACCAGGGAACATTGGACTGTTTACTGCAGGTCAGTGAGAACTCCTAACTCCAAATTTGTAATGTATTACTTGTCACAGAGACAGCTAATCAGACTGTAAACAGGAGCTGGGGTTTGTCAAGTGTGGACAAAATAATAACTGATTAAGAAGATTTGGGTCAGATACTCTGGTCTGTAAAAAATTGTCATTAGTGGTATTATGGGAAACGTAGTGTTTTTTTGGAGCTTTACCAATACTAGGGATTAAGAGTCAGAATAGCTCAGCCTTGGCAGCCTCAGATTCAGATTGCTCTTTTCTTTTATTTGTCTCAACTGTGTCTTCTTTCTTTTTCAAATATATTTTTACATCTAAAGCACTTTGCAGCGTCAGCATTGTTCGATTTTTAGAGTTGATACTTAGCAGTTAATTGATGATTGATGTTGCGCGTCTTGTAATAAATATGTAACCAGTAGTAGTAGTAGTACTCTTTCAGATTCATAAAATATTGCTGTAAATTCATTTGCAACCCCAATAAAAAACACCCAGAGAGGACTTTAGAATGATCATTAGAGGAAAATAAGGCGACAAAGTGGGTTTTTAACTTGTTTGTTTTCTCTTCAGACGTGGCGCTCTGAGGGCTTCATGGCCCTCTATAAGGGCTTCTTTCCCAATTGGCTCCGCCTGGGACCATGGAACATCATTGTATCCTTTAACCATCTCATTAGTGCACCAGTCTGTTTACATTCGCTGTAGATGATGTAATATCTTCTGAACTGGTGAAATCAGCAGCAAAATGTTGTAAACTCAGTTATTCTCTGTGATGTGTAGGATCCATTGGAGGAAGCTTAGTGTACTGCTTTGTGAAGCTACGGCCTCAAACGTCTGGTTTGACAGGATGCAAGGTTCTGTCAGTGAGGGGGCTATAAGAATAATAATGTAATGATAATACATTTAGATTTGTAAAAGTCTTGAGGACAGGCAGCAGCATACAAGGCGCCAAGAGTTCATGCTTCAGCATCTTCGACTGACATTTTGCAAATATCGGATTAAAGAAGTCGAAGCAGGAAAAAGTGCAGCTCACAGATACACATCATGCTCCATCCAGGCCTGAGAAATTTAGTGAGATTACTGACTTGTACATCTGTGTAGACCGAGCCAATAGGGTAAAACTAACAAGGACGGCTTTGAGCTAAAGTACAAAAAGAGCCAAAATTCCTCAGTGTGTCTTTCCTTCTGCTCAACAAAAGTTTCACTGCTCTTTTTGCATATGTTCTTTTACTCCATTCCCAGTTCTTCCTCACTTATGAACAGCTGAAGAAGATCAATGTGTGATTGGCAGAGCGAAACGGTGAAGAAGGGAAGAGCATGGGCAACCGTTGCAAGAGGAGCTTAGAGGACCAAAGACCAAAGACAGGAATGTCGGTATGGGGATAGATCCTTGAGGGAACTACTGAACGGTGAAAAGGGCTGTGACGGTTAAGAATTTGCCTGATTCCTGTTTGGACTATGTCTCCTAAAGCCTGTAGCTGTAGTGTGGATGGGACTGTGACACGCACAAACACTCATGTCTGATGTTTTAACTGATCAAAAACTGCTACTTTAACCATAACAGTTCATTTAAATTTCATTTGGGCCTCACAGGTTAGTTTTAGCTAATTTATTGATTTGGATTTGAGAGACTTTTAGGATGCAACAACAGCTCCAGACAGTTCACTTCAGTCAGAAACTGTTTTTAAAAAAAAGTATCATGAGGAATAAATACAGTTTACTATGCTAAAGGTAGTTTCCCAAAATCGAGTGCCTTAGTTTGTGATACATGCTGTGTTTGCCTGAGATGCAAAAGGACTGGGAATGGTGGACAGCAGCTGACTATCACAGTGATCATTCCCTCTAGGAAAGATAAAACATCCGTGCATGAGTCAACAAACTTGGATGATCATTTGTTGTTTTTTGTATATTTCTAAATCAAGATATGAGTGTACAGAAAGGTGAAATTATTTATTACTCGAAGAGTCTCCTTGGAATATCTACAAAGTAAAGGGCCAAGGACACTTTAAGAATGTACTTTTATAAATAACAGTTCTATAAATGGCCTCATTTGTGGGTGCCTAGACAGGATACACACACACACACATCACATACGTGTATCGAGAATAGTGACCCTCACGCCAGCAGGTGCAGACAGTGAACATAACCTGGGGAATCTGGGTTTCTGTGTCACTGAATATGTTCTATTACACACACACACACACACACAGACACATTATGTAAACCTACTTATGATATCCCACACTCCTCTAGAGTCCGTTTACCTAAAACCACTGCACACAATCCACAGAACTCCTAATGTATTTTTATATGCTGTACTGTATTTGCACGCTTTACGCCTACGTGAGCCTTTGTTGTAAAGAATAAATATGTTTCTGGCTGGTAAATGTGTGCTGCCACTGTAAGTTTGTAATATTTTTATGTCTATGTGAATGCTGCAGTACTGTTATGTGGTGTATTTGAAATAAAAGAAGAAAAACCCAATATGTGTGACTTGCTTTGTTTTCACCACATAGTGGTGCTGTGGAGCCTTAACACTGTCCCCACCAGAACTCGACCCAGTTGAAACCAATAACTGTTTATAAATCTTTTTTTTTTTTTGTGTGTAATTCCCAGCCCTCTACTTTGAGACCACAAATCTAACAGTGTTGTTTCAGAGGGACTGCCCCGCATCTTTCAAACACACATGTTCGTGGTGCAGCGTCCCACACAACAATGACTTATGAATTATTCAAGGGAATCTAAGATGTAATTGTTCTTTTCTTTCTGTGGTTAAATTCCCAGTTTTCCTTCATCAGAGCTGTTTTGAAGAGATGATGGGAGCTCGAGGGATTGCAGAGGGAAACATTGCAGTGAACTTGCAGTCTGTGCCTTGTTCTTTTATTTAGGAAGCACCACCATGGGACTTATTACTTGTGTGAGAAGTGTTATTGTTGTATCTACTTCATCTAAGCCACCAGGAGTTGCACCGTCACATTACTGCTGGTGTGACAGGCATGGCTGCGTCAACTCAAATTGCAAAGAGTTGTGCATGACCTGATGGAGGGCTGCATGCTGGTGTGAACACCTGTACAGTACAGGCAGTATATAGAAAACTGAAGAGCAACGTCTATGTCGAGGCAAAGCAGAAAAACATCTCATGCTGTCCACAAGGCAAGTAAAGAGAGAGAATAATGAGTGGTTTGTGCCAACGTTTGGCATCTATAATTTGGCATTATAGTCTGCTCCCTGGCAAAGCCCAATACAAGCTGGACAAGTACGGCCACGGGGGATTCCAGCAGTCACAGACATGCTGCATTATGGGTATTATTTGCTGCCTGGCCCAAGGGTGCACGGGGCCTGGCTCTATTGTATTCCAGGGATCAGAATGAGTTTTTGTGTCAGAGGGATAAGGCTCTGTTTTGCTCCAGTCACCCTGCCCTTTCTCTCTCCTTTTTCCGTTCTTTCAGCTATTTCTCAGATGAAAACACTGCCTGCTGCAACACACGGGTAAATAAATGGATGGATAAATGGACGAGTGAATGGAAGTGTAGACAGGGAGACTAATCTATCGTAGTGTGTTGATCCATTTGGAACCTGGACTGGGCTGCTGGGCTGCACAGTGCTGACAAAGAAAATAAAAACATCACAGGCCTTTTTCGCTCACTATTATAGTTGAGATATGGGCTGAAATACAGCATAATAGGTTTTCTTTCTCAGCTTTTGAATACACAGAAATTGCTGTGTGCCTAGACTGAGTAAAATAAGTGATAATGGTCAACTTGGTTTACAGGTCTCAAATTCTGTATGCGTCAAAACAGGTCAGGTTGCTCAGGTGAGTCCAACAATGTCTACAACATCGTTCTCCTGGAGAACAAGACGTTTGTAGAAGGCTGCACTTGTTTCTTTCTGTAGCTAAGATTTTTATGTCTGGTCTGTGAACAACAAGCTGAAAAATGGAGGATTTTCAAACATGTGGAAAGTCTGGACACAGTTTAATCGAGGCAAAGACAGAAAGAAAAACGATGAGTTATGTCAGTGAGTTTTCATTTTCACATTTTGATTTTTTTTTTCTGCAGATTAAACAAGCGAATGTGTTCATTTTGCTGACGTTTAGGTGATTCTGTGACCCAGTTTCTAGCATGGGCAGAGCCTTTGTTTCCCTGTGCTTCATATTTAAAATACAGAAAATGGTTTCATGAAGGAAATCAAGCATATTTCCTACTTCCTTTCCTTCCTTACTACCCTATTTCCTTAAAAAACACTACTACCTACACTTTACACTGAACAGCTGGCTGTCTATCATCATTCACAGTAGACTATCTGAGTAAGGTGCCTCCAGTTCTTGTTCTGTTACACCAATTAACATGTTAAAGTGCCCGAGTGGGTGATTCATCTTGACTAAAACTCCTCATCCAAACAAACAACAGGCCCACTAAATCACAGCGCAGTCGACCTACATTTACACACCACTGGAAGGGGACCGGAACCCCAGGGAGACAGGATCACAAGGATGAGCCGCTGGTAATGCTGCTCCATTGTTCCATTAAGACGAGAACAGGCCAACGGAGTGAATGTTAAAGGAGATAAAGTGAGGGGAGATTTGTTCCACACGTTGGCTTCTCTTGACTCCGCAAGTCCAGGAAGGAATCAAGGAAAGTGAAGTTGTTATGAGGCTGCTTTAAGGTTCCTGTGACGTCTGACCTTTGAAATAAATTGTTTGAAATTATGAGTCATTTACTTGTTTCAATCTCTTCAGTTTATACTTATTATTGTTATCAGAATGTATAGCAGGTTTGTTTCCAGGGTATCCTCACTCTTTCTACAGACTTACAACCACAAACTGACAAGACTGCAGATGAGCAGGGAATACAGCCATCACAACAATCACGACGTCGTCGTTAGATGTGTTAAGGCTCATGTAATTCCAGAGGATAAACACTAGGCAGAGCTCATGTGCTTTATTCCCGCTATGACATGAAAACGGAGGAGTAAACACACCATCTGCCTGTCCCCAACCACCAGACTCTGTCTCTCTCGCCCCATAACGCGCTCCGACACAGCTCCCTCATTAATATCCCAGCTTCTGATAAGGAATAAATATTCAAATATTCAGCTGTATCAGTTTCTTTGGATGCCTGATTTAAAATTCCCTGCCCCCAGGCACCACAGGCACAGTGCGCCGGCTAAACAGGCGCAATCCACACAAAGACACACATGCACACTCTGATATGTGTTGGTTGTGTTAGTGGGATTGCTTACTGACACTGGAGTCCTCCCACACACACACACACACACACACACACACACGCACACACACTATAGTCTAAAGCTGCTGTTCTCCCCCTGCTGTCTCCCTCTTGCTCTCACTCATTTTTTTTTAAGATGGAGAGGGATGGAGGATAAATTAGGAGGTGGAAAAGAGAGGTGAAAGACTGAGGTGGGGAGTCAGATTAAAAATGAAATGATATCATGAAATGTTAGCTGGAGTCAATGCGGAGACGCGGGGAAAACTTTACTGGAACTCAGCTGACATGGAAGCCAAATATGAGCGCCTGAGAAAAAGAGAGTGGAAGATGACAGAAAGAGAAGGGATTGGTAGGAGTGGAGAGGAAGCAATGCATGTCCCGATTCTCTGCTGTGCTCCAATTAGCATCCATATGAAGCCCCTAAGACAGTGGTTGTCAACTGCTGTGCCAAGGACTCAAGACACAAATGGGCTGCAAGACAAAGGGGTTTTGGCCCTGACATTATTTGACTTGATAACAGTCTAAGGACTAGTTAGAACTGGGAAGAATGTTTTATTTGTGGTGCCTGATAACAGAAAATATTAGCTGATGTAATATTAACTCTCAGTCCAAATCAGAAAAATACATGAAAGCAACACTGATTGCTCTTTAAAGAGATCATAAATCATATAAACATCTGCTGCTATTGTTAAGGTACGGTTAATTGGTTAGGAAAATCTGACTCTGTGGCAGATCCTAACAGTGAATGGTGACTTTGACTTCTACTGTAATTTACCCTAATCTATGAATTCTAAGCTAATAGGCAAGAGGACAGACAGAGGGTAAGAGGTTAGTGTCCAGGTTAGTTTACCAGTCGTGAGGAGTACTACTCAGCTTATGAAAACAGTTAAAATGCCTCGGGAGGAGATTTGGCAAGTCTGAGAAAATAAGTCAGTGATGTCATAGCGATGTCAACAGGGTTATCTCGGCTTTAGCTTGGAGACAAATCTATCACAGAAAGCCTCCTTAGCAAACTGAGTGTTCGGAGTTTGAACGGCAAGTCGTTTGTTGCATTATAGTCAATGTACGATTGAGCGTGTTTGAACTAGCAGCTAAACGTCCGCATATCTCAGCCTCTGCTGCTTCAGTTTTGACTAATCTTCATTTAGTCTGTTTCTACGACATGCTTCCTTTGGGGACTAAATGATAGAGACTTAAACTCAATCCACTCTGATCCATCCTTCTGCCTGCTCTGCTGTTCTCCACCCAGAGGGTAATGGTATTAGTCGTTATGAAACCTCAATAAATAATAATGCAACAGATCTTATGCTAAATCTTTGTCTATCTGGTAATCCCCATTTTCTCCATACTCCTTCCTTTTGCTGAAAGCAACACTAATATAAAATCTAGACTGAACCTTGTGAGTTTCTTTGTGCTTTCCTTCTCCCAAACCTGGCATTGGCCTTCTCTAATTGACTCAACAATGTTTCCCCTTTTCCACAGCTTTCAACAGTATCACAAGATTCTCATCAATGGAATTTACTTTAGATGTGACACAAATAGATAGGTAGTGTATAGCACTTTTAGGACAGACCTCCAAGACAACTGAGCAATGTCCAAGTACTGATAAAGACCATGCAATATCACTGAAAGTTCCAGAAGAAAATGAGTAAATGTACCTTGCGTCAGGACTTTATTATCAAATGAACTGCGAGGCATCTGCCTGCAGACAAATAGACTACCAACAAGATGGTTGACTTTTAACCTCAGGCCTGCAGTTAGTCTTCTTGGAATGTTTCTGGGTCTTATCGTCTGGGCCAGTGTCTTTCCCTAACCCCAACCACTCGACCTTATTGTTTAACCCCAACTATCTTTATCTTTAACATAACGACTTCCAGCTAATATTGACTACTTCCTGTCAAAGTCAGTAGTTCACCACCACTATATCTGCAGCCAGCGTCCCCCTTTCTACTGTTGCTGTACAGTTTTGTCAAAAAGGTGACAAAACCTTTGACCTAGTGTTATTTGAGTGGGATACAAATATGAAAAGATGGATAAGTAACATAAAGCATACAGGGCCCAAGGGGTCACAATGCAGGAGTTGATAGTATATTCTCAAGACACATTTTATGTAGACATCTCAGTCTTGCTTCTAGCATTTGGAGTATATTTTTGCCTCTTTCATAATTTGCTTGCAAGCAAGAAGACATTTTCACACTGGCTTTATAGGTTTGACCATGAGTTCTGTGGCAAATTAACCAAGTAGGCCACGCGCTGTAGGGGTTCACAAAACAGTAAAAACACACACACACTGTGCACACTGAAGAAGAAAGAAAGATGGGCACAATGTAACTCTTCTCCCATCTCAACCAAATAAGAGTCACATGTCTTCTGGAGACATGAGGCTTCATATCACACAGTAATCTGCTGAGGGAACAATCACACCACTGTTGCTGCAGGCTGTCAGAGGTGTGAGGCTTATTACATCGTCTTCTTCTCTTTTACAACACGCACACAGACACAGACACACACACACGGCTCCACAGGTGCTGTCTGACACTATCTGTGGCAGGAAACTCACAAATTTAAAGAACATGGCAAAATGTGATGTTGGCAAACTGTCTTGTGATCACACACACTAGATATCTTATTTATTTCACACTGACTTTGTGTGTTATGTAGACATTTCTGAGTAAATACCAGCAGGCTCAGAAAACTAAAAAACTTTACCAATCATGTGGCAATGGCAGAAAAAGTTTGTGCTGATTAAGAGAATCTTTAAAGAATTCATCCTCTCTTGTTTGTGTGAAATGCTGACATATAAAAGCACAAGACTTCTCTCTAAGAACTTTGCAGCTGTAAAAAAAATCTCCCTTCAACAACACAAACTTTGGCAGCAATTGGGTTTATTGAAATTATTTTCCAATTAGGTCGCAATGCCTATTAAAGTCACACAGTTCTGTCCTCAGAAAGCTCAGCCCTTTGACCTATACTCACACAGAGGGGCCAGTGTGTGTTTTAAAAGACGTTCAGTGCTTGCTCTTTTATGGTCGCACACGCACATTCACACAAAGATCAATCTGTCATGCATGCTACGTGTGACATGTTAATATTTAAGTGGGTTGTCGAAGCCATTTAGTTCTCATCTAAACTGAATTTCTGACCACCTGCTGAATTAAGTCCAGTTTTCACTCTTCTTTTAGTACTGTGTTGGTTTTTACTAAATCAACCCTCCTGAAAATTACGTTCCTAGGCAATTAAACTGAAACTGCGATTACATTTTTGTTGAATTTGTTCAAATTGAAGAGAAAAAAAGCTCTTTCCAGGATGTTAGTAAGTGATAAAGGTCACTTTTATTATTCTGATTTCCTTCCTACTATATCTGTTTGTCAGTCAATCTTCTCCATCACACTGTCTTAATCTGAGCCTTTTAAGATCGAGGTGACCCTAACAGAAGATACACAGTCTTCTGCTTTTTCCTTTCCTTCATTCTGGATAAAGACGCTGCAAAGGCGTCACCTTAGCTGAGTCGGAGCTCTGAAATCTACTGACTGAGATAGATTTATTTTTCATCCTGTTTGTTTATTATACTAATGGGGAATTAAAAATATGTGTCTGTTTTGTGACCAGGTGTCACTACACAATACAGTAATAATTAACTTGCAATCAGGTCCAAAAACCTTGACTATATAAAACGTTTAAACAAGTAGTCCCTGATGGATCACTTCATTCTCCGGGACTAAAGTCACAACAGCAGAGCTTATTGGGAATAAACAGAAAATGAACTGGTCAGCTAAGCAGGACTGGCACTCTAGTACCTGTAAAATGTCAGTGGAGGAAATGCCTTAGATATTTTCACTGTATTATATTTCCAGAAACTGAGTTTGAGAAACTGACTAAACACAAAGTGCAAAGAGTTAAACAACTGTGTCAAAACTCTACGGTTCTCATGCAAAATGAAACAAAAGACTTCTCTTTTCCCTAAACGGATTCCTTTCACCAAAACAATACACACAGCTATCATATGCTTATGCCTCACAGATCACCGAATAAACACTGATGTAAAAAATTCAAAACATTACCATCAAAAGTGTTCATGTGTGTTTCGGCTACATGAGGCCAAAACATACATGATCATATTCAAATGCATACATGTGTGTGGAAATAAATGTACTTTCAGTCATTCATCCTTTATTTATGCACGCATCTTCTTTTATACTGTGACACATGATTGAAGTGTTCTTCCAACTGAGTTTGCACAGGTGCAGCATGAGTGAGACTAACTGGTAATCTGGGTGCTACATTTTCGAGGCCCATATTTCTAGGTGAACACAACGTGCTAACATGATGCAATTTGTGTTCAGAGTCTACATGGTCATCAAAACCTAAAGTGTTGCACATATATATTAAAACTTTGATTAGAGGACGGCGCTAAGTTGAGGTTCAAGTGAGGGGATCTTCAATGCCATTGTGTGGGACCAGGGAAGTCATGAATGAACAACAAATCGGTTAGTGCCGATTGCTGCTAACTGATTAAATTAAAACCAGCGACTGGTCTTGATGACAGAACAAAGTCAATGTGTATCCATCTCATCTGAAACATATTCCACTTCTTTAATCATTTCCATGGGCAGCCTGGTCAGCAGACTCACCACATTGCCAAATACTTTCAACAATAACACTTAATCTGCACACACATCTGTTTAGACCAACAAAAGATTAAAGCGATCTTCCTGCTAATTGCTTCACTTAAAATTAAACCAAACCAAGTGGAGGAAATCCAGAGAAAAGGGTTTTTAAATTTAAAACAACTGAGATGCAGCTGTTTTTGCAGAAGCAAATCAATATGAGAAAGATGTTCCCGATACTTTATGCGTTCGGCATATTAAACCCTCCCAAAAGGAATGCAGAAAGTGTACGAACATTTGGTTTGTATTTCTTTAGTCCCACAAGATGACCATCTGTGGGTTTGTCTCACTCACACTATCTCTGCTGTTTACCCAGTGTTGTAGTTGAAAACAGAATGGTGCCAGGAAAGGACCAACAAATATGCCGTGCAACACAGAATAACCTGTATTATGTAGAATACCAAGTATTGCACCACTTGGCATCTTAAGCCATGCTAGCGGCATGACTCAAAGTGTCTGTCAGTCAATGGGGCCGCCACTTTCCCCAGACTCAAATATCTCATCATTTGTACAGACATGCATGCATGCTTTGGCGGTTCCCTAACGTTTCCTCATCTGTCAACATAAGGTTCACATTTGGATGGATTGTCATGCAGTTCAGAACACATTTGTCCATTGGCTACTGTGGTCTATGATCAAATATTGGCAAAACTTATGAGATTCTGATCAGCCTCAATTTAAATTAACATTTAGTGCTAATTAGCGAACATTTGCATGCAACCACGCTAAACTACAAAGGTGAACATAGGAAACAATTCCTAATAAACAACAGAAGCTCTGTGAATGTTAGTGTGAAGATGTTAGAATTTAGCTCCAAATGCACCTGTGTCTACAGCCTGAGAGACACTAGCCTGTGACCGACTCTTTTCTTGGTACAGTCTCAAGTCCAGGAGAGATACTGACACTGAAGCAGAATCCATGTTGCTCTGCTCTCTTGCACTGGATAAGACGACATTTTTGTCTTTTGCAAAGATAAGCACAGTGGAGATCCAGACCCACATTCCAAGGTGAAAGTGCGTCTTAAATTCAAATGCTGATGGTGCTCGTGTGTGTATGTGGCCACCCACATGTCAAATAAAACAGAAACTTTCTGGGGGAGAGAAGAGAGAGAAACAAAGACAGTAAATATCAATATCTTCTTTCTGAAGGGAAGGAGTGAAGCGCGACACTGTGGAATCAAAGGCCTGCACACAAATCTAAATCACTGTGATCACAAGGACATGTAACATCTGGTAAACATTACTTAAAGTACATATATACACGCAAGCACAACACACACGTGAAATCTGATAACATGTCATCATTGCGTTCTGTCATAACCCAGATTCTGTCTTTATTCTGAGCCACAACATGTGTTTTCCTGCTTCTGTGCAACCTCTCCAGGTGCGTAAACTCACAGCAGGGGTGGAAGCCAACCAGCGGCATCCTTTTATGTGCAACATGTGGAATATTCCACCTTGGTGTCCTCAAATCTGCTGGAAAAAAATCATGTGTATCTAAGCAACAGCAGAATATTTCAGATACTCTCCAGAATCTTAAGAGAAACTTCTTTCTTTTCTTCTTTGTGTGTGGCATGTAAAATGTGCATGTAAATGTTTTCTACAGCTTAGCTGTATGTGGCACTTATAAACCAGGCATATTTGCTCTCATGAAGAATTAGGAAACACCTTTAGATAGTAGATAAACACCTAAGCGTATTGTCAAGGAGGACAACCATACAGACAGAGAAAGAAAGATGAGAATGACAGATGGTCTAAAGGGGTTTAAATGTGCTGACACCCAACATGCAGATATGGTAACATACGCGCACATCTCCGATGCTGGGGTAACCCCAAGAGCTGCGGTTTACTCATTTCATCTGTGCCTAATGTTAATGTGAAGAGTGTCAGAGTAGCACGTCTTCTCTGTTTTTTCTCTTAGCACAGTGGGAAAATCAAACACTGGAGATGGTTAGAGGGGATAAAGTACACAGACCGGACCAGAAAAGAGACAGACGAGGGGATAACGGGGAGAGAAAGGGCAAGGCAGATAAAAATGAGATGAGAGAAGTGGAACACAGGGGGAAAGGACAGACGGGACGCATTTTTACAGCAAGCTCTTATCTGTGGAACAAGGCTATACTGTAAGGACAACTACAACAGTCCTATCACTGTGGAGGAGTCTCGTAATTACACTATGTCTGGTGGCCTTTCATGTTACATCAGGAGCTTTTTTTAGAGTGGATGAAGAGCTCAGACTGTGCCATATTTATCAGTGAAATGATAAAGATGAAATCTGCCAAACGTTGGTTGAGCATTCCTATAGCAGCCTGGGACTAAAGCTGTTTGACCATCCAACGCTTGTTGGAATTCTTTGACACTGACATTTGAGGCGAGGGGGGCCTTTAACGAACGTTTCAGCAAAATGCACTGTGGATCAGACAGTGGCACAGTGGCAATTAGGACTTTTTCTAGTTTGTTGCTGTACAAACTGGCCCGAGGCTCAATGTGGCAAAAATTACATATCAGCAGGAGACAAAGAAATAAAGGTAGAGAGAGAGAGAGAGAGATGTGGCTGTGTGATCAGCCCTCCACTGTAGTTTTATCCATACCCATCATGTCTGTCTCACTCCCCTGTTCCTCCCACCCACTTAGTGTTTACATGTTCATATCTTCACCGTGCAACAGCAGCAGTGGAGTGTTGCGGAGAAAAGAAGAAATAAGTCTGGATTTATTTATCAGAGTAAAGCTGTACAGCTTAGTTTCTCTGGTTTTATCAATATGCTGGTAAAAATATTAAAATCTGAAAGACTGGAGCAGAACTACAGTATTTGTATTTTTACAGAAAAATCCCACAAAGGAAGATAAAACCCTAAATATAAGTATGTCTGGTGCTGTATGTACTGGACTGTTTCACACATGCTATAGCTGAAGAAATTGCAGTTACACTGTGAAAGGTTGCAAGTGAATAATAGAAATACTATGCAATTAGTTAACATCAGCTACCTTACTTACTACTACTCTTACTTAGTAATACTATTTACTCTGCTTTTGTTGATAGATGTTACTATGTGGACTCAATTACATGGTATGGCCATTTTAAAACATAAACCGTTAATGATGAGGGGAGGTTATTAAGCCTGGTAGATTAGTTTTGTTGCTAAAGTTTCAACCTGCTCAGTTTGCAGGGTTTACTCAAAAGACATTTGGACCATCGACGTCTGTCTCATCTAAAAATCATTGCTCTTTATTTCCTCTGTGTTTTGTTAAGATGATTCATGGTCATATTTTTTTCACATGCTGTCAAGTGCTGCCTTTTCTTACAATAGGAAAAAAAGGCTTCAAAGAGTGTTTTTCTGTTGTTGTTTTTTGCAATGTTGTGTTGAGAAATATTCTTTTTGAACTGCCTGATATTTTTCTCACAAGGTTTGGCACAAAGTGGTGAAGCTGGACCCATCTTTTCTTGCAAAGACTGAGCCTTTGGTGGAACCTCTTTTTATACCTAATCATGATACGGTACCCTCAACCGTCCTAAATTAACCTGCTAATTTTCAAATCATCCACAAACAAAACTGGACAGACTGATAGTAATATTATAGCCAAAGGGATAATTCTTTAAAGACATTATGGTTTATGAACTTTTTCTTCTTCTTTTTCTTTTTTTATTCTTTACCAGACGAGGTTCGAGGTTGAACAGATGTGGTCATCAACAAATGCAATCAAAGAGTGAAACAAGCTGTGGTACAAAGCTGTAACTGGATCACAGGAATTCATGGCTTAATCTTGTATTCTGATAAAATATGTAAGAAAGTTAGGTAAGAAAGATCTGGTGAAAATGAAAGAACAAAATAGCTTGAGGACTAAGCTGAAAAAAAACGAAGGGCTGACAAAGTGGAGACTCACACAAGAACAAGAGAAGCTTCTTTTATAGATCTAATAAAGTTGCAGCTAATTGCTCTCTACTAATCCATAACTTAGTTTGCAAGGCTGCAGGGCAAAAAGCTGTCAGCTTGTCCTGACCCCTGAGGACAAGGACACACACACACACACACACACACACACACATAAATAAAACCACACTGATGGAGATAATTCAGCTGTAAAGTCAGTATATCCTGCTCCTCACAGAACAGGCTCAGACTGTGTGTTGTGTGTTAGGTAAGGTGGCCTCTTGTTGACACTCAATGCAATGAATCCCCACTTGTTCAAAACAAGTCAGCGCTTTGTCCTTGTCAGTTCTTGTATATGTGAAGATGATTTTCTGCTTTTGAAAAAGCCAGAGATGGGGAGAGGACTCTCAGCACATTAACCAGCGCAGGTTTAATGCTCCCGGAAAAAAAACTGACAATGCTGGGAGAATGTGGTACAATGGTGTATAGCTTTCTTAGTCATAAATTGTAAATTGTAAATCTATACTGTCAGACAAGAGCTGTAAAAGTCTAAAATGGGAGATAATAAAACATGACTAGCGGCTACATTTTACCCGCTGATGTCAGGGATTCTTTTAAAGGCCATGACCTAGCAGGGCCACATAAACGACACATAATCTTTGCAGTACTCATAGGTTGTTGAGAAGTATTAGGAAAGTTACTACCCAACATATAGCCCGGAACCAAGGCAGCAGTTTACTATCGAACCAGTCTGTCGATGCACAGAGACCAAACTGAATTAATCCTCCATCAAGACAGATAACAAGTCAATCTCTCCAAAAAAAAAAGCAACAAAGCATTAGCACCTGAGATGTTAGTGAAAAAAAAACTAACAATATTTCTGTGATGAGTTAGAAAATAATATATTATTGCCAAACACTGCTCAGGTTCGTCACCATACACAGTCAATTCTAATGAGTTAACCTTCCTTTAAAAAACCATGCAAACCTTGGAAAAAACTAAGTGGACTAGGATTAGTGTTTTGTACTAACAAATGCTTATTTTACAATTGGGGTTGAATAACAAAAAAAAAGTAACAGAGTACTTGATTATTTCCCCCTTTTCTCTACCTCTCCTCTCTCTCATTCTCACTACGATGTTGTGTGTGCAGATCAGGGGCTCAATTTCTGGAAGTTAGGACGGCTATTACAATTTACGGTGTAGCTGTCTTTGTGTATTTACAGACTATTGAGTCCATCATTAGGTTTTATGTTCCTATTGTACTGCTAAGCTTTATTAAGCACTTTTCACTGCATATCTTGTAAATAACGTTGATGCTTTTAAAAAATATCACACACTAGCACTTATGTTAATGTAGCCTACATAAGAACATTTCTCTTGTTGTCACAGTTGCTAAGTCCTACAGAGTTTCAGCGTTTCAGCCTAAGGGGGCGGAACCTGAGCCAAAGGACAGTCTCTGTGCTCACAAAGCTCCCCTTTCTGCTCCTCACATCTTAGGCGTGATATTGCGGTGGCTTTGCCATCACATGGCACGCTGAACATTTCAAACACAAATACATAAAAGAAGAAGAAAGAAAAGAAAACACACATCTCAAAATGTCAATAGTGCTGCTGGTTAATCAATCAGGGATTTTTTTTCTGCATAGTGGAATTATCTGTACTTAGCTAACAGTACTTAAAAATACTAATTTGATTACTTTATTTGGGTGTTTTAGATGACTTATTTCAGTCTAAATATTATATTATCATTATATTATATTATTATAAATATTATCTATAAATTAACTTTATATTTGTCAAACGAATAGTCAACTCGAGTAGTCGAGTAATTGAGAAAATGTACTTTTTTTTCCCACATAGCATATGGTAAACAGGCTTCTGCTTTATATTAAGTATACTGAATACAGTGACATAGGAGTGTTTTAAGTTGGAATTCTACAGACATTAATTAACGTCCACATGATTTTAAAATCAACTCAAATTCATTGTAACTGGAATAATCACCTTCCCCTATAACTGCACCTCGGCCACTTTAACATAAGAATAAAGACAAAAATAAAAGCCACAAACAAATGTGTATACTGGGCACATTTCTAAGAACTAATAAGGTCACACGTTATCCTGTCCTCCTGGTAGTGAAGCAGACTCAATGTTTTTCGATAGGCATCGCTTTCTCCTTAACTCTCCTACTCAAGTGCACATGAAGCAAACAGATACAGAGTCTAGCTAATAGGCTTTTTTAAGGCTTCAGTGGGATGGTAATCTATCAACAGAGAAGCACATCTGGTGCTGATGGCTGCCTGGTCTGTGAGTACCTATAGCCTATCCTAACCAATAGCTAGTCACACGATTCATGTAGCTTTTGAATAGTTCCAAAAAGGTGTTTGAGAACCATTGCTCTCATTATATGTGTCGTAAATCAATTATTGATTGTATAGAATTAAAACGTAACATGACATCCAGAAGCTGAGTCACTCCAACATTTCCATCTATCCAACAGAACAAGATCAAAACTCCCAGAGTTTGGACTATTTGAAATGTCCATGTTCTGAGTCAGTGGAGATGTTGTCACTTTCCTTCTAAATCCACTCTGGTTTGGAGGAGAATGCATAATATTGACTGTGATCCTTTCTGTAAATTCAGCTAAAGTAGCAAACTGCTACATGTGTTAGTGTGTTCATGTTGAAAAATGAGACACAGAGCACATTGATTTAACATTCACTATGAGTTTGGGGTCATCCAGCTTTAGCCAAACTCAACAAGTGTGTGAGTTCATATTTTAACTTTCAGTGAGCAAAACTATTAGAACATGTGGCAGGTGATTCTAGTTACCCAGGGGTATAAATGTGTGAGACTGACTGTTCAAACAATTAGCTCTAAATCCCTCCTCTTGGCCAGAGCAGGGAGCTGTCTATAGGAGGGAAAGCAATCAAAGGCACTGCAACAACAATTTGGAATATTTAAAACAAAGAGAGAAACTAATGGTGTACTGAGCAACATACACACAACGGGTCAGTCACAGAAAACAACAGCAGCTGATGACAGAAGCTGTGCGGAAAAACAACACAGTGACACCAACCACAGCCCCCACAGAGCAGAGGTGAAGGTATCACTGTCCAGCATTCAACGAAGACTTCATGAATAGAAAGACAACACGATGCAAACCTCTCATCAGCAGTAAGAGAAGCCAGTTTGGAATATTTAATATATAATAATAAGTACAAAGATAAGCCATAAATGTTAGATGTAAAGTTGAGACCAAGTTTAACCTCTGTCAAAGTGATGGATAGAAGGAAGGATCTGCTCATGACGCAAACCATACAAGCTCATCTGAAGCACGGTGGGGGTAGTATCGTGGCTTGAGCTTGCATGGCTGCATCTGGAACAGGCTCACTAATCTAGTGACTCAAGATTGAAGGGAGAAATCGCCTGGAGAAGAAAAGAAAAAAACAGTGGAAGTCTCCATTAAAAGCCTGGAAAAAGTATTTTAAAAGAAGAAACCAACAATTTGGTGATGTCAAACTAAATATATACAGTATATATTTTACTTTTGTGTTCTGATACTTCTGTTCACTTAAAATCTGAAATCATAAAACGTGTCATGTTTTCTGTGTTTAATGTATCCATCAAATAAAAGCTGAAGGAAACAACACTGTATGAACATTAATAGATTATTCCACTGTGGGAAAAATATACCATCTTACCACTGAGTATTAAAACACATACAATATTAACCCATTAAGTCCTTGTTAGCTGAATTACGACTTTACACTGAATATTACGTGAATATCCCGCCTAACTTCCACTGACTTGCTCCACCCCTTCCACTCGATAAAAAGAGGAGGGGGTGGAGCAGCAGACTCTTGAGGCTGTGTTCACAGAGACTCAGCAGGCAGTGCTGGAGAGGAGTAAACTACCAAAGGAGCTGACTGAAGCTTTTGCATCACAGACTTGATCTTTTTAACTTTGACACCAGTAACGGAGAGGAGCTGCTGTTGGAGATGACTGAATATCACTGCAGGAACAGTATCCCTCTGCTCTGGGAACATATATCTGCCCTGAGAACTTGAGAGTTACTGGGAAGTTTGATTTAAGAGGCACAAATATTGCAGGATTTCTACCTCGGTTAAGAGTAAGGTAAGTAAATATTTAAGAAGCATTTATTAAAAGATTTAAGGACTGTAT
This sequence comes from Ctenopoma multispine, assembly GCA_034779795.1. NCBI lineage: Eukaryota > Metazoa > Chordata > Actinopteri > Anabantiformes > Anabantidae > Ctenopoma > Ctenopoma multispine. Next base: position 4,922,055 of record JAUYWH010000009.1, on the reverse strand, counting down.
GAAACTTAATAATTGTGGTGATTTAATGGAGCTGAACCTTGTTTTACTTTAACGCATTACTTAATAATATTTTACTCTAAATACAAATACAAAAATTGCAACACCCTCATTGCAACATGTCAAAACTATGTAATACTGAAAAACCAGTACAACTTGTTTAAACCTTAATATCTTAATGTAACTTCTAATGTGCAACATAACTTTACACGTGAATAAATATTGATACTCAGACAGACACTCTGCATAGTGCTAGAACTACAATTACACTATAATACACTATAACAATTAATAACATCCTACCCAGTTCTTAGCTAAGTCTGACAAATCAGTGAACTGCAATGACAAAATAACTCCTCAAGCTTTATATCCAATCCAGGCTGTGAAGTTGTGTGGTTATTAGATAGAGTGATAATATTACTGTCACATACCAGACATGCATACTGTAATTTCTTGCAATTTGCCTTTCAGGCACATTCAAAGAGGATCAGCTGCAGCCCTGTTGACTAAAAGCCATATTCATAAATAAACTCCAGGATGAAGACTCATCTCTTCTGCTTTGAGCTACTCCTCATGGGAGGTCACATTCTCATAGCCAGCGGGCAGCTGGAGCCAAGACAACAAGTGTCCCACAACCCCCTTACTGTTACCCAGAGACGTGGGCTCATAGAGAGGGATGTGCAGGGTCAGGTGAGGCCCAACATCACCATGCCCCACCGCAGGCTACCTCCCATGTGCACTGGACCCACAGAAGTCCGAGACACTTTCAAGTACATCAACACAGTGGTGTCCTGCTTGGTGTTTGTTGTCGGTATTATTGGCAATTCCACTCTTCTGAGGATCATCTATAAGAATAAGTGCATGCGTAACGGGCCCAACATCCTGATCGGCAGCCTAGCGCTGGGAGACCTGCTACACATCATTATTGGCATTCCCATTAACGTTTACAAGGTGGGTCAAGGTGCTGAATGTGGTTGAACAAAAGGTCTGTATCCTAAATGTTTTTCTGTTACACACAATTTCACCTCCAATCAATCCAAACGTCCCAGCGGTTTTCAAATAATTTTTGCTGCACTGATGTTGTCATTTCTAGGCGTAGTATCCATCTTGACTTTATTATAGTACATTTTTAAACCCATGTGAAAATATTTTCCTGCACTGACTTTAAATCCGTATTTCCCAACATACATGAACATGCAGGCACACACCTACACACACTACAAAGGGAGCTTCCAGGTAGTAATCACACGTTATTACTTTCCTGGATTCTGAGCTTCTCTATATCACCTTGTGTCTCTGGTGTGTTATTTTTGGGCTGATTTTGTGTATGTGTGCGTGTACGCGTCTTTGTATGTTAGTGTGGAAAAATGTTAGCTGGATGCCATCATTGTGAGGACATTTCAGCCATTCCTCACAACTTCAAAAGGGCTGCTTTAGGGGTCAACTCTGGGTTTAGGTTTCACATTAGAAGCACATTTAGGTGATGGTAATAAATGGTTAAGATTCGGCTAAGGTGCAAAGAAATGCATTTTAAATGTGTTTGTGTGTGAGTAAGAGTGAGAGACAGAGAGAGGAAACAGAGAGACAGAGAAAGGGAAAGCGAGAGAGTAGAAAGTATCTGTATATTTGGGTAAGGGGGCAAGCATGTTAAAACAACTGGTTGCAGTTGCATACCAAAACAGAGACAGGAGACACAGGGTGGTGTAGAGAAATACAAGGTCACATATGATTCCAATATGTTTACAGATATTCCAGTCACTCATCCAAAACAGGCATGACTAATCTGATATTGCACAGGTTTAGAAGAGCTTTGTTGTTTCCCAAGAGCTAAAGTTCTTCTCTGAGGGTGCAGAAAAACAAGTACAGAGTTTATTTAGGCTTACACTTATTATTTTTCATTATTTTATATATATCATTAGCAGCTTGTGCTACTTATGGTACCTTATATTTAATTTTTTACTCTTTTCTCTGCTCTGTGGTTTCTTTGTTCCTGTTCTTACTTTAAACCGTTCTTAGCTTAACTGTTTACAGACCCACTCCAGAGAAAATGATAACTGGCCATGGCCCTTTTGCAATTAAGGCTTAAAAGCATTATTTATTCATTAAAAACATTTGGGTAGAATTAAGATACAATTTGATTTAAATGAATTAATTAAAATGTTACGAGTGCTGCTGCACCATCATAGTAAAAAAGGACTTGCACATTTTGTCAGTGGGGGGGTGTGATGGAAATATGGTGCCATCTGGGGTGGAAAGTGCACTGTCTTGCTCCATTACTGATATGGAGCGAGATAATTTTCTTCACTCCTTGACATAGTTAAACATCAATTGTCTGTCTATGTCTGTCTCCAGCTCCTGGCAGAAGACTGGCCATTCGGGGTGATTCTGTGCAAACTGGTGCCGTTTGTCCAGAAGGCCTCAGTGGGGATCACAGTGTTAAGTCTGTGTGCTTTGAGTATTGACAGGTAAACACAGCCACAAGCAACAGACAACTCAAACTCTCATATTAGCGTCTGTTTTCATGCCCTAACAACAAACAGGGATTATAGAAACATTGTTGACTTGGCCTTTGACCTCCATGCAACTGGCATTAGTAATGTGTACACTGACAATTATAGTCTCACCTGTGAAACTCCTCTGGATAGAACTTTCACACTGAGAGGAGTGAGATTGTATTTGATATTTTAAAAACTGAATTATTTTCATATTGAAAACCCTTCATATCCTTTAATAAAGCTAAAAAAGATTTCAGTTTTGCCTTCTTTTCTGGATTAAACCAAGATAGATACCAACTCTGACTGATTAATTCAGTTCACTTAATTAATTAAGTGTGGTTAATCAGCAGGAGACTAAGATTAAGGTTAAGATTAATTTAGTGAGCTTTAAAGGTGCTGGTTAGCTAACAATCTGCTTTCTGTGGCTGCATACAACACAACCTTTCGCAACATCTCATTCTCAGCTAGAAAGTCAATAAAGTACATTTACCAAAATTGGTTTGGGAACTGATTGCACATGTAATGGGTCTTCCAGGTATCGTGCTGTGGCCTCATGGAGTCGTGTCAGAGGGGTTGGAGTATCAATGTGGGTGGCTATCGAGATAGCACTCATCTGGATGTTATCCATCATCCTGGCCGTGCCAGAAGCTATAGCCTTCGACATGATCACAATGGACTACAAAGGAGAAAATTTGCGGATCTGTTTACTGCACCCCATGCAGAAGACTGGCTTTATGAGGGTGAGCTGAAAACACACACCGTCAGTAACCTGTGACCCAGTTATGAGCAGAATAATATATGTTGACACAGCTGTGCATGTTAGAAACCTGCACATGTGCATGTAATACATGCTGATATGTACAAACACACACAGATGCAGGTGCACGCGCTGGCACACTGATTTCTACGGGGGTTTATGTCCACACTTTAAATAAAAGTGCATACACTTTCTGTGTGAACGCTTAGAGTAGATCAGAGTTTACATAAAACATAGAGAAGCCTGGTATGTATATCACAGGAGTATCACAGGCTGACACGATTGCAGCATGTGCTTGCGTACTGTATGTGTATGTCTGTGTTAACCTGTCTTCCATTGACTTTAAAATAACATCAAAGAACTAATTTATTCCACTGAGGTACTTTGACAACTGATCTTTAAATGTAAGTCAGTAAATCTGAATTTGAGACACTGTTGAGTTCCCCGCTCTGGTCTAGGTCATACTGCGGATACACATTAATTTACTTCGACATGTTTTATACTCTGTAGTACAGATGTTTGCATATAGTCCAATGCTGTTCCTGTATTTTACCTCTGCAGTTTTATAAATTAGCAAAGGACTGGTGGCTGTTCAGTGCGTATTTCTGCCTGCCGCTGGCCTGCACTGCTGTTTTCTACACACTGATGACCTGTGAGATGCTGAGGAAGAAGAACGGCATGCAGATTGCTCTTAGCGATCATCTCAAACAGGTTCCATGATAGTATTTATTTTATTTGACCTTTTTGTTCTTTCCTTCCTCACTGTTTTCATGGTTCAGAATTAGTGACATTACACTAATTTGGTTGCAGAACAAACATAAAACAGACCTACATTAAAGGAATTGTTTTAAATGTAATACAAACTGTTAGAGAGAAGCGCATTTATGATCACAAATGTTTTAACTTTTAACTACTATTATAGTGCCAACCTGTCTGTGCAGTCTGTTTCTATACTGTGTGTTTCTGTGTGTGTGTTCAGCGGAGGGAGGTGGCCAAAACAGTATTCTGCCTGGTTCTGGTCTTCGCTGTGTGCTGGCTACCGCTCCACCTCAGTCGTATCCTGAAGCTCACCATCTATGACGAGAAAGATCCCAACCGCTGTAAACTTCTCAGGTTGGGGGGATGCTTCGGTTGTTCCACAATAAATATAGAGGACAGAATATAAAAGATAATTTAACAGAAAAATGAATCAGCCTGTAGGAAGGGAGACGTGGAAGACTAATGTTCCTCTGTAACTGTCCCAGTTTCTTCTTGGTGTTGGACTACATTGGCATTAACATGGCATCTGTGAACTCCTGCATCAACCCCATCGCCCTCTACATGGTCAGCAAGCGCTTCAAGAACTGCTTCAGGGTGAGGCGCAACTCAGTCACAATTTGTCCCACCAGTGAAAATATCATCATATCTTATATATTAAGATATCATTACTATTAAGAAATGAGACAAGAGATAGTGGTTTAGCATTATAGTGATTTGTATGTGTCTTGGCCACTATTTAGATTTTAAACTATTTATTTAAGAGAAAAAAAAGAGAAGAAAATTAAGGAACCGCTTCCTTTTTTTATCTTACCAAGCCGTAAATACTATATACAAATGCTTTTCTGTCAGTCTTCACCTTGCAATGTCTCACCACTTTTCTTCCCTGCTCCAGTCTTGCCTGTGCTGCTGGTGCCTACCGATGGAGATGTTGATGGATGAGAAGCAGTCGTGCATAAAGCTGAAAGTCACTGAACCAGCCTCTATCCAGACTAACTCCCGTATGACAAACAAATCCATCATAGCCTGAAGAGAGGCTCAGAAGTGAAAAAAGACTCAATCTGATGACAAAAAAACGAAATACTGAAACATGTGTGACTTAACGTGGGTAAAGGCCCATTCTTCCCTCGTCTCAAACATCATACGAAGTCTCCTTCATCTGTTAACAGATGTTTCTGGGGAAATCAGGCCTCACTGAAACTAACCTAAAACACTGCACACATCAGTGCAGTTAAATAAGCTGTATTCTTGGATAACAAGTGTGAATTGTGTGAAACATGCAAATTGGTGTTAATAACACCAAGTATCACAAACTGACCAGGGGCGAAGTTCACAGCAAGTGGAAAATTGAGGGTCAAGGGTCGATTAGCAAAGACAGCTCTTCAGGCTCTCAGCCAGGATAATGAATGTTGCTCTGATGCTATGAATGGGTTTTAACTTCTGCATAGTTTGGACCATTTTCAAGTGTAATAGTCGCTTCCACATTCTGCAGCAACTTGGAATTAACTGACTATTAATCTAATGCTATTGGTTATGTTTTTTTATACATATTTACTTATGTATTGTGTTTTGACAATTGCCATTTTTACATAAGATTACAAGACGTACTTCATCATTTGTCACATTAATGCATTTAAATGTATTTTCTCTATTTACTGAACTACTGATGTGTGTTTTCAGCTGTGTCACCATTTAGCTATTGTTCAATTACTGTTTCTTTATCTGACTGGTTACCTCAGCTGGTATGACCAGTGGTGAGAGTTTGTTTTTTTCCAATAAATACAATGAGAAATTCAATATTATATTCAACTATTAATTTGTGTAGAAAAGCGATGATTTTAAATCCATCATTTATTCAGACACACCAATAATCATTTGGTCATCATTAGACTGTAATAGCCTGTTATTGTGTGCTGACTGAGACTGTGTGTGTGTGTGTGTGTGTGTGTGTGTGTGTGTGTGTGTGTGTGTGCATGTGAGTGTGTGTGTGTGTGTGTGCATGTGAGTGCGTGTGTGTGTGAGTGTGTGTGTGTGTGTGTGTGTGTGTGTGAGTGTGTGTGTGTGTGTGTGTGTGTGTGTGTGTGTGTGTGTGTGTGTG
>JAUYWH010000009.1:4897279-4915852 GCA_034779795.1 Ctenopoma multispine | reverse complement strand
TAGCCTGTTATTGTGTGCTGACTGAGACTGTGTGTGTGTGGGTGTGTGTGTGTGTGTGTGTGTGTGTGTGTGTGTGCATGTGAGTGTGTGTGTGTGTGTGTGCATGTGAGTGTGTGTGTGTGAGTGTGTGTGTGTGATGGCAGGCAGCATCATGTGATGGTGAATGTTAACAGAGGGCATTCTTTCTCTTTATTTCCCTCCTCAGTCCCCCCCAGACACACACACACACACACACACACACACACACACACACACACACACACACACACACTCATCTCTTTTTCTGGGAACGTTCCTGCAGGCTAAACCAGTGTCACACATGTCACATTAGCTGTCATAGAAGCTCTCTGTCTTGTGATCTCTCACCACCCTTCCTCATCTCATCTCCTTATCCACTCTTCTTGCCTTCACTCTTTTCTTTTTATGTTTTCTTCCAGTCTTTTTAGCTCTTCCTTGTCTTCTGCCCTTGTTTCTCTTGCCTTTCTCTCTACATTCCTCTCCCTACTCCACCTATAACCTCCCCCTGTCTCTGTTATCCAGTGGATTTTCAACAACTCACTGTGGTTTGACATTAAGTCAACCCCGCTGGTGATGTACTGTAAGCTGAAAGAAATCACATTTGCTACATTCCTCTTTAAATTCTCTCCGTATTTACTCCTAACAAGGTTAGACTGATGTATCTGTAGCCTCTACTGTTATGATGGATTGGGCTTTACAGTCAGTGCTACAGAAAAGTGTCTAAAGTTCATTGTAAATGAGTGTAAGTGAGCTTCTTACTAAAACATCTATAAATCAAAGTGTAATTAGCTCAGGGGCAATTTAGAATTTTGTATTTTGTTCTGCTAAACTTTTTTTTTTTTTATGAAAATTGTTTATTCGCTCAATGAGCCTTGATTGTGGTAATCTGCAGCAGTAAGATTAGCTGTAATCCACACTTTATACTAACACAGATTTAACACATCAACTAGGTGTCGTGTTTGTATTAAAATAGTTCACACTGAATAATAATATGCTTACCTACTTTCTTGACAATGTATGAGAAGATTTTGAGATGAGAAGTCTTTGTATGATAAATCTGAAGGTAGCAGTCAGTCAGCTTGCTTACTCCCATACTCGGGAGTTTGAACTTGGAGTACAGACTCCAGAGGATGGGAGGATTATTTGCAATTTCAAGGCAGCAGCTTTCTTGCTCACATCAGCAGCTCAGCTGAAGCTGAACAGCTTGACTGATGATTAGACTAACACACAAATGTCCAGTCACGGTGCTGTGATGTCGCCCTGTGTGTGTCTTTAGGTATGTTATCTTGATGCTTTGCTTATTCCTTTTACATACTGTAGCCGTCGATCTAGACATCAACACAATTACGGAGAACAACGCGAGAAACGTTGTCACAGTCGTGCCACAGCTCACGTTCTGCAGCAGGAAAGATGAGATGAAAACATGCAGCAGATGGTTGATGAGAGAAAGTTCCCTGTTTAGCAATTAAAACCACTGTAAACTTTTTGCTTCTTTGCTCTTAACAATCTACTGTGGACTTTTCTTTTACTAACTCCACTGAAGTGTGGATGGAACACACACCGCCTATCCAAACACAAACACACATACAGTGCAACACACTGGATCACCACAAACGCACAAACAGAGTCACACATACGAACTGGCACAGTTTGTTTCTACCTCCTCACAGCTTTAATGGCTGAACTGGAGGGTTGATAGTTTTGTTTCTGAGTCTCAGGAGCTGGGGTGTGAACAGAGCTGGTTTGGCACCACACTGCTCCTTCTCTCTTCAAACATACTCGCACGTTTATCTACCCTTTCCATCCACCGTTTCTTATTTACCCAGAATGTTTGGCAGGATGGTGCCGGCAAACTGCATTCCTAAACAATTAGCAGCGACTGTATGAACATGATGTTTGACTTAACTTTCAAATATTTGAAAGGCAGTACTTGCTCCTTTTCTCAACCTCGTGATGCACATTGAACTGTCCTGCATGGCAAACAGTAACGTTTGGCATCTAAACTTGAAGCATTGAGGATGATATACTGTAGGTAAATTTTCATCTGTTATTCCATGCCTTCCTCTACTTTATTTAGCTCTCACCAGAATACACTGACAGATACTGTAATAATTTAAAAGCACATGTCTTAATGTAAAAGACTTCATCATTATTGAATATTTATTTTGGATTGATAGCACAAAGAGGAGAGCTTTCAATCTGGCATAGCTTCTAATGTCTGAGAAGAACAAAGAAAATATGCTTTCATTCCAATTGTGAAAGTAGTTTCTGTACTAAGTGCAAGTTTGACTGTGTATGTGTTGGCAGCAAAAGGTCCATTTGCATGTGAGTGTGCAGGTGTATGAAATAACTTGTGCATATTTGTCTTTTTTTTTTTTGCTTTGCCATTTTTGGTCACATACCACTGATTTCACAATTTAAGGAATGCTTGATGAATGACAACAATGCACAACTCATCACTCACTTGCACAGATGCAGCAGTAGCTGCAGCAGAAGGTGAGCAGACGTAAGCAGCAGAAGGAATTCATTAGACTGACATGCCATAGACTCTGGAGCATTTCTTTCATCTGTTTCTCCCTTAGCTCTACATCAGGGGACATTCAAACTATGTGTGACAGTCCTGCCCTCCGAGCGTACCCTTTATTGCATGCCAGACAATGTGATGAATCATCTTTGGGGCCAGTGCACAGGATAAACAATAACTTAAAACATCCACATATTGTATTTTCATATAATAAGCTTGAAGTTGGTACACAAAAAATGACTTTAACGATTAATTGATTATCAAGAGAAAGTCAATAGTGAAGTCGTAGCCAAATGACTAATTAAAAAAAAAACTTAAATAAAAAATATAAGGAACTCTATAAACATTAATTACGCATTAAAGGGGTGTTTAACATTTAGTTTCACTTTTTAGGCCTCTGCAGCAGTGTTAATGTTTTTATTCAACTCTGCTTATGAAAATAAACTGCTGCAGTGAATTTGTATCAGATCATGAGTTGGCGGAGCACTTTTTTAAACATTTATGTGTTTCAATATGCTCTGCATATTTAGAAAACCTTTTCTGCAAATTGCATAGAGCATCCTTTCACACATGAAGTCTACATTTGTGGACAGTTAAAGCTGCAATATGTTACTTATGCTGGCACTAAGACGAGAAAAAAAATGAAACCAACGTGCTTCACCCAGCCCTACTGCTTCCTCCTACGTCTGCTCCTCTGCTGTCTGCTACACTATACTATGCTCATTATTAAATTACAATAAAGGAGTAGCTGCAAAATAAAATATATAAACTAAATAACAAATAAAAAATACATAACAATTAAAGGAATGATTAGATTTAGTTCAAATCTACGTTCCACACATAGACACAGATTTACTTTCCGCCTCGTAACCAGGGGCCGTGTACAGCCAGTCACTGAATACAAATTGGTTAAAAATATCCCAGGAGGGAAGCAGAGGTGACACAAGTGATGCTAATCAGATGCAGATTTACTCCTTAGTGGCATACTTCTTTTTTGTAAAATGTGCTTTAGATGTTTTTGTAACTGAGATAATTCAACATGAAAAAAATTAACTTCTTTTGTTTCATCTGTTGCTTTGATTTACTCCTTTGTCACGTGGCACCACATACATGAACAGTTAAACCAACTTTAAATACAATTTTAAAAGGAAAATAAAGTTTTAGCAGAGTTTGAAAAAAAGAAATTTAAATGAACTATGATGTGAATGATATCTTAATATTTGTTTAAAAGTAGATAAACCAGTTTTAGACACCAAATGAAAACAAATATCTGAATCATGGATTGCGTGTGATTAATACACAAACCGAAACTAATGAAAATATTGATTTTACCTTAACATGTTTCACCCTTTGGATTATTCCTCAGTAAAAACCACCCTCCATCTCTGTCACATACCAACATATTGTAACAATCAAACCCTGTTTTCGTTACTTTACAAACATAATGGGTGTCAGCCTTAGTTCTGAGCCAGACCAGCACATTCTTGCTGCTGCTGTTGCAGAAGTGAGAAATATGACATAGGAATGTAGTAGAGGCTTGATTTATTCTGTCAGTCTAAGACTTCCCACTGATGTAGGATGTATATGGATCGAATGAAAGATAAATATAATAAAAATGCTAATGTTCCTTATATGTATTTCAAATATGTAAATGCTGAAATCCTCAAAACCTAATCTTGTAAACATAAGTAGCCCTTTAATATTTATAACAACACAAAGGTTTTACAAGAGAAAATAAAGGAATTTTATCAAGGAACAGACGATTCTACATTTTTATCAGTGTATTTGTGAATATTTATAAAGAATTTTTTATATATATGGTTCACTTTAGGGGTAGTTATGCAACCATTACAGCAGTGACAGAATACAGACAGCCGAGCTGACTGAAGAAGACCCTGTTCTCATGAGAGACCTGAAACAGTGGTGACAGCGATCACACAGGCCGCACCAAAGTCCTCAGAATGAACTCCCGGGATGTATAAGTTTACATTTCAGTTTTATTCTCTTCCATTTGTTGTTTATTAAAAGGAGAAAATGTAAGAAGTCAGTGAGAGGATGGTTTAGACTTTTGGTTGTTAGTGCAGAGTGTTGCCACTAGGGAGCATTAGGGACTGAATAAAGGACAGAGCTGTGTCTCACTTTACGCATCTGTCTGTGAGATTTCCTAGTCTTTTTGTCCTTATATCTCATATCTGCTTCTCAGTCCACATTTACCATATATGCCAACATTAACTGTATGAGAGTTCAAATAGAGCAGGTTAGTTAGCTGAAGTTGACCTGATGATTTTACAGTACACTTATCTGACACCTCCACTGACTGTCCACCCTCATATAAACCACAGGGCTGTTTGCAGATCTGTTGCTTGCGTCACTGCTACTTTACATTGCAAATACGCCCGTGTTTACATTTGCGCCACACTGACAATGGTCACTATGGGTTACCTTGACTCACAACACAGGTAACCAATCACATCTCATGGGGGGGGCAGGTCTCTGCGCAAAAAAAAAAAAAGAGGAAGCGAGAATTGACAAGGACTGAAGAGAACAAGAAAAAAACAAGATCTTAAGTCTGTGTGGCACCTTGCCTGGTGACTGTAAACCCACAAAAGAAAACTGATCCCAGGTCTGTAAGCAGATGACTGTTGTGTGTTTGCCAAAGGGGATAAGAACAATTTCCGTTTCTCTCTTGGATCCTCAAGGCAGCTGCTGCCCTGTCACAGCCAGGCACAAGTTGTAAACCTACGGTAAGCCTCAAGCTTCTATATTCTATACAACTCACCTGTTACTCTGTGTAGTAAAAATACTTCAAACAACAAGAAGAGCTGGTGGCTTTTTGCGTGACTGTACGTTACACTGCATGTGCTCAAGAGAAAGTGAAAGTATTTTTCTGAGAGTGTGCGAGTTTCTGACCAGGTCTGTTCAACGCTGTTCAAACACCCTGCCAGGAACTGTTTATTAAAAAATACCAGTATATCATTTACTTTAAATGACAGCTAAACCAAACACATGTATATACACTGGGAAGGTCATAAAAACAGAGGTACGCTGTGACTGCCTCCACCATTCCCTCCCTCTCTCTCTACGCACCATATTTCACTGTGTTCATTTAACGAGGCCCAGTTACCCCGAGCAACAAGACGGTCTTATCAGCCGTTTCCTCACTTGCCGTTCTGTTATGAGCCTGGCCTAGTTCACATACACATACACACTCTGCCCCTTTCTGTCAAAGAAACACGCATTCTTCTATCTCAGTTGCTGACTCTCTCTCTCTCTCTCTCACACACACACACACACACACACACAAACTGGAGAATGAATGTTATGGGGGGCTTATCAGTGTCCTTAGGGGCCTGGCAGCCACTTCACAGAGTCAGATCCCAGTGCCAAGGCCACAGAGACAAACCTATGTGACCAGAGAACTGATGAACAAAGCCTCTATGTTGTTAGAGAGTCTATAGAAGCTGCAGGCTCCAGGGCACGCTAACAATGAACATATGCACATGACAGAGTTTAACAGAGGCTGCTAGTTGAAGAAAGGAAAATGTCAAAAATACTGATGTCTGTTAGGCTACGACATCAGATCAACGCTCTTTTATAATCCTGTTCACTTCTACATAACACAAAATGCAACCTGAGTTCATGTGCAGCTGTGTACTACACTGATTAGAATAAGCATGGCAGCTAGCCATACTGTACAGCCAGGGCTTGATTTTCAGGTTAGTGAGAGGGAGCCGTTACCCAGTGATGCAAAGCAACTATGTAAGTGCATTTACTCAAGTACTGCGCTTAAGGACTAGTTTGAAATATTTCTACTTTACTTGGGAACTTCATACTTTGACTTCACTAGATGTCAGAAGCAAATGTTGTAATTTTACTCCTCTACATTTATTTGCTAACTTTTTGTAGTACTTTATATTTATTAATTTATTAGATTAATAACACAGAATACAGTATAATAAAGACATAACACTTTTCACAAGCTAACACATATTTCCACAATGTGGTATTACTACCTCTACTTAACGTAAATTATTTCTTCCACACGTTACTACTTATTATGGTGAACAAGCATTACAACTTAATAAGCACAGCCAGAGTAGGCGCATGAAAAAAACGAAAATGATCTGTGATTTACCATAGAAACAACATATCTCTACTTTAACTACTGATTATTTTCTACGGAAATTGTAAAGAACTGTGAAGAAATGTGAAACAATCTATCATAAGATGACATTTTCAGACTGCTTGGTTTTGTCCAACCAACACCACAAAGTCAAAATATAATCTCACAAGATAGTTAATCGTTGAAAGCTAAGAAAACGTGCAAATATTCACATGGAAGAGGCTGAAACCAGTAAACATCTGACACTTTTTTGCTTGAAATGACTGAATCCATTTAAATCTGCCCAAATATTTCAACTCATCTCAATCAAGCACTGCGTGCTGCATAAAGACGGCTTCTTCTTAGTCTGCTCTGAAGAGTAAACTAGTCTCCATTCCACTCATGTCCTATGTGAATCATCGAGCGCCAGATGACCTCAAACATCAGAGGAAGTCGAAGATGAGGAGGCCATTGCTGGCAGAGATGTTGGCAGTGGTTTGGCGCAGGAACTCAGGAAGCGGTGCCTCCTAACTGAGCTGTGCTTCCTGTGTGATAACTGACCCAAACATGTTGCCTCGATCACACACGTAAAGACAAAGAAGAACCCGCACATTCTCCCTCCGCGTTGGCAGCTGGTGTATGAAACACTCACGAACTGTGAGACTATACAAAGGCTTTTTCAAGCAAAACTGAGGATTAACAGGCTTAAAATGTAGGAGCTCAGTGATTCGAATTAATACCTTGGAAGCGATTTGTTCACAGTGCGAGATCTATTGTGCACAAAACCTAAACGCTGGCACGAGTGCGGCTGAAGGTAAGTGCAGGTGTGTGAACAGTTTTGGAGCTTCAGTGTGACACTTGTGAAGAGGGTGGGCCTCTATACTGCAGCAGCAGGAGAGACTACAATTCACTTTAACCTCAGAATAACTTAAGCTTGGAGAGATAGATGAGTGCAGATAGTCAGGGGGACTGACGAGACACAAAATACGAGACAGGAGACTGAGTTATTAAGAGAAAATAACAGTACGTGATGGCCAGAGGACAGAAGAGGAGGCACAGAAAAACAAATGAAGAGGAGAGACTGAGGGGGAGTAGAGGAGAGAAGTTGTTTTTCTGGTTTGTTCTGAATGTCCCCTTTAGTGTCGTGCTGTAAGGAATGTCCTGAAATCTTAAACACTGTGCAAAGACATGATGTTTCAAGTTCCACACCAGATGCCTCCCCCTCTACTCACTCAACACACACACACACTGTGCACTGCATACACTTCCTTCCTGTTGCTGGTTTTGCCTCTTTAAGACCCAAGATAAGAGAAAAAAAATTATACATGTGAAAAGGGGAAGCAAACTGTGGTGTTACTGCTGCATTTAATATCAGAATGACTACTTTTCTTTATTTGGACACTTCAGCAGACAAAAAGTCTGCTGAAGCACCTGCCCCTCACCCCAGGTATGTTATTCTCTGTGTGTTTTGCCTCTAACGGCTCTCATGCCCTCACACCCATGTGCCCTCATTTCTCTTCTCTGCCAGGTTCAGTCAGACCACAGGACAGTTTAGCAGCCCCCACTTCCTCATCGGGTACCGCAGCAGAGCGAGCAAACATGAGTTTCCTGTGACGCCTCTGTGTCTCTGGTCAATTAGTTTACTCACATCACTCTTCCACTGCTGAGCTACCCTGCATGGAAAGACATCTACATTCTTCGTATCCTCGGAGAAGCTTTTTGGCAGAACTACGCTGATCGTCACCTATCTGGACAGAAAACAAACCAACAACAACACATCAGACTCATTCAGTTATTAACAGTCTGTGATGCAGTTTTCACACAGTTGAGGTTTTGTGTGTGTTTGCGATATTCAGCCATGCTACAGCAGTCAGAGCTTATCTTTGACTTTGCCAGTGACCATGTTAACATGTCACAGGTGAGTACAAGCATCTTTTTTGGTTGTTGGGAGTAATGATGCAACACAAATTATAATGTGACAATTAAGTATTATCTAATCTAATAATGCTGAGTAACAAAATCGGTGTCATGTAATCTTTCTTCTTTTGTTGGTATGTGTTGCAGATGGGGGGTCATTCTAATTACCCAGCAGTGATTGTGGAGCACGTCCCCCATTCACACCTGCTCTCATATTCAGGTCTTGCGTGTGAACAGTTACAAACAGAGGAGGATCACCAGCAGCTGCTCAAAGGTCAGTGAATGCATCACGGGTGCGGGTACCCCTCACTGTCACCTACCTGCCTGCCAGATCATAGTGATTCGACAGCGACACGTTAGTTCTGTTTGTTCAGTTTCACCAAACTCAAAGTCAAACAGGGCATCTAAGAAAACCTGGGTTTGCACATGCGCAGTCGCCACCAACGGACTTGGACCACCCTCCGTAAAAAAAATCAGGAAGTTAAACAAAACATTCCTGGTTTGTGCCTGGGAAAGACCCTTAATGACTCAAATTAGGATGTAGACGTGGTCAGTCCGGGTTGCAGCACACATGCCATAGCTTGTTTCTTACCAGTGCTGGGAATTAAAAGTAAGTTATATCGTTGTATCGGGTTGTTTTTCCGACATTATACTAGCCAGAGGGAGCAGCTAAAGTTAAAGGATAGCACGGCGTGGCTCACTTAACTCAGCTAACAGTAGCCAAGCAGCACTTGAAGTCAGATATGGACCATTTATTTCATTGCTACAGCGGTTTCAGGACAGCAGCCGTACCTGCTGTGTTTCTGTAGACACAGCCGGCTGTGTCGGTAGCTCGGTGGATGGTTTTCTCGGAGGCAGAAAGTGTTTGAGCTCACGACAGCTGTTAGCTATCTAGCTCACTGCTTCACAGACTGTTCACGTCAGTAGATGCGAACAAAACAATACACCCGCCTTAATAATATTTACCCCGAGGACGGGCAGGTTTGGCGACATGTGATAAATTACAGGAGGCTGCCCACGTTGTGAAATCACAAAGATCACATGTCATTTTACTTTGTGCGTGTGCTGGTTTTTAGTGGGTGAAGTGAATAAAGTAGGCGCCAAATACAAATAAGTAATAAGATACCTGGTAAATCATTAATTGTATATAGTATTTGTTATAGTTTAATTGTTGCCACACTTTAGATTAATATAAAATCATTTCACCTAGATTATAAAGAACAAATGTATGTGCTGCCTTCAGTGCCCTGATTCCTACATGAAGGCACTTCTCCAGTTTGCTAATATTAATGAGTCATATCCAGAAATTGGTGTTTCAGAAGGGATCAGTGCACAAACATGACTACAAGTTGGCACCCTTCTGATCTACCCCTGTAACCTTAAACATCTAATTGAGTGTTGAGTTATGACACAGTTCACAGTGTGACTAATTTAAAATCTGTCGTTCATGAGCATATACAAAAGATCCTTGTCTTTGTGGTGAGTTCTTATCGAACAGTTCCAGGAAAACCCTTCCTATCAGTGTACAGTGACGGGGCATTTGAGCCCATCTGATAGGGCTGCAAGGTTAATCTCATACAGAAAGTTGTGAACCACTGCTTTAGTGTCTGCTCACGTAGATACTGCATCTGTCGCCGAAATGTCTTCCTTACAGTGGTGCCTCCTCCATTATGACGAATGTAATTTTATAGTCAACATATGTCATGATAATGTTGATCTTCTGGAAAAATAATTAGTTCAAAATGTTGCAAAACAGAAAGGTAGATTAATCTGCATTTTGCAGGACTTGTAGCAGGATTAGCACAGGTGGTTTCTACCTGCTTAAAAGTGTCAGTGTTTGTATGTTAGTCTCTTCTCTGTCACCTTTAGTGGAGCCATGTGAAAGTGGAGAGGAAGAGACTATGGAGACACTTGTTGCTGCTGACTCACTTCTCAACATGGACTGCCCTGACACCCTCTCCCTGGAGCAGCACTACTGTAAGCACATACACCTGAGTTAACACTACTGACATGCACACTGACTGAGTGACGATGACCTAGTAAAACCTCACTTCCTCTGTTTGTTTGACCGTGGGATGTTATTTTTAGACATGGTGGTCACGGTGCTGTTCTCTTTTATTAATTCTGTTTATTCCCCCCTGCAGCCCAGACCTTTTTACCATCACTAGGTGATGTCATCACTACTCCTGTTACCCAGGTGACTGTGTCAGCAGAGGGGATTGTGGGAGCTCTTGACCAGTCACAGTGGCAGTCATTGCACACAAAGAAGCCTGCAGCACAGCTGCAGTCCAAAAAGAGAGGTCAGTCATTTATTCATCAACTTAAGTGAAACAAAATTATGGATTGTGTGATCATATAAAGTATCTTGTCTTTTTATTCTTTGTCTACACAGGTAGAAAACGTCGACGTCGGAGGGCAGAGTCTCCCACACCAGATATTATAGTGAAAAAGGACAAATACAACAAAGGTATTCTCACACACAACTAAAATGGCTAATCTGCTGTTAACCAGTATCACACGTTGCTCTCATGTCACAATAAGTGTCAGTCACTTGGCAAAGTCTAGAAACATTTCTGAATTAGTATAGAAAAAGACAGATTAATATAAAGGCTGCAGCAGTAGAAAATGCAGAGTAAAAAAATGCAATCCAGTTTGTACTCTGAAGAGCAGCAGTAATAAATCTCAAACTCTGAAGTAGGTGGATAAAAAACTGTCTGCGTTAACCCTGAAACAATTGGGATGAGCCAAATGAATACTTATAATGGCAGATCCTTTTTATTTAATCTTCTCATTCTTTTGAGAAAAGAGGTAAACAAAATTGGAACGTACATTAATGGTCAGCCCACTAGCAATTGCTCTTTATATTCGTATAATGAATTGTTCAAATAAAACAGTTTTGTATTTGTTGAACAATTAGTGAGTAATGTTACATTTTCCATGTCTTAAGAAGGCTTTAAATTGGTCAAATGGGACACAGCTTTTACAAAAGTCATTTGTCTTCAGGAGGAAACACACTGTACCTGTGGCAGTTCCTGATGGAGTTGCTGCAGGATCGACAGGTCTGCCCCCGGTACATCAAATGGACTAATCCCCATGAAGGGATCTTCAAGTTGGTCAACTCAAAAGCCGTGGCCAGACTATGGGGCAAACACAAGAACAAACCAGATATGAATTATGAAACAATGGGCAGAGCACTCAGGTACACAACACTCAAAACGTACATCATAACACGCTCGTACATTTTATTTTCATCTCTCTACGACATTGGATTGGCCGTAATTTCCAGATGTAATAAGCATTTAAAGCTACAATATATGACTCTGAGGCTAATTTTAGCATGATTTGCTGCACTCCCTCGACCTGCTATGATAGTCATTGCTATGAAATTCAACAAGAATGCTCCAGAACTAACTAATCAAGCAGAAATAACTAAAACACTCTGGCTGGTTTACTCAGAATCTTTTAAAAGTGAATATACAGTGCTGTAAAAAAGTATTTACCCTCTTTTTTTCCACATTTTTTGGAAAGCTGAGTTCAATTTCTCTTGCCAGAAGGTCATAACAAAAAAACAGAACAACATCTAAAGAACTGCTGGTGTCATTTGCCTCAGTTAAGGTCAGTGTTCATGATTCAACAATAAGAAAGACACTGGGCAATAATGATATCCACGGGAGAGCTTTAAGATGAAAGGAAATATTCTGTGGACTGATCAGCCAAAAGTTTAACTTTTTGGAAGGTGTGTGTCCCGTTACACCTGATGTAAAACTAACACATCTTTTCATAAAAAGAACATCATACCAACAGTCAGACATGGTAGTGCTAGTGTGGTGGTTTGCATCTTCAGGACCTGGACGACTTGCTATAATTAATGGAGCCATGAATTCTGTTCTCTACCAGAAAATATTAAAGGGGAATATCTGGACAGTTTTGTGACCTCAAGCTCAACTGCCCTTTGGCTTTGCTGCAGGACGATGATCCAGAACAGACTAGCAGGTCCACCTCTGAATGGGTTTTGGAGTGGTCTAGTCAAAGTCCAGGCTTAAATCTGATTGAGATGCCGTGATGTGACCTTAAACAGGTTATTCATGCTCAAATTAAAACAATTCTACAAAGAAGAGTGGGCCAAAGTTCCTCTACAGTGAAATGAAAGATATGTCTGTTATCACAAATGCTTGATTGCAAGTGTTACTGCTAAGGATGGCATAACCAGTTATTAGGTTTAGGGGGTTTTGTCACAAAGCACCAGGCAGATTTGGGTAGTTTTTTTCTCTTAATAAATGAAATAACATTTTGTGTTTACTTAGGTTATTTACTAGGTTATTGTGTAAGAATAAAATTTGTTTGATGATCTGAATCACTAAGTGTGACAAATATGTGAAAAAATAACCAGGCAAACACTTTTTCACAGCACTGTATCTGTTTTAGAGCATATTTCTAGTAAAACAATTATTCAGTTAAAGTTCATACTGAATGCCGAATTAGCATCTGTAAAACACTGCTATATATTTAAAATGTACAAACCACAAAGAGGCAACCACAAGAAAACATTATTGAAGTAGCTGCATTTCAACTACTAAAAAAAAGTAGTAGTCAACACCTTTTTTTCATCCAGAATAGGTTGACAGTGAATACAAAATATGATATATAAAATATCAAGTGTTATTTTTTTAAATAATTTTAAATGTAGTGTTCCTTTTACATCAAATTTCTTAGTGTAATCTATGATCTAATCTACATTTTTTTTCTAACATGGTCAGAGATTACCAAAATAGAAAATGGGCTCTGAATAAATTCTGATGAAATCTAGTGCTTGGTTTGTTATTTTTAATGCTGAATCTGTGTTCATGCAGGTACTACTACCAGAGAGGCATACTGAATAAGGTTGAAGGCCAGCGTCTAGTCTACCAGTTCACCTCTCTACCCAAAGATATGATTTATATCACAGATGGAGACGGATCCAGAGAGGAAGAAGATGATGATCACGATGACAACAGTGGCAATGATGAAGATATGAGTGATGAGTCTGATGACAGTACAATAGCTTCTAGTGACCAGTCAGTGGAGGAGGAAGATTTACACCCACCACAGAAGAAGACGTCGTCCAACTCTGTCCGAACCTCGGCTACCCAGCGAACCCGACCGGCTCAGAGACCCTCAGGCCAGCGTGACACTGTCCTGCGGCCTGCCAGCTCCAGCTTGATCCAGGAGCAGCATTTGCCTATTGTGTCCGCTGAGATGCTGCGGACCCTGCAGAACCTGCAGAAGATCCAGTCCCTGCAGCCCACGGGACATGCCTCTGTCTTTAAAACTGCTCAGCTGCTGGGGAGTCTGTGTGAGCGACAGGCTGCTGCTGAGGTAGCTGTAGACAGTAAGGGTGGACCGGAGACACCCGACAAAAAGTCACACAGAGGGCAGAAAACTTCACAAGCGGACACTCCACGTCTGGTGTCTCTTACAAGCTCTGATTAATAGAACAGACCAATCCACCCTAACATACAAACACGTACCATCACTCCATCACTGACTCAGGACCAGTTACAGAGTTACACACCAGGGCATGCATGTCAATGAGTTGGATTATTGATCTAGGGTTTTTTTTGTATTTTAGATTATATTATGAATGGTGACAAAAGTTATTATAGATCAGTACTTCTTCCCTGACATCTGAGTTGTAAGTCAGTTTACCTTCTCAGTAGGGATAAGCTAAAAACTCCTTTATCTCAGCCTTTGGTCTTTCTCTGTATCCATCAGCTGTACAAGACACCAAAAACAGACATGCACTGGAACCTACAGCCTCTCTGCACCTTCTGCTTGCACTTCAGCTCCTGTATCACGGAGTTAATTATCTGATCAGCACACCCTGTCCTCTTTCTCTGCCTTAACTGTTGCGCACTCTTTCTCACTATTTCTTTTTTTTTTACTCAATGCTGAAACATTCCCCTGCCTTTAAAGTGGCTTTGCACTAATGTTTATCTTTGCTGTATACTTCTTCTCTCAAGTGCCTGAAGATCTCAGACCACTCTATCACTGCTTCCTCTGTTCCTGGTAATCATGAGGTTATTGAGGGAAAACATTCCATTTTTTTTAAGATTACTGAGTTATGTTTGTATAGTGAAATGTTAAAACAAGGGATCACTGTTATTTCTACAATAGACTTTAGCACTGCTGCTGTTTATAATTGATGTGTCTATACAGTGGACTTTCTTTTGTTGACAATCACCAATGAAATGGCCTTGTACTCTTTTATTTTGCTACAGTGCCTCCTGTAGAGTAGCCTTTCTGCGATGCATTTTGTTTGGTTTTTACACTTATATTAATGCGTATATGGTCCTAAGGCCGTTGTGTTTGTGTATTGTGTGTTATATACTGTATGTCGGTGAACATGCTTGACTTTGTGCATTGTTGCCATTTCCTCCCTCAGGTTCGTAAACTGTTTTGCTGCACAGACGATATACTCTATGCAAGGAGTAAAACCGCTGGCCCTTTGTAGGTGATGCTAAGCTCAGTGTTGTGTCTTCAGTTGATCTTAGTTTAACCTTGCAAAGCCAGCCTCCAAAGTTCACCAAAGTCCAAATGCAAATTATAAGATTAAAACTTGCTTCTGTGAGGCTAAACATGACTATTAGATGTTTAGAACTGTGCCTTTGCCCCAGGGAACCCTTATGCAAAACTGTCTCCACTTTATTACAGACTTAACCATTTATAAGGAAATCCCCTCCCCTGCTTTATCTGGAGGTCTCTTGATACTGTAAATTTTACTGATATGGAGGTGGAGTGTCTCTTGCTATTTTTTTTGTATGTATGCTTTAATACAACCCCTGAGGATTTGAAAAGATAATGGTCTGTGATGTGGAATAAACTTAATTTTGCCATCATCTGTGTGGATCTACTTACTCATTCTGCTGCATTTAGTTTAAAAACATCAGTGATGCCGAGGTGGCAGAAATACACAAACTCAATAATCAATTAAAAGTGCAAGTATTTATTTAAAGTATGACTAGAAATTCTTTACTCAACTTGAAGTACTATTTATTTTTAAATAAAAAAAATAAATTTATTAGCTGCTCAAAATGGGTTTAAAAAACATAACTCTAAGTACTCCACTAATAAAATGTATTTTAAATGGTATGGAACTTGATGTTGTTAGTGACATCAAACATGCGCTTTATGAATAAGGTTTCTGCAGAAGGTCTTTATAGGTTTAATTCATGAATAAATTCAAGGGGGGAAACCACTTCCAAAACCTTAATTCTGAGAATTTAATTGTTTAACGTTTGATTTCTTCTCCAGAAATGTATAATTTACTCAGTAGGAATAGAAAATCAAATGTGAGAAGTTATTTATTATGAATGTAAACTGCAAACAAAGGTTCCAAAAATATGTCAAAGGAAAAAAAAGCTGGTAAAACCTAGCTGGTAAATGTGTGGATGACTCTGCCAAGGACACAAAGTAGGTAAAAGTAGTTCAGTTTATCAAAGTAAGCCCCACCTGGCCTACTTACATCAATCTTAATTCACTGTTAAACTAACTGACTAAAGATACTTATATGCAACATTCATATTGTATTTCAAACAATTTTGTGACCTAGCCACAACATAAAACTTACTCTTTACTGTACTCAAGTATATCAGTAAAATGTAACAAGAAAACAATAAATAAATAAAGGTTTGAATGCAAGATAACTGCTGGTGTGTCGAAACAGTTACTCCTCCAGGCCGCTGGGTGGCGCAGCGGTCGTGTGAGCAGCGTCCCGACGGATGTTGACATCCTGCTGCTGAGGCTCGAGCTGCGGCTGCTACCGCTATCACGTTTCTAGCAGTCTCCCCATCTAGAACTTTCCTGTCACTACAGAAACACTCTGCACATCCGCAGCGGACCCATGGCAACGGAAGGGCAAGTTAAACCAAACATTTTAAGCAGTTTTTTTAATTATATCTTCATGCACTTGTCTCTGGTAAAGTGTTTTAAGGGTTGGTTTCTCTCCTTTGCGTTTTAGCGGCTTCCCCGATAGCTTCATTGACGAGGATCCACAGAAAGCTTTGGAGGTAAACATAGCGCCAGGTGCTACAAACAAATGTCGTTAGCGGTTTAATAAAAGTTTAAAACATATATTTAGCGGATCTTTCTGATGATGACATTCACCCTGAGTTTGTCCGCCTAGTTTTTTAATAAATAAAACGAAGTATGATGTTGTTTTTTATGTTAGCACTGACGTTTCCACTGTAACTAGCTAACCAAGTTAGCTAATGTTACCTTCTAGCATAACTTTGAATAAAGAGCAGATAATCTTTATTAGCCAACACATACTTATATTGTTGTACTTTAATTGGCAAAATGTCTCGGTCATAAGAAGTTATAACTGGAAAATGGTTGGTTCTGGGGGTATGTTAGGCTGTCAGCATGAAACAGATTGGAATAACCGTAGTAGTCATCTATTACAGTTACCAGTTAAATTCCACCAACAGGTTTACTTTGTTTACTTAGGGGTGAAAGCTGAAATTTGCAGAGAGTAGACAACAATGTCGGTGTCATGTCAGCATTTGCTGCCCTACATTTCTACCATCATCATAGCTCTTTCTGAATCAAATCACTGCTGTAAGCTGTCGGTTCAATTGCTAACTCTCTCTTTTCCCCTAGGCTCTTAACGAGGCTTTGCAAGGAAACTCTGACAAGGCTGAGTGGTTTTGCCAGCGTGCATATGCCCACATACTTCTCCAAAATTACAGCTGTAAGACCACATAGCATATTTGCTAACATTCCTGTTTATTAAACAGCCCTTTTCAGAAAATAATTTGCATGATTATACTTAAAGTATATATATTTTATCTGGTATTTCTTTAAAATATCATTAACAATTTAGATTTGTTTTTATTAAAACACACTGTTTATTAGCATAATCTGGTTGTTGGACCTTCAAACTTAAATAATTAAGTAGCCTTTGAGGTCTATTTAGTGTGAGCCTGTGTTCACTGGAGGAAATTTAAGTTGAATGATTATTTCTTTTCAAAGTTATGCCGTCTGAATGAGTGCATGTGCATAGCATGACAAACATTAGATTTTCTTATCTCTACAGGTGCCGCTGATGATGCTCAGAAAGCCCAGCAGCTAAAACCCAGTTTCCCTCTTGCATTCATGCGAACAGGGTTTGTACTGTGACATGACAGAGAATATTAGAGCAAATTTTATAAGTTCAACTGAAACTACTGTTGATGAACTACTGGTGAAAACAATTTTTTCTGTAGCATGAGTTTAAATTGTACCTCTGAATATATTTTTTTTTCATATCATTGATTTTGAAATTACGACAGATGAATTTCAACTTGCAAACTTAAACTTAAAAGCAATGTGCTAAGTTCTTGATTTAATCGACTACTTGATTCAGATTTTTGCATGTCAGCAGTCACTTTTTCTTTTTCCACGATTATCCAATCAAAGTTTGTTCTCTCCCAATTGCAGAATAGCAGAATACCACCTGAACCACTATGAGTCAGCTCATGCAGCCTTCACTCAGGGCCATAAACTGGATGGTGAGTGCAACATATTCTGGCCTTGGGAACAAACTTTCTGTCAGCCTACTCATTACCAACCACTGTTCACAGCGCCACACTGTCTAGTTTGCTGTTCTTGTTTAATATGAAGTCCCAAACTTGTGTCACTTTACTTTAGGAATAAGATGCAGTGCAGTGTAGGGGTGGGAAATAATTGGTGCCTGCCATTGAAAATGAATGGAGATGCCATTGGAAATGAATGGAGGCAATGCATTGCCTCCATTCACTGCTAAACTGTGCCTCCATTGGAAATGCAATGCTATGGAAATGCGAATCTCTGATTGGATGAGCCTTCACCAAGATGGCTTATTTCACAAAGACACACACACACACACACACACACACACCTACACCTGACTCCATCCTGAGAGTTTTTAATATAAAATATAAAATTTTTGTGTGAGTTTGTTTAGAATTGATACATGTCACATGGTGTGACTAATGTCGCTCCTGATTGGCTGAGG
>JAUYWH010000009.1:4851046-4896917 GCA_034779795.1 Ctenopoma multispine | reverse complement strand
GTGTGTGTGTGTGTGTGTGTGTGTGTGTGTGTGTGTGTGTGTGTGTGTGTGTGTGTGTGTGTGTGTGTGTGATTTTGCTTTGTCTTTGTCTTCTGCCTACAGTCATTTTCTTTTAAGTAACATCTGTTTTGGATACAAACCTATTAAATTAATTACTTTAGCCTTGTCTAGCTCTAAGTCAAACCACTTTAGATTTCATTAAGGCCTCACTGAGGTGAGGTCCTTAAATGTCTTTTTGACAAAATTACTAACTAATTAAACTAAATGTTGTTGCTCTGTTTTTGTTTTAAATTTTTACTATTTAGTGTAAGAAGGGAAAAAAACATATTTTTTTATTTCCACAGTTCCTGACAAATCATTTGAAGTCTGGATCAAACGGTGTGAGGAGATGATGGGTAAGTAGCTCAGCTGCAGCTCAAAGCTATTAAATACTGTTTTACAACTTTCTTTTACCTAAAACATTTCAGACTTCCATGAGCTGTTTGACTCTGTGTCACATACAGTTTTCTCCTTGCTATGTAAAACCAAGCTAAATGACACAGTCAGGGAGCTGATCAGCCATGTGATCAAACAAATTAAAATGAACACATCCATGAATGTATAGTTGGTGCTCACAGTGGTGGTGTATTTAGGCAGAGCTGCTTAGCCCAATAAAAGATGCATACCGTGTCTGGATGGTGTGTTTCTGTTTGCCGGTGATGCCTGGGCCCTCTGGATCATCTCAAATAAACAAGAGCATGAGTTTTGACAAACACGCTTCACACCCGCGTGCACACGTTCTCCCAGGAGCAGCATGATTCATCAGAGTTAAAGTTACTGATGTTTGAAAAGCCCCTGATGAGACCCAGCCCCTTCATGAGCCTGCTCACAGACAACACACACAGACACATCCACACACTAGGTTGTACATCACC
Organism: Ctenopoma multispine; assembly: GCA_034779795.1. Lineage (NCBI taxonomy): Eukaryota > Metazoa > Chordata > Actinopteri > Anabantiformes > Anabantidae > Ctenopoma > Ctenopoma multispine. The sequence continues at coordinate 4,896,003 of JAUYWH010000009.1, read as the reverse complement.
TGCCCCCCGCCCCTCCTCCCAAAACTTGAAAGTTCTCTCTTCGTGTTTGCTCATGCTCACACCAGGAGCAAGAACCAACACACACTGCACCTGGTTATTCCATCACATGTGGCACCTTGCTTATATCAAAACTCACAGACACGCAATGCAGCCTTTTCCCCTCAACAGCCCCCCCTCACCATTTCAAACACGACCTCATTAAGACAACATTAACACTCCTCCTATCATCTCATCTCTCTGCTCTCTCCCTCTGTGCAATGAAGTCAGTGAATAATGTATGATAGCATGCTGGTAAATGGTGATCAGACTTGCTTCAGCTCACAGGGCCTATAATGGGCGTGGATGGACCAGTAAACAAACTGGTGGCAAGCCTGGGAGCATGTGTGTCTGTCTGTGTAGGAGCACATCTGTCTGCTATCATTGCGTCTGAAGACAACATCTTGCTAGGTTAAAAGTTGTGTTGTAGCTTTGCAATCCCCATAATTTAGAAGCAAAAGTTTTGTTTAGGTGTTAAATGTTTTCATTTATCACACATCTTACATCTTACTTGTTCTTCTTCTCTCTACAGACAACACACAGGACAATAGTGTCAACAGGGTGAGTTTCTTTGTTCAGCCACCCGGGGGCAGTGTTGCTCTCAGCATCACTCATGTGCAGCAGTTGTCTTTAAGCTCCTGCTTTAAAGAAGGAAGCCTTACTTCCTTTGTTGTTACGTTTTTTCTCACTTGTCTGTTTTTTTCTCTCTCTGCTTTATCACGTTTTCCTTTCTAATTGTCATCCTGCCTTGGGGGCTGAATGACCCAGCCGACACCAGCGGTTTCACCTGTGAAGTAAGTGCTTAGATATAAATAAGTCTTATCTGTGCATCTGTTTTATGTTTTTACTGCTTATTTTATGTATTATGACAGTTTGATAATTACCAGCTGTGTATAACAGTGTAATGATTTTGTTTTTTTTTAATGTGCTCTTGTTTTCAAAAAGTTTATTTATCTTCCATATTAGTGGTCAAGATAGAGAAAATATTTTCACAGTAGAAATTTGCGTGTGATTCAGGCCTCTTGATCAGTTGTATGTGTTTGTTCCTTGCAGACATGACTGGTACCAAACAGAATCTCAAGTCATTGTTACAGTCATGGCGAAAAACGTACCCCAAGATGGTGTGTCTGTCAACTTCATGGAAAAAGAGGTATAAACACACACTGAAATACAGTGTTGAAGTGAGAGTCTGTGTTTTCTCTGTGCGTGTGTGAGAAACAGAGATGGGTTCGCTCTTGGGTGTTTCCTCAGGGGGACCCATTAGATGGGTCTCATACACACATACACCCTCTCCCCATGGACCCAACTATGCCTCCAGTGGTTCCTTGTTAACATTGCCCCCAAAGTAGAGATCTAAGAACAATTTACCCTCCCCAGCTTTTCCAACCTCCTAATTGTCAGTAGATAGAAGCCACAGCTGATCTAGGATCAGCCACAGGGCCCTCCGGGGACAGCCCTCTTTCTGGTTTCTTTTTTTTCTCTTTTCTTTCTGTCTTTCCACTTCTTTCCCCCCTCTCAGAGGGGTAACTGCAGGGCACCCCAGGGAACAGCTTTGTCTTTCCTAATAGAATAACAAACTGAGTTTACCCCATTTCAAAAGAAATAGTTCACTCTTTCTGAATCATACAGTCCCTGTTAAACTCCCTCAGTGGTGCGAAGTACAGATAAGTTCATATATTTTTTACTAGGTCAGTATATACAAAAGAAATTAAAGATGAAAGGCTGTGGTTCCAGTTATTTTCCCCGGTGACTGAGTATGCAGCAGCTGTATACCTACAGACAGTGCAGGAATTCAACTGGAAATGAATATTAAGGCTTTGATAGTTTTGTGGAAATTGCCCAAAAGCTACTTTAGCTAACTTTCTAAGCTTTTATCCCCGATGAACTACTTCTTGCATTAATTTGGTCCCAAATCAGAAAAGTCCACTTTTAGTAAAGTGGTAAGTGGTGAATTGCAAGTTGAAGTGATGTAATGTTTGTTTAAAATAAAATGCAGTGTCCTTCTATGTGAGTGCAGCTTTGCCAAGTAATGAGCATGCTAGCAGCTGAGGCCATGTCCCTCAAAACCAGCAAGCCTCCCACCCAGGCAGTCATTTAGTCCCAGTGAGCGACAGGCTGTTAGGAGCTGTCCGACCCCGTCTCATCACTGGTCACTCTGTGGCTGAAGGGGACACGGTGAGGATACTCCTGGCCGTCAAACCAGCTATATCACATGATTAATCTTATGGACATGCTGACACTTGGCCTGCTCGCCTCACTCCTTATCCTTCTTATTGTTTTGTTTGTTTTCTTAAAGCCATTTAACACGTTGTAGCTTTAAAATCCAGTTAAATAAAATTAGTGAACTATTAATGCAACAATTTGAACACATTGATTGTTACATTTCTACCTAATGTAAAAAGAACAACAATATGCAGGAGCTAAAAAGATGATTTACTTTGTAGTCACTAGGGGTGTAATGGTTCTGAAACTGACCAAAACTGTGACACAAACCAACAGTTCCAGAAGAGGGAACCCCTACCCCATTGTCAGACATCCCACCTCATCCCGAGGTTCTGTGAGTCTCCCACATATTAACAACAGCCTCCTGGTGGCTGCAAATTTGCCTTTATGCATTAAATTTATGTTAAGAGAATGTGAGTTGTCTGACAAATGCAGCTCTGGTGCGATATGTTTGAGGCATTTATTGAAATATATAGTGTAGGTCATCTATTTTTTTTTTCAATGTGTTCACGGTACTACCTTAAATAAGACTCTGTTATTACATATTACACTTTTTTTGTTTGCCTTGTTGTTTACTACAGAACTCCATAACAGATAATCAGGTATGTCTCTTCTCTTGGGTGTTTTCAGCTCAGTGCCACTATACAGCTGGTGTCAGGGGACAGCTACAGTCTCCACTTCCACCTCCTACATCCCATTATTCCTCAACAGAGCAGCTTCAAAGTCCTCACCACCAAGGTACCACACCCGTCCCATTCAGCCATCTGCATTACAGTTTGTAGAAACTTTTATTTTTTTTACCAACGCGAGTTCACTTTCAGAAAGTGATGTTGATTTTAACACATTTTACATTCTGATTCTTTACCAAACATTTTATTGAGACAGATGACATGGTCACAGATTTCAAACACACCAAACCCACTGTCAGGTGGTCTGGCTGTCGGTGAGCGTCTGTTAGGCTAGTTTTTACGGTGTAACAGCACCGATTGCACTAGTTGGACCCCCGCAGGCGTCTTTTCAGCTGTTCATCTAGCGAATCACTGCCCGATGCCATTTATAAGTTCTTATCAGACATTTTCCTGATTAGCTATAGCTAGATTAGCTATAAAGCATCTGTGGTGAGCGAGAGTGGTGTGGAAATATTAAACAAATGCTTCTTTGTTTACAATTACTCTATCTTCACACCCTGGTGTTTTTCTGGTTTCCCTTTTTAATAACGAAGAGCACTGCTGGTATAGTGCATTATTTCCCAGTGTCACTTTTTTGAATGTGTAAACTGTGCAATGCAACAGTTGGTTTAGTTGCCTCTGTTCTCTCGTTTCCAGTGTATATATTAAATACCCTTTTACATTAATAAAGTACAGGAGATCTTGATGTAAGATTTTTTTCTTCCAAGGTTTTTGAAAGTCAATCAAAAGTCATTGAATTTTACTCAGAATCTGTGGCTTTCATTTTTAAGTAGTTACTCTCAACATTAAAGAAGCAGACTGTTAAGCACACTGTGGAACATTATATGTTACTATAAAGAAAATATCATGTGGTAATGTCACACACTGGAGAAAAACAGGCACTTCTCTGGAAAACATTTCTTTAAAGAGCTTCCAAGTTTTGTGTATCAGCTCTGGCTTTTGTGTTAATATCTGAGCATTAATTACATTTTTTGTGAGTACACGTTCTTGTTAAAAGGAAAATTAATCAAATTTCATACTTGAAAAGCAAAAAAAGGAAAAATATACCAATGTTTAAGCAGCTCACTGAAGCTGTGACTGATCATTGCTTGGGTTAGCACTCTGAGATTAACATCTTAATGCTTTCAATAATTTAAAGCAGTATAAAGTAGTCTGTCACTATCTATAATTCCTTAATGCCAGTAAAGCTTACAGAAGCTTGAGTAGTAATAAGAAAATCCACTCTCGCTGTATACCGCGCAGCTCCTGTGGAGACACTGGCGCAGTTCATCTGAGCAGCTAACAGGAGATTCACACATATACACAAATCCTCACTCCTACACACACACACACACACACACATCATATACACAGATTTATTAGCGCTGTTCCTCAGCGTTGTTTAAGGTGATTATGGGCCTAATGAGTAGGAAGGGCGCTTCTTACTATAGGCCAATTAGTGTGTGTGTTATCAAGGATGTGGGCTAATAAGTGCACAAGCTGAGCGTGTGCTGATTCAGGGTTTAGACCTCTGTCAGGTTTTAGCCTGTGGATCAGGAGCAGTTTTTGTGAGTGTTGGTTTCTTTTTTTAATCATTATGGGGAAGGATTTAGTTTTTTAGGGTCAACTTATCCTGCTCAGTACACAGCAACATAAAGGTCTTTTTTTCCTACAACCACAATTCCAAAAAATGTTTATAAAGTCTGCATAAAAACAGAATGTATGATTTGTAGGTCTCATAAACCCATATTTTATTCACAGTAGAACATAGACCCCACACCAAACTGAGAAAGTGCTAAATTTAAGAAAACATTATGGTAGTTTTAAAATTGATAGCAATGACAGTTCTCAAAAGTTGGGACAGATACAACTAAAGGCTAAAAAAGTAAGTGGTACTAACAAGGAAGAGCGGGAAGAACATTTCACTACTAATTAGGTTAATTGGCAACAGGTCAGCCATGGCAGTTCTATGAGTACACCACGTCTAGAAAATAAATGTTTGTATAACAGTCTTAAATTCACAATGTTCACTTCAACCAAAGTTAAACTCTACATGTGGTAACAAAATTATACTATTGCAATCTTTATGACTATTTATACCTTGTAAAGTGAAAAAGAAACCTACACAAGTGGAGAGGAGTGGGATGACAGTATTGATACAGCCAACATGCAAATGCAAAGGCAAGTGCATTAAAATGTGTTCTATAAATGTCATAAGAAACAGAACAGTGCTGATGAAACATGTTGTCAACTATCACATATGCATATTCCTCAGCTTTTCATTAGGTGCAAAATAATCATATATGCTTGTGAATAATTATTACCTTAGTTTCCCTTTTTCAAGAGTGAGGTTTGTGTGTCACATGTGCGTCTATATTTCTATTAGTTTATTTTTAGATAGCTAAGGGAGTACCTCTTTATATACAGACAAAAACAGTAATGGCACTGTTTTCTGTTTAGTTTTGTTTTTTGTGCATAGATCGGTCATGAAATGTGATCTGGTCTTCAACAAAGTCAAAACCATCAACAAACACAGTATTTCTAAGTTGATAAAACACAATCAGTCGTGATCGTTCATGTCTTTATTGAACACACATAATAAATTCACCATAGAGAGTGATGGTGAAAAAAGTAATGTCATGAAATCTTCATCAGCATTTGTTTTTTTTTCCTCTTTTTGTATCAAATGAAATACAACAGTTTAATAATAACAAACCAGGCACAGATATAAAAATGAATTCTAAATTATTTCAAGTATTTTAAAATCTTTTTAGATTTTTAGAAACACAGATGACCTACACTCTGTAGTTTCCCTGAACTCCTCACAGCACTGCATGTAATGTAATGGTCAGTCACGCTGTGCTTTGTACTCTTGTGCACTTTAGACTCACGTATGACAAGATGAGAGCAAATGTCTTATGTTGGCGATTTTATATAACTTTTAGGACTCAGAACGTGTTACATTATTTTTATTGCTTTTTTTTTTACTTGCTAGTCATGCATACAGTAACAAGTCAAGTAATGTAATAGTATCCTCAGCTCACCTGGGCTCCCTGTGTTTTCCGGCCTGCTGTGTGTGGAGGAGCTGAGCATGTGAAATGCTCCCAGAGTAGGCAAAGTAGACATTTTTAGTTAATCGGCCAGCAGGAGCGCACACACTGTCCGATGCCAACTAATAAGCAATAGAAAGAAAAGAAAGAAAGTGAAAGCTTGATCAGCCAGCTAATCAATCTGTCGACCACCACGTTTTCCATATACAACTGCTTCAGCTTCACCATATTGTTAAGACATCAGGTGTGACCGTTCCCCTGAGGTTATTCCACAGAGTCTCTGTTGCTCTGAGATCTGGAATCTGAGGGACCTCTCCAAAAGGCAGATTTTGTCTATGAAGCCATTACGTAGTAGATTTATTTTTAAGTTTGGTGTCATTGTCCTACTGCATCACCAAGCTTCGTCTAAGCTTAAGTTTGCATACAGCTACCCTGAACTTAGTCTGTTAGATATCTTGATATACATTACACATACAATGATATACATTCATTGTTCAGGTCCAGCTGCAGCACAGGAGTCCCAAATCATGATGCTTCCCTCACCGTACTTCATGATTGGTGTCATGTTTTTGTGTCTACTGTCTGTTGGGTGTCGATAAGCTGTCATATTTCTTTTTACACCTACCTTCATTATGGCTCTTGTAAATTCCATTTTCCGTGGAGAATCTTCCGCACAGCTCACACAACTGACAGCAAATTACGTGACCTTAGAAAACTGAGCTGAATACCTAATCAACCTGTTTTAACATGTTTCTACCTGTTATTTGCACAGTATTTTTAAAAAATACTTGTTTACTTGTTAAAAGTACATTTGGCCAGCAGAAAGAAAATCTTGAGTAAATCTGGTATTTGTTTTTATATTAAAACAAATTTTACCACAGACATTACATAACATCACATCAATCTCACATATGGAAATATGGACGATTCTGCACAAGGGCTAATGTCTGTCTGCTGGTTAGACATTTGAGAGATTTAAAAAAAGGGGGTTTGGTTAATAAAACAACAGTGCATTCATACTCAAATTTTATTAGGAACAAGCAGAAAGAATAAAATGTAGTATCAGCTATTAACACGGAGCCTCTGAAAGCAGTGATGATAGAGGGAGTGGCCACAGAGGAAATGAAATGGCAGTTCATGATCACATATGCTGCAGTTATAATCTGTATGTGTCAGAGAAGTTAGAAGATGATTGGGAAATTAGATTAGTAGCATTATACAACCTAATGTCTGTATTGTTAGCAGTATTTCCACTAGCTGCACTCTGCCGCGTAGAGGCTGACCTGCACAGAAACTGCCCCCTCTTAAAAACACTCATTCGCTTTCACCATTTTCCATGGAAACAGCATACACTGCATTCCAGAGGTGCTCGTGTGTTGCAGCTTAAACAAGGGCTCAGTCTTAGTGGGACCTCAGATGAAGACGGTCTTAGTCTCCCCCTCATCTCTCTATAGTCTCTCTACAGTTTTGTTTTTTCTTGATCTTCCTCATTTACCTTAGTCTTTGATTTATCAGTCTCTTCATGCCCGCGCAAAGACACACACATATTTTGACTTCTTGCTCACTCTCATACAAACAGAGACACACTTCTAGGATAACGAGAGAGTGTTTAAACCCTCCTCCTCTTCCACAAAGCCCTGACTGTTCCCTGGTCCACTGGGCTCCACTGGTACACATGGATCCTAAAGACACACACGCACACACAGCTCATAAGCCTTTATTGTTAATTACAGCATTCTGAGGTTGAAGACTCTTAATAAACTTTAAAGGTGAACTACATGCACAACATTGTGAGACACCCCAACCAGCTGAGCCGCTTCCTCAATCTGTGTCTCATTTATATTTTTTGGAGCCATTTCATTTCTATGAAACCAAGGAGCCACTGGGGGGAGAAAACATTTAAATGAACAACAGCATCAGCAAATCAGGTTTCCCCAGATTGGCATGCATCCCTAATGAGCATTTATAAAAAAAAAAGAAAAAAGCATTTTCCTCGGAGCTGTTGATTCCAAACCAATGTCGGTCTGTCTGTCTCCGTAATAGGCTGCCCTGCACTTTTCGCTCCAATGTTTACGCTTCATCTCCTCGCTGTCTTTAAAGACAACTTAGCAGGGGGAGGCTAAGCCGGGCATGAGCCTGCACGCGCATGTACACACATACACTCACACAAATACAAATACAGAGGCTGAACAGTAATCTTTCAACACACATGTACGTCTACACTAAGTATTTGTGTGTGTGTGTGTGTGTGTGTGTGTGTGTGTGTGCGCGCGCGCGCGTGTCGTCTGTAGCATTCATCGTCAGTGCGACCTCCTCCTGTCCTCCACCAAGACAGACATTCCAACCGCAGGGGTCACCGCGACAACGGGGAGCCAATTACACACCAGTGTGTTTGATCAGAACAGACGGCTGACACACACACACACACACACACTCGGATGCGTGCATACAGACACATTCAAAGCAATTTTCAATCCGCGCTCACTCGTTCATTCAGTTCCAAACTCATCTCTTTTCGGGCAAATGGCTAAGTGGCGTCTCCTCTCTTTAATTTGCATGCCTGTCAATGTCTAAGAATGTTTATATTTATTTCATTTATGTGTCTTTTTAGTTCGGTTTGTTTTGAAATCCGTAGGGATCTGGAAAAAGAGGGAGAAGATGCTGGGCGAAGAGTTGTGGTGCGCAAAGGAGGGGGTGGGGTGGCAAACACATTTGAGTAACACAGGACCCCAGTGCCCCTCTGTAAATAGTGTGTGTGTGTGCACAGTATTGTATGGTCCAGCCCCTGGGGTCCTGTGGGTGGTGGCCCCTGTATGTGGCGTTGCTGTCACATCCCTTTACAAGCCATCTCTTCGTCTGTCACACGCACAGAAACACATACAGAGAGACACACACACACACACTGCGCCTGGCCTGCCATGTCTCCTAAAAGCCAGGAAACACAGATGTGGCAGCAGATTAATGTTGTATGGCCCAGGAGCACGCATAGAAGCACACACAGCCCCAGCTCGAGTTCTGTTGCACTTCACACTGCAGAAACACTCGAGACAATAAATGACACCTGCAACACTGGCTGGTAATTTAAAGTGGATAACATTTTAATTGTTTGGTGCGGCGTGCCATCTTTTTCTGTTCTCAGACGTACACACTCTTATGTTTATGAACAAATCCAATTAAAATGATCAGACAGCCTTACAATTCTTGCTGCCTTCTTACAAGCCAGCAAGATAGATGGACTGAGATTGTTTTTTTCTTAATGTCAGAGTATAAATCTGTATCCACGAGGTAAGCAAAAATCCTAGAGATACTCTAAAAATGTCTAGATCGAAAATAATCTAATGTGACTTAATTACAGACAAAGACTTTGTTAGACTGGACGCCTTTCAGCTGTATTCATCAGCCATTAGAACAGCAATTTTGATAAAAGTTCTCAAACCACAGTGAGATCCATCAAGTACATTTTGTACAGTTGCTCGTCATTTGTATTAATGGTTCTGCTAAGAAGGTTTCAGTCAACATAAATTACATAAACTCCAGAACAAAGTAACATCTCACACCTCAACTCTACAGGCCTTGACTAAAATGCGATTGGGTTCATTTAAAGTTGAAGTTATTTTATAATAAATATTTACTTTGTATGACAAGTACTACAGTCGTGTTGCCTAAGTCTATAGATATTTGAAGAAGGATTGAAAAGCTGACCATCACTGTGTTTAGATCTGAATAATTAGTATCTGTTGCCATTCATGTCAAAATAAACACAGAATGTGATTGTATGCGGGAAATTGTTTTGGAAAAGTTGTGTGGCACACAGAAAGGCGAATATGAATTATTTGGGCAGTAACCTGTATTCTCAGCAGAGATCTTTTTTTAGTGCCTCAGTCAGGTGAGCCAAAAAGTTAATTTCGGACACTGCACAGATGCCTCGCTGTGCACAGGGCCCTCTGTGGGACAGAAAGCGCTGACACATACCAGAGTGATCTATCAGTGTACCCGCTACTCGCACTGGCTCACCTCGGAGAGGAAGGAAGCTGCGATCATACTGTCTTACTTCCCTCAATCTGCCCCCCTCACTCACGCCTCACTCAGTACCAGTCAGACTCTCTCTGCCTTCTCGTCTAGCTCGTGGTTCCCCTCTTCTCTTCTGGCACCCTCATAAATGAATCATCACATCGCCCAGCAGAGCAGAAATGTTCCTTAATTGCGTCGACATAAGCAGTGCTGTCTTTCAAATCAAACGCACACACATACTATTAATGGGTGATAGGCGATGGTGTGTGTGTGTGTGTGTGGTGGGGGGGACACATAGCGTTGCAGCTCGCGTGTATCACTGGTATGTGCCCTGTCAGTGCAGCTCAGTGTTAAAAGCGTGTGTCCATGTCTTCTCGCCACTCATTGTTTTCCTCTCATGTTCTCCTGGTGTAATGATCAGATGCTGCTGTGTGGAATTAGGATCTCTCCCCCCCCACCCACACACACACACACACACACACACACACACACATCTCCTCACTCCACCTCCCACTCCCGCTCCATCTCTCACACTGGCCCTCTGGCTGACAGGCATCTCGTTAGTGCAGTATGTCTGTCAGTGAGGTTTGAGATTGAGCTGTGCCCCCGCATATCCCTGATGTCTTTCTCTCACACACACACACACAAACACACACTCGCAAGCTGAGCTGACGACAACACTGAACCGTCTCTCTCTGGCCTCAATAATGATCTGATGTCCTGTACTTTTAAGATGTCTCTCTAATGGAAGCGTTATTTTTGTCCCGCACACCAAAGAAGGTCATTTTGTTTAACACTGTTATCTCCCTTGTTCCCTCTTGTTCTTTCCTCTCCTTTTCCTCCTCTGTCAGGTGGAGATCAAGATGAAGAAGACAGATGCTATCAGATGGGAGAAGCTGGAGGGAGAAGGACAGGAGTCCAACATCAAACACTTCAATCCTAGTCAGTCCACAGCTTCGGCATTTACACTCCTTCGTCCATCTCTTCCTCCTGTCTCTGCTCTCATCACTCTGTCTCCCCTTCTTTCTCAACCTCGTCTTATTTTTCTCCCGCTCTCTGCAAAGATCAATATAAGCTCCTGTGTTTGTCTGTTCTGCACTAAAACGAGAGTGGGCAGTCGAGCCCTGCTAGAGTCTTTCATTAGTCTGACGGCGAAAGTAGGCAGAGAGAGAGAGAGAGAAAGGTATGACAGCGAAATATGAGTCAGTATTTTAGCCCACACATTCCTATTACTGACAGGATTAATTACTTATATAAGTGTGTGAGTGTGTGTGTGAGGAGGAGTAGAACTTAAGTGGGCAACCAAACTATCTTTCCCAGACAGCTAGCTCGGCCTGCAGGATGCCCTGTTTGTGAGTGGCTGATTCGAACTGGGGCTAGTGTTACATTTGAACATGATATGACATCTGATTTTATGGGATCACATTGCCCTGTGTCCACATTTGGCCTGAATATGTCCACAGTGCGTCTGGCACTATATTTATGGAAATCTGTGTCTGGATTACAGTTCCCGCTCCTTCTCCATCTCTTGTTGGGATTATAGTGGGCGTATTGCATCTAGAAAATGTAGAAATCAAATCACTTTGTGATCCCTCAGCATCTGAGTTGAATGATTCAGTAGCAAAGTGAGCAAAATGAATTCAGACAGTCAGTTCATACTTCGTGGTGTGATGTGACAATAAAAGGCAAAATTATTTATGAACAAGTGAATTGTTTCTACAAAGGAAGAAGCTTAGTTTTGAGGAGCTCTATTTATTTCCAAATACCTCCCAGCTCACTGTGTGAACTGTAGCCTATTTGCTTCTCCATCAGATCAGTACCCATCATCCTCCCACTACGCAGGGAAATGGGACAAGATTGTGGTGGACATTGGCGAGGAGGAGAAGAATGAGAAGCTGGAAGGAGACGCGGCACTGAACAAGCTCTTCCAACAGATCTACTCAGACGGCTCAGACGAGGTTAAGCGAGCCATGAACAAGTCCTTCGTAAGTGTAACCAACAGCAGTTGTTTCACGGGCACAGAAGCAGTGACATTAAGGTGACAGGTAACTGCTGACGTTTTGATTATGGGTCTTGCTTACTTTGCACTTAGTGCCTCTGTTGTAGAGATTGGAGAAACATGACTCAATAAAGCCTCAGAATGAACTTAGATTTCAAATTCTTGTCTCCAACTTCAAAGAAAACACGACATTAGCCATTTCTAACTGCATAGTGCACACAGTTCGTTCAACAAGCCGTGTTTTATTTAGACTACTAATGAACTATTTAATATTACATACCATATATATTACAAAATGGTTTGCTTTATTAGAATTTTACTTTCCCCTCATCTATTCATTCAGGTTTATTTTACTACGTACGTTAGCTGTAAGCTAGCCAACAACAGGCACACCAAAAGTGTCTGTGTGAAATGATAAGCTGTTAAAAAAACAAAAACAAAACAGGCTTGTCTCGTTCATTTTGACTAATCTTGCAAAAATAGCCTTAGAGATTTGAAGAGCCGTCTTCTAGGCCATTTGAAATGAAACAATCAAGATGATGTTGTAGAGTGTCAGCTTAATTTGAAGGCCTTTTGACTAAAACACTTTAGCGTTCAGTTCCTTCTTTATTTTTGGGGATTGTGCCTTCAGCAGGTGCATGCTCAGTTGGATTTTGGTCAGGTGATAGACTCGGCCATTGCAGAATAACAACCCTCTGTATTCACTCTGGTGACATCGTCTCTTGATTGACTCCTGCAGGGTGTTCTTGGCCAATTGTTGTAGGGATTTTTCATCAGGGAAATAATTTTTCTGTTATGCATCACAGTTGTTTTCTGGGGTTTTCCAGCCTTTTGATGTTTCTGAAATCACCATGCCTTCTTTGTTTAAAAAAAAAAAAAAAGCTAAATTGTTGATTTGGTCACTTACTCGTGTTTTCACTCTCTCTGATGGATGCGTTATGATTTTTCAGCCTAATTATAGTTTTCTTCACTGACAGTGAAAGCTCTTTGGCGTTTATATTGATCGTTGACAACAACGTACTCAAAATGCAAATGGCACACTTGAAATCCTCTCTAAAACTATTTTTGACAAAACCCTTAAATTAAAGCTGACAGTCAACACTTAAAGCACTTACTGATTGTTTAATATCAAATCCTTTGTAGTGGCGTACAATCAAAATGTATTACTGTCATACAATGTCTCTCAAAATACTTAACGCACCTAAAAGCAAGTTTAGCATGACCCATATTCAGAACGTCCACAGTTATGTGAAGAGGACAAACAGTGTAGTTAAGTGTAGCTCTCTGTAAATGAAAGCACAAACAGAACTATTGATGTACACCTGTGTGATCCCCACATCTAATGCAGAAGTAACAGATTGTCTGGTTAATGAGCTTCCGTAAGAGTGTACGGAAGGATGTGTGTGATTGCAACTAAATGTTGATTGATGATGGGGTGAATCAGTATTCTGTGATAAACAATATGATCTCATAATGCACAAGTAAAGTCGAAAAAAGGATCTGGTGTCAATATCCAACGTAACAAACTCAAACTGACAGAGTTTTAACATTCATGTGAAGTACTCCTGTCTGCATATGGTTTAAATAACCCAGAGCAGAAGACCTCTAGGAGACTAAAGGTCAGCTCATATGGAAATCAGCCTTTACAATTCTTTGACCTTTTAGCTTATTATGAAAAAAAGAAAATTAATAATTGGTCCAAAAACATCTACCTTGTTCGCTGCCGCAGACCTCCCGAGCGCTAAGCATTTCTAAGCAGGGAGGAGGTGTTGCATAACTACTAACGTGACGACGGATCATTCTGCTGTGCTTGTGTCGCTCTCCTCTCTGTGCAGATGGAGTCAGGTGGTACGGTGCTGAGCACCAACTGGGGAGACGTCGGCACGAGAAAAGTGGATGTGAAGCCACCAGATGACGCAGAGTTCAAGAAGTACTGAGCACCTCCCTCTTTTTGCTACGTTTTCCTTTTCCCTCATCTTTCTTCACATTTGTGCACTGAGCTCCAGCGGGGTCTGCGCCCCATCCACTTCCCACACTTCAGTTCTCTTGTTGCTCCAAATCACATACGGCCTACTCTCTGCAGTACCTTACAACAAGTCCGTCTGAATAATCTGTTGAACAGATGGGTTTACATTATCTGATTTTTAAAGGCTAGCGGACTCAAAAGGGAACTGTGGTTTGCATTAACATGTGACTGACATTTGCAGACCTAAAATGCTCCAATTCAACCTTCAGATTCTTTTCCTCCGCCTCTCTTCTCAGAACGCTCATAGCCTTTCTATTTGGGAGCATTTTATGACTCTCTATTATCAGCACTTGGATAAAATGTCCTAAAAGTCCTATGAATGCATTTCTTGGCTCTTGCAGTGTTTCTTTTTTCTGTATACTCTGTAGAAAGTCAACAGCAATACTCAACAGCAAACTGACTTGTCTGGAAACTGTGTGACTTGTCACCCAGTGGCTTAGTCGGATGTTTGATTCAGGCTTTTGTGTAAATAAAAGATTTGTTGTTTGGCTCACAAACTTTGTCTCGTGTTGTGTGCTTCATTGTCTCTAGAAACGGACGGAAACGGTTTTGGACAGGTTGGGAAGTGTCAGAAGGGTGCCATCCATCAGATGCAAAAACAGCAGTTTACTATGACAGGGAGCCATGCTCTGTGATTATGTGCTGGGAGGGATGAAATGTGGCATTAGTGATACGGGAGCAGGCAGTTCTGATATGGCTGACAGCTCGAGGATATGGTTTACGTATTGTGGTTCGATTGGTATCAAGTCAGAGAGCTCAGAGAGTTGTTGCCCAGCAGGCGGGGATGCAACCCTGAGGTGGAGCGGTGATTTACAGTCAGATGTGGGAGAGCAGCCACCTCCCCTGTTCTCCAACTACATATATGCTGCAGTTGTAACTGTGAGGGGGCGTCCTGCCAACGCTAGAGAGCATTAATATGGATCAGCCTCCTAACCGCATCATCAAGCCTCTCACACTGAGTTAAGTGTTAAATTCATCACACATCGTTTCATCTCTGGCGACGATCAAACGCCCGTTTGTGGCGCTGGATGAAACTCTTAGCTTTTTTAACACTCTCTCATACACACAAACACACACACTCCTCCACTAGACCCGACACACACAAATACACCGCCCCCATCCTTACCCCCTACCCCTGCCTGAGGCAGCTCTGTGACATCAAAAGGAGCTAAGCGCTTTGCATCGTGGGTAAGATCTGGGAGCGTGACGGCTACAGAGTCTTTAGTCTCATTAAAGAGTTCTAGAGCTGCAACTCTCACATTAAAGAATTCTGGAATCTTCTTTCTGCTCATATCTTCCGAGCAGCTACCAGATGTGACACTTCTAAAAACACAGAAAAGTGTCTGAGTCTGAAAGCGAGCGGGGTTACCAAATAAACCCAGTGGTAAGTTAGAAGCAGTATGTATTTACAAATAGTATATGAAGTCATTCGGCCAGTAGCATGCAGTAAAAAGAGGGGCGACACTTGAAAGTTTATTTAAAAAAGTTTATTCAGTGATATTGCACTTTAAGAAAGCTTCTTCAATGCAGATAAAAATACATGTTTACAAGTTTCTGAGATGACGTGTACAGTTAATGCCAGCGTGAAGACGAAAGAGGAAAAGCACTAAGAGCACAGGAGTCAGAAATATTTCACACTACAGTGGGAGAAAAAGTAAAACAAACAAGACGTGCTGTCTAAGCAAACTGACTGCTACTGAAATGTATTTACATCAGAAAGCAAAGAATGAAATCAAAAGTACAGCTTTTCCTACAGATAAATATTGAAATTTAATTCTGGTGTCAACAGATGTCACTGCGTGTGACTGAAAGCGTCTCTGCTGGATGTTTCATATCATAACCTACTGTACACTCTTGACAGCGTGTTGTGCTGTTGATCAGAAGCATCTATAGCAGGTATGTTTTTTTTATTTAAATAAGACGAGCTGTGGCAGCGTGCAGAGATTTAGCGTGTCCTAGATTCTGTACCATGCATTTATAATGTGTGGAAACAGTTACTGATGCTGTTTGTATGAATCTGCACAGACCAACAGGTACATACAGGTCATGAGAAGCCACCATCTCCCTTTCCAAAACTTTTTCTCTTTATCTCCCTCCTTCCTTCCTTCCTTCCCATCTGCATCCCACCACATGTCGGTGGGGGTGTCTACACCAGACCCAGAATGCGTGCCACCCACCAGTTGCAGGGCATGATGACTCTGCAGACTACCCTGCAGCCTCTGTAGTGATACGGCCATGGATGATAGCCTCCCAGCGGCTCACAGATCCTCTGGCAGTGGGTGTAGCTGCGGCGGCACTCGGCGCAGCACACGCCCTGATGGTCCAGCATGGGGTCGATGTTCATTTTGCCCTGCTCGCCCTCGAGACCTTTCTGAGAGGACACAGAGAGGACAGAGGTCACAGGGCAGCATTCCCAGTGTTCGTGTTGCATTCTGCCGTGTGATCGTACATCAGCACATCTTTACAGACGGAGAAAGCTCATTTCAAACCAATTAAAAATGGATTTCCGACAGGCGGGATGAGGAGGAGGGGATGTTGTCAGATGTGGGTTTTTGTTTTGTCAAATATTTTCTTTTTCAACTTAGTGAGTGCTGTTTACCCCCCCCCCCCCCCCCCCACGTGGCTGTCAGGAGTGCGTAGCAGTGGTTGGGGTGGGGTGCTTAGACAGGGAAGGGAGAGGGATTAGGAAAAGTGGGGCCCAACAGAAAGGGCAAAGAGGCCACAGGAGAGGGGGGGGGGGGTGTTCTGGAAATATTCATACAACCTCAATACTGAATGGAAAGCTTTGGACAGCCTCACATAGAAAGCACATGCACAGAACACACGCCCCCGCATACACTCAGATTTGCAGTGACAATCCAGGCCCCTCCGCCTTGACCCCGGCATCTGCTGCCGCTCGCACAGCTGTGAGAAACTCTCCTCTGCAAAAGCCTTCTCAGGTAGCCCTCAGATCAGAGCAGACAGCTGCGAACTCTGCAGCGGGACATAACAGAACAGATGAAGGAGAAACGTTTGAGTTTGTTTGTGTGACTCACCTGATAGGGGTTCTCTGGGTTGAACTCTGCCTCCACGTCCTCGTCCTCCTCCTCCACTCCGGCCTGGCGGCGCTGGCGAGGGGCAGCCCTCTGCCCGCCTGCACACATCACATCCTCAGTATCTGACAGCGCACCAAATTTAGGAGCACAGTGGCACTAATGTGGCTCGGCTCCTGATTGCACAGCCGTTTCTCTGGCTGCGTTTTGAAGTCTTCAGATGAAGTAGAATAAAATTGTGTTTGGAGAACTTTTGACCTCCCAGCATGCTAAAAATCATACATTCGCTAGCTGGGAAACTTCAAAAGGACTTTTCTTTTTAGCCTGTTTTTCTTTCTGAGGCTTCAACAACTGTGATGTTAAATGGAAATACTTAAGACCGTTTGACCCACATCCTCTTTGTGTTGTGATAAAAAACAAAATCACCTAGCCTTAAAACATTTTTCACTTATTGTCTGATTGCTTACTGGTTGAGTAGGTAGGACGGAGCCAGAAGATTGGCAGGTCTCCGCACAAGTCCTTGATCTTGTTGCTGAGGAAGGTGGAGTCAGAGAGGGGGGTGTCAGCTGCCACCCAGATCAGATCGTCGTCAAACTTGGCCGGCATCACCTCATCCTCCTATAGGCGGGGGCGTAGAAGGTGAGGAGAAGTGAGCTAACACCCAAACAAACCGCAGCAGAAACTTCTGGCAGCCGGATGCATGAAAGCACGCACTTGTTTATGTATCTTGGTACTAGCTGCACCTTTAAATAGCCCACACTCTTTGCATTCAGTCCCAGTCTAATCTACATTAATGCTGTGCTGTTAACACTCCTTATAACAACTTAAAACTAAGCAGTAAAATGGAAGCCCTCAAGGCTTTAGTATACAGATTCCCTCCACGCTAACGTTTAGTTGTATACACATTGTCAGGACTCATCAACATCAGGAGAAGTAGAGATTGGATGGACTAAACTTCTAGGTTTCTGCAGATGAACTAATGAGGTTTGCAGAGGAGACATTGCGTAAACATAGGTTCTCTGTATCCACAGCCTGCAGGTGAAACAGGAATTCTGTGGGGATGATTTTGCCCAGAGGCGTTTGCTCCTGTAGGGCTGCACTGCACTAGCCACAGCCATGTTTAGGGAACGTTATCCTCCTAAAACCTTTCAGAAATGCTGCTGCTGTTTTTTTATTATCCCCAGCTCAAATGATTTGCTGGAGGGACAAATAAAAGCGGGGGTCCTTCGCCGCTGCTCGACTGATAAGAGTTTATCTGACCCACTCTCTCTGAATGGGGACGTGCGTGTGTGTGTGTGTGTGTGTGTGTGTGTGCGCGCGCTCGCACGCTTGCTTATCTAACCCATATTTGCCATCACTCTAAATTATAGCAAATGACCAGCCTGCAGCAACCATTATAACATCTCCCTGTCTCCACACACACACACACACACACTCAGTAC
This sequence comes from Ctenopoma multispine, assembly GCA_034779795.1. NCBI lineage: Eukaryota > Metazoa > Chordata > Actinopteri > Anabantiformes > Anabantidae > Ctenopoma > Ctenopoma multispine. Next base: position 4,877,516 of record JAUYWH010000009.1, on the reverse strand, counting down.
ACGTGAAGCAAACGATCATTTATGAGGCAAAGAGAAGCAATAACACAAACACTCACAAAAGCACAAACGTGAAATAAATGATCGTTTATGAGGCAGACAGAGGCGATAAGAGCAGCTCTGCGTGATAATTAATTGTGTGAAAGCGTGCGAGTGTTTATAGCCGTATGCCTTCATGAGGGCCATTCTGGTGATGTGGATTTATGTGAATGTGAGGCTTATGCAGAACTAAATGATTTTAATTATCACATAGCCACAACTGAACAATCACAGGCGGTGAGACGAGATAACAATCCATGCACACATATGGTTCTGTATATTCAGTGTAGATGTTTTTTAATCACAATATAATCCACCAAGCTGTTAAGTGATGGGAAATCACACATGAAAATCACCTATGCTCCTAGTAGAACACTGGCTTGCATCTATGCTGAGGTGTTTTAACGCCTCAGCATAGATGGCACTACATATTCACTACATATCACAAGTGAGAAACCTTTTATCAATAAGAAATACTTAATGCAAGTTACTTCTGTGATTTAATCAGCCAGTGCTTTATAAATCTGTAATAAAACATTTCTGCAGATATAGATTATAAGTTATAAGTAGATGCATGTTGTTGCTGCAGCTCCTTTTGAGATGATTGAGTTATTAAAAACGGTTTCACTCCTCATTAATCAGGGCTATGTGCGTTTAGCCACATTGATGCACCCAGCTAAAAGCTAATGATAGCAGGCTTACATGCTGGTGTTTCTCGGATTTAATGGTCTCGTATTAATCGTCGTAGTGTGTCTTGTTAGCATAAATTAGCTTTAAACACAACATAGAGTGCTAATGTGAATGTGGTTAGTTTTGCCAGTGGTTGTAATTGTCTGAATTAATTAATGTAACATTACGATATTTTGTGGTACTTCATTCAGTGTTGTGTTGAGATAGTTTAATCTGAAAGAATACATGGATAATTTAGTAGCTATTTTATTATAAAGTTGTACCAAAGGTGTTCTAAATTGGCACACTGCTGGTTTATCTTTAAAGAGTGTGCTCTCACAAGCATGGAGCCAATGATTTCTAAGGCACCTATAGGTTATTTAGATTATTTTATGTGTGTAATAAACAGCCTTAAATGGGGGCACTGTGTGGCAAAGGGCTACTGGTGAAGTTCCTAAAAGTCGCAGCATGGAGAGAACATAGTTTCACCGCATATAAACCAGACAGGACCAACCTACCAGTTCAAATGTCATTGAGTCCTTGTTGAGAGCCTCCACATCAGGCAAACGAGCCTTCACCTGGGTCTTGATGTAGCACTTCTCCCCTCCTGAGAACCGGATCCCTGTGATCCCCTGGAGAGGGTAGGAAGGAAATGCGACAAACAAAAAGCTGGAAGTTAGAACCGATGATTCGTCTAGATTTGGCACTCTCCCCGAAATCTGAAGAATTCTGTAATTACGCATCTGCACATTTAATGCAACATTATGGCTAACATGTTTGATTTTGATTAAACTTTTTTTTTAATCTATTTTAGTAGATTTCAAGATATAAAAATACACTCATGGGGACAGTATGATTAAAGGTCACATTTTTAATAGTTAAAAGGCCAAAACTGCTGCTTCACTAGTCTGATTGGCCTGATTGTGCTGCTTTAATTAAAGGTCAAAAACCACCAGTCCGAATTTAATGAAAATTGGTGGGACAATGAATCTTGACACTGATTGGCCCAAAGGGGAATAACATGTCCACTTGTTCTTAATTTCTCTACTGCTGTAATGAACCAATCTCCCCACAAGGGTTTTTAAAGTCTGAACAAATCTGATTACTTAGATAGTGCTGATGAGTGTGTTGATGAGTCTGGTTTTTTTTTTCTCCTGTACATTCATATATTTCCAGTCCAACTCACAATCTCAAAGTCATGGACCTCCACAGCCTCGTCTGCCCCACTGCCGGTGCTGAATCTCTCCACGTTATTGGCTGTATCGATCTCCATTGAACCCTCCTCCACTTTGCCATTGATGCTCATGCTGTAGTGGACATTGTAGACCTGCACACACACACAGACACACATAAGACTTCAGACTGGCATGTAAGGTATGAGAGCCCTGAGAGTTGCCCCACCCCCAGCCGTCTCTCTTTCACTCTCCCTCTTCCTCCAATCTTCCCCAATGAATTCTCCTCACACATACAGCCTTTCTTTTCTTGATTTCCTCTTTCAGACACACACATTCATTCAAACCTGGTCAGAAGAATACAATCCTTACAGCTCTGGGCGATGGTGACCCTTCTCCAGAGTCTTTTTCATCATGTCTTAATAGCATTTTCTAACTTCGTATTGAACACTCAGAAAACTACATTTTTCCCTCTCATCTCTTACACCTCTTGCCCCTGGAGCATCAGCCGGACCACAGAGAGCCCCCTTCTCCCCCTCCACCCTTCTACACCCTGCCACGATCTTCCAACACACACCACATGCACACAAGGACTCCATTCAGCAAGCGTTACCTCAGTCTATACCATGAAAATGGAGTGTTTAATTTACATTTTACTGTTTGCCTTCACTGCAAAAAAAAGTCTTCTTGGAAAAACTACTTCAGTCTAGTATTGATTCTTCTCCTTTTAATTCAAACTAGTTAAAAACGAACCACTGATGAGCAAATTTAATTTGTTTCCAATGCAGAACAGCTTACTTCAACAGTTTCTTCAATCAAGTGACAATTTTTATAGGATATGAATATGAGAGCTGTTTTCTTGGTGGGTAGTGCCATTTATTTCAGAAATGTTTGCAGAGTGAAACTGCTCGGGAACAAAAGAAATTATCTAGGACATCAGACTGAATTTAATTTATTTTTTGATTGAAAGTCTTAAGAGGCTGTATGAAAATTACTGAAATTGTGACAGTGGGTGAATATTATGTTTTACTTTGTAAAAAAAAAAAAGAAAAAAATCTCTCCAGCATTGATGTTTACTTTGAACCCTCTGCTTGATAGAAAAACTCTAACACTCTCTCCCACAACACATCAGAATAAAATAACTGTTCTGTTGAATAGGCACATTGTATTTGGCTAACTGTGTATCCCAAACCATAATAACTTCCAATATCAGTCAAAGAATATACATTTAGCTTGAGAAACCCTAAAATGACCCACTCCAGCTTTTCCAAAAAAAGTAGCCATGTAACCATATCTTCAGAACATGAATGACAACAATCTGCCTCTTTCCTGTTTCCTTCCCTTCAGTAATTTTGCGACAGTACCTAAAAAGATCCTTCTTTGCTGTGTATCCTTCACTTGCTGCTCTAGAAAGAAGGGAATTAATAAGCTGTAATATCTTACGTGTTTTTCATTGTTGTTCCAGAAGTAGAAAGCTCCCACTGCCCCCAGCAGTAGCAGAAGGGCTCCGGCGATGAGCACCGCGATCCCGGCCTTTAGGAGGCGGCCGGTGGCGGCAGGCTTGACCGGAACGGCAGAGTAGGCCTATGGTAAAGCAAACAAACAACGTGATCTTCCACCCGAGAGTCACACTGTGACTGAGGGCCTTAGTACTTGATGCTGTAGCTGTGTAATTATGTAAGTGACACGTTAGAGCAATTTACTGACTGTGCTATAGACTTTTGAAAGTCAGGAAAAAGTACAACATTTTAGCCTTGGTCCCTAACTGCCCCCCCCAACCCCCCCCCGCACAGATACATAGATAGGTAGACTTCTATTTTCCAGTTTAAATGAGCCATAGCAATGCACCGGCCTGCGGAAACACTCACCGGAGGCATAAACTGCTGCAGGTCCTCTGGTCCCGCCGAGGCGATCGGTACTTTCTCAGAGCTCCCGGCCATGACTGGAGCCAAGCACCTGAGGAAGTCCCAGTCCACCAACTTCTCTCTCTCTCTCTCTCTCTCTCTCTCTCTCTCTCTCTCTCTCTCTACCCCCCCCCCTCTCTCTCTCCTCCCTCTCTCCCTGTCGTACAGGTTGTACGTGCTGTGACTAATAACAAACAGGTAAACTATCAACTTCAGTTGATGATCATCACGTTATGAGCCATCGTTAATTTATTCTTTCTTTCAGAAATGCGTTCATCATTTTTTCCCTTTGAAGATCATATAGGCTCCTCATTTAACTTACATGAGTTTCATTCCTGCTACTAACTTCAAGAACTTCTTCTCAGTAAGTTTCATGACAACCTCTGTGAGAAGACTAAGCTTTATTCAGCCATTAATGAGATGATGAAGGAGGAGTGAGGTTGTCTCCTCAAATTACCTTCGCACCGCCGCCCTCCCTCCCCCCCTCCCCCTTCTCTTTCTCTCTCTACTGTATGTTGAGGGTCAAAGGTGACTCTGGCGGAATGTGTCATGTTTTCTCCATGTCTCCATTGTGTTCTAACGAAAGACCTCGATCTTACCTCGTCCTTACATTCCATAAATCCGAGTCCAGAACTACTATCGCTGGTACTAAACATGCCCTGAATCCATGAATGATAATGGAGGGGGTGTGTTACGTAAGGGGCGTACCGTGGGCATTTGGCAGATAGACAAAAACCTCCTAACGGGATAGCAAGAAGATTTCTTTACAGGGGCTTCATGTTCTTTAACAGAAATGCTTGAATCACCATTAAACCTCCTCAGTTAGACTTTCTTGCATGCATGTCATCCTTTTGGAGGCGAACACTAAATGCGCCTTTACGCACAGTCGCCCTCAATATACAGTTCGTGACAATTCCATGCGCACAAACCAGGTGGTGATTTATGTAACGGAAGCCTGAGCATATCTTTTAATTATTGTATTAACATGCAGGTCTTATCCCGGGGAATTCACTTATTAAGTCCTTGAAAATGAAAGGAATATAACTGTGACGGTTTTCGCTCTTGATATGCATGAGACGACAGAGTGATTTGCTTGGCGTCTGCTCTGGCATCTCACCAGCAAAATCGCATTCACAAAAAGGAAAAAAAAAAAAGTCCACTGACCTTCTTCAGTGGACTGCAAGGACAGAGGCTCACTACTGCAATAACAGCGACGCCTGTTGGCTTTTACTATAGTGACTGACCGAACTGAACAAGGCATTCCCAAACGTCTCGCTTAGATCTCACGGACCATAATGTTTTATTTCTTTAAACAAACTCATAACGCACATGCTCAGAGTAATATTTCAAAGTTTATTTTCTCCCACAATGCTGTGATACTTAGAAAAAATCTGTACAATTATTATTGCATTCAAAGAACTTCATCATACATCCTTATCAACTTGATACACTGTGGGTCACTGGCCTTCAAACTGCACAGTTTCTGGGGCCATTTTAAATAGTCAGCATGCTTAAAGATCCATAATTACAATTCCTATTTACATTTCTTTGCTTAATTATTACTTTTATAAAAAATAAAGTCTCTGTATGTACAAAACTTGCATATGATACATTTCATGTCCAACAAAATGTCTCAGTGATTGAATGGACGTCCAATGTAGCTTTTACAATCAACAAAAACGCACAAATATTAAGATATAAACATATATAAACATATATATATATATATATGCACTCTCTCCACAGCAACAAATAACTTCAAATAGTTACATTATTCTCATTGTCTCATTGTCAATGAATCATAAATTAAAATTGTGGATACTATACATTTCTTTGAGAGAGAGCTTAGGTATGTGCACTTGTCCGTTTTAGACGTCATTGTTGGGACAGTGTGTTGGGGTGGGAGTGTAAACAGGAATGCTTATATCACTGATCTCCTGGACCCTGGCAGGCCTGGGTGGGGTGACCAGAACATAGTCATACTCTCTGTGCAGGACCTTCTCATACACGCTCTGCAGACCCACTGTTTTGGGGATGTGGGCCTGGTAGTAGTTGTCCCTGCGGTGGGGGTCCCGGGGCAGAGAGGCCGTCTTGGAGAGGCTGCTAAAGGAGGAGAGGGTTGGGGCTGGAGAGGGAGCTGCGTTGGCTCTTACTGCTGAGGGGCTCCAGCAACGATCCGAGTGACCCAGGACCTTACATTCGCTGGTGCAAGCCCAGAGAGCTAAAAGAGAGACGAGGAAGAAACGTTAGATTCAGTAACAAAGCTTTTCACCTAAATGATTGTATTTATTCAAAACTGTTTGGTTTTTGCTGTTGTTCTTACCATTTTGGCCACCCATCGGAGGAACCACTACACCATCTTTCTTCAGGCCGGTGTCTCCACTGACATCACTGTCACTATCATTGAAGTCGCTGTCCCCCTTGCCACTGTCTTTGCCACTGAAGGCCGGGTCCCTGGCAGAGATGGTGGTGTAAGAGTTCCCCTTCCAGATAGTGATGGGCCTCACTGCCTCCTTACCGTTCCCGTAGCCAGGCAGAGTGGAGTAACCCTGCAGGAGGATAAGAGAGAAAGAGAGCAGAGGTTAATGTCTGATAGGTGAACGCATTAGAGTGCTAATTGTTGTGTGCCATCCTACACATCCCCTCCCCACCTCGCTCCCACACGGCACAGTGTCCCAAAACTGAGTCTCACCTCGTGTTTATTGGCTCGGATCTTGCTGTTGCTGTCTGACTCATACACACAGGGCACCTCGCTGCCGTCCTCGGAGGCCGAACACATGTCGCTGCCCCCCGGGTGAGCCGAGGTGAACTCCCCGGGCTGGCTGCTGTAGGAGTGTCCATCAAAGCCCGCTCCTGCCCCGGCTCCATGGAGAGGCAGAAGCGGGTTGTCCATCACGTGATTCCTGCCCCGCTCCAGCGTGCCCTTCTCCCCGTACGAGTCGCTGTCTTCTCCGCTCTTGTCCCGCTTGCGCCGGTTGCAGGTGGTGGCGATGAGGATGATGGCGAGCAGCAGGAGCGTGCAGCTCCCCGCGAGGACAACGATAATCACCACCGACAGGTCCCACTGCGCGTGCACGTCCTCCCCGCTGTCTGACTGGTACACTGTCCTGTCACTCGGCGGGGAGCCCGCGATGATGAGGAAGTGGAGCGTGGCGGTGGAGGTGAGCGCGGGCCTCCCGTTGTCACTCACCGTCACGGTCACGCTAAGGGTTTCATCCACGTCGTGACTGAGCACCTGGTTGAGGTAGATCTCCCCGGTGGCTTTGTTAACAGAGAAGACGGAGGGTTCACCGGTGGCCAGCCCGTAGGACAACTCCGAGTTCACGCCCTCATCTGCGTCCCCCGCCTCCACCCGGGTGATGACGTAGCCAGCCGGTGCGTCCCGGGGCAAGAGGACTTCAGCGGAACCGTTATTGAGGGCAGGCTGGGTGATGACCGGTGCGTTGTCATTCTGGTCCACTATCCTCACATAGACATTGGCGCTGCCGGACAGGGGCGGGGAGCCGCCGTCGCTGGCCGTGATGCGCAGCTCCAGCTGTTTCATCACCTCATAGTTGAAGCTCCGGAGCGCGTAAAGCGACCCGCTGGCCGGGTCTAGTGACACGAAGGTGGAAATGGGAGAGCCCATGAAGTAGGTGTCCGCCAGTTTGTAACTGACCTTCCCGTTTAACCCCATGTCCATGTCCCGCGCCACCACTGTGGTGATGTAGGCACCAGGTGCGTTGTTCTCCACCACGGCCACGTCATACACCGGTTTACTGAACACCGGAGCGTTGTCGTTCTCATCAGTCAGTCTGATGGTGTACTGAGTGATGGTCCTGAAGGGAGGGGAGCCCAAATCCTCCGCCACTACTGTGAGGTTATATTCGGGGATTTTCTCCCGGTCTAAGGGGCTGGTACTCACAATCATGAAGCTGTCTTCGTACGCCTGCTGCAGTCTGAAGTGATCGTGTCCGTACAGGGTGCAGTGCACCTGCCCGTTAGCGCCCGAATCTCTGTCCGAGGTGCTGACCAGAGCCACGAAACTCTCTCTGGCCGCCGCTTCAGTGATGTACGCTATCCCCGCCGTGATGGACGTCATGGGGGTGATGGAGATCTCCGGCGCGTTGTCGTTAACGTCCTGCACCTGCACTACAATTTTACAGATGGCTGGGCTCGGATTCGGACCCAGGTCGGTGGCCTGGACGTCAAATTCGTACGTGTTCTTACTTTCAAAGTCTATCGGGCTCTCTAGGGTGAGACGTCCAGTCTTCCTGTCCACTCTGAAGAGTTGTCGTATCTCTGGGGGAACCTGGTTACCGAACCCGTACACCACCTCACCGTTAAGCCCTTCATCCGGGTCCTCGGCGTTCAGGTCCAACAAAAGGGAGCCCACCGGTGCGTCCTCGGGCAGGTCCACGGAGAAGCTGTTCCTGTCAAACACCGGGCTGTTGTCATTGTAGTCTTTCACCTTGACGTTGATGCGCGTTGTTCCGGTGCGGGACGGGTTGCCGCCGTCCATAGCGACCAGCTCCAGCGCGTAAGAAGCCTGCGTCTCCCGGTCCAGCTCCTTCATGAGTACCAACTCCGCATATTTAACCCCGTCGGCCCTGCTCAGCACGTCGATGGAAAAGTGGCTGTTGACGGAGATCTGGTAGCTTTGAATATAGTTCACCCCAACATCGTCATCCACAGCAAAGTCCAGCGGGATCCGAGTGCCCACCGCTGTGTTCTCGGAGATCTCCAGACTCGACTCTTTCCGGGGAAACTCGGGGGAGTTGTCGTTGATGTCCTTGACCTCCACCTCGACGTGGATGAGTTTGAACTGCTCCTTTGAGAAACTGACCACGTCGAAAGCGATGAGGCAGTGCAGGGTGTGTTTGCAGATCCGCTCCCTGTCTATTCTCTCCCCTATGGTCAGCTGCCCGTCGCTCTCCCTCAGACGGATGAAAGAGGAGTTGAACTGTTTCATCATCCTGAAATTTGTCCTGGAGCCTCCCGAGGAAAAAGGAGTGGATGAGATGTCCTTGGCCAAGTTTCCGATCACTGTCCCTGGTGCGTCTTCCTCAAATGTCTGATATTTCACCGTTTTTCCTTGTGTGGCAACAGCCAGGCTTACCACAAAGACGCACACGAGCACCAACAGCCCGTTCCACCCTATTTCTCCCATCTTAACACCTTCACTCCAAAATAATCTGATAATTCAGCAAACTGTCCAGTTTAGAGTTTAAACAAAGCGCACCTGCGAAAAAAAGCTATTCCTTCCCCGATCTTGTCGTCTCTCGGGGGCTGTTTTTAATATAGAGCAAGTAATAAATATTCCATATGTCTTTCAGAGCGCGCTCTGGATGCGCTCCGCTCTCTCTACTGGAGGTGTGCTGCTCTCTCAGCGCAAGAGGGCTGCAGTGTCTGCAGGAGGGTTTATATGGCGAGGCATGCAAATGAGGCGCGCTGTGACCAATCCGAGCTTTGAGAGGGGAAAAAAGGGGGACTTCTGAAAGACCTCTAAACCCTGTTTAGAGATTCCTGGACTGTGCGGAGAAACTTGGCACCCGATATGTGGGCTAAACGCGGGGCTTGATTTAATACAGCTACAGTTTCCTTTGCTTGTTTATGTTCCTCGGGCTGTTAAATGAGTCTGCGCACCGACACATGAGGGAGCAGAGATGCGCAGTGTCCCTGAGCTAGAGGACAAAGCGTTAGGATAGGAGGGTCTGTTCAGGATGCTATACCCCGTAGGCATACTTTCACTGTAGACGAGATTTATGCTTAAACACTGGTCGGTTGGATCCACACGCACGTGTTCTGTGTAGCCCACCAGAGTGAAAGCTCTTCAGGTGACCTCTTCACCTCTGATGAGAAAATAACTTTAATCAAGAGAAAGGGAGTTTATTTTTCTCTCACTCTCCAACCTCACAGCGCCCTGCTCCTCTCATTCACACATAGGATGTCTTATAACGCATGTTGACAGATCTCTAATGCTGAGACAGCTAAACGTGCTGATTCAGAAGAATGTGGTGTAACTGGTGCTAATAGCATCATTTTAGTGCTCATTTCATTCTCCTTAATAAGTTTCCCCAAAATCCCTCTGCCTTCCATTCTTCACCCCTTTGTGTTGTAATCCAGTAATTGTATCAGATCATATCCGAGGCGAGAAAAGGACTATATCCACTTAAATTTAGATTTTATTCTAATTCGGTCTCAGCTCAGATCGGCTCACGAGATGTCTTGTGCGCGGGAGAGGGGATTTTTTAATTAAAGCCAGTGTAACGGCCCCGGTTTAACATGCGACTCTCTGTGGCCTCGGCTGCCAGAACAGAGACGCGCAGGTGAACACACAGGCAGCCACTCACACAGCCTTCTAGGAACCCGTTACAAATGGGATTTGGCTGTAAACGCAGGGGGGATTTATCAGGATTTCAATAGTGAGATTATATCAAAGGCGTATGAAGCCCTCGTTAGTAGCTGCCGGATAATGGCGTGGCAGGGTCTCCCTTTGCAGCCGTCCATACTGGCATTGTGGCCCCTGAGCCGGTCTGTGGGGACCCTAACCTCGCTGCCTGTGTGCAGCCCTCCGCCTAACTGCAGCATAATGAGGCAAAGCCACATGCAGCTTTTGTATCGTCCCTCCATCCCCCGTCCTCCCCCCTCCTCAGTCCTGCCCGGTCCCTGCCACGACTCCTTTCATTACACAGAGATGGGAGATGAATTGCCCTGGACATCAGGGTCCCTCCTATTAAAATACATTTAGAGAGCGACCAGGGCCCCGTCACGGCTCTTTAAGAGATTTTCTCATTCTTCCCATTGGACTCAGTCTCTCTTTCTCTCTTTCCCTTTCCTCATTCACCCCCTCCTCTCTCTCTCTCACACACACGCACAGACAGCTTTTTCAGGGGCAACACTTGCCTTGGAGTGGAAGCTAATATCAGTTGGCATGTTCTATAAAGAACCCATCTGCCACAGAAAGTCAAATAGGAGACACCTGAATGGACAACATCTAGTCGAGCAGCCTGCATAGTTAGACACAGTCAGGCCTGTCCTAAAAGATAAGACACATCTCTCCCTGATTAATTAAGGACATCACAGCAAAAGTGGTGCAGAAATGTTGGCACCAGTTTTCAGTTAGATACTGTAGAAGGGGTTCAAAAGTGGTCACTAATTGACTGATTATGGGTGAACAACTAATTTAATACAGCTGTATGGTTCGTTATGATCTATTAATAGAAACCTTTTTAAATGACCACTTAGAGACTGTAAAGAAACTATTAATTGATGAAGATAAATGATGAAGACAACAGTTTTTCTCTGTCTCGTTGCATTAACGTGTTCACTGGTCTCACGTTACAATTTTAATTTAAGTTGTTTTTTTTTTTTGTTGAGGTGCTTGATTTCAGTTGTGCAAATGTAATGTTGTTATCAAAGCTCAAAGAGAACACTGATAACTCACTGGACGGTGCTGTTTGTCAGGCCCCTTCATTTGCAAAATAATTTTCATACTGTGCCTTACTTTCTAAGATCTGGACGGACGACTAAATCATTTCTCATCAGTCAATAGAGATAAAGTGTATCGCTTGTGTTCACACAGCGATAACATTTATTTCTTACACTCCAACCCAGCAATTTTGACACAGTCCCTTACTTTGCAGTCAAAAATACTATTAAAAACTTGAGAACTTAATACTGCATTGTCCATATTTGTAATGAACAGTAATGAAGTGTTCACTGCGGGGGCTGTGTGGGAATCGACCTGTTTCTTCTCATTTCTTTGTGTGTTTTGCGCGCGCAGGACTCCGGTGCTGTTCTAACACCGCGCAGCGTTCTCGCACGCGCAGAAACAGAGAACAATCATAAGCAAATGACACCATGTTCAGTCTCGCCTCGCGGATTAAACTCGATCCACGTGCACGTGCGCGTGCACTGAAGAAAACGTCGTGAGAGACTTCCTTTAGGCTCCGACACTGGGACAGGCTTTTGCATTCTCACACCCCAAAGCAAAGCTGTCGTTTGAAGGACACACACATCCAAAAAAAAGATAATTCCCTCACGTGACCACCGTGTCAGTCTCGGCCGTCTGCACGCGAGTTCAACAATAGCAGAATTAGAGGGAGTCTCCTAAATCCCCTCTATTCTGCACGGGACGTATTAGCATTTTCTTTAACATATATAAATATGTCTTTAGACGACCCCCCTCCTCTCCCCCCATCATCCTTTATGTCTCTTCTTCAGCATTGTGGTCCCATTTGCTCTAGTGATCTCCGAGTATTTGGGGTCTGAAGCTGGTCGCCCGATCCCTGCCTCTTGTTGGGGCTTAACTCATTGAGATGGAAATAGCCTGTTTGGTCTCTTTTGTCCAGCAGATAAGCGATGGAAAGAGAAAGTGGGGAGGGGAGGAGGGTGAGAGAGGAGATATGCGTGTGTGTGTGTGTGTTTGGGTCTAAACTAATCGATCACAGCTCTGAACCCCGGTAACCCCCCCTCCCCTTTCCCCTCTCAGCTAACCTTTTCTTAACTCGCGTGCCATCACAAGCACAGAGTCCTAATTGGTTCCCAACACTAATTATCCAATTATCGCCTCTCCAACGGAGAGCCGCACTCCAGGGCTCGTCTGGATAATGGCCTCATCCTCTACACTATTGATGAAAATGATTAGGAGTGAATGCACCCATCAGAGTGCAGCACTTGAGAAACTTGTGTCATGGCCCCAGTATACAGAGAACTGCACTTCACTTATAGAGGGTAGATGGAAATTGAATACATGGTAAAGTGATGAGCAGGTTAATTATGTCCCTTTGTGTCATCTTTACATGGTCAGAAATACAGGCTGCAGCTCCAGCCTCCAAATCTGTTAAGCTTATCACAGTTAAATATTCACTTTAATTGTTATGTGCATAAAATATGTAGTTTCTTTGAGGAAATGTGTGGAAATTATGTGGTGGTAAGTTGCAGCAGATGTTGCTGATGTTTCCTCTGAACTTTTTTCTGAAGGTTTCCAATGTGTGCCACCAGTGTACACATTAATAAAACCCCAAATGCAAAATTTGCACCTTAATAAATCATGGTACGAGTGAAAGTTGCTTTTTTCATGAGACTATTCAAAGGAATAACAACTATACTGCAAATTGGAGATTGAAATAACCGTTTATAGCTCATCTTCTCTACGTTTTTACAGAACTTTCCACCAATAGTTTACCCACAGTCCCTAAATAGGTGACATCAAATTAATGCATTTAATTACACGCTTTAACTAAAACACCATTGATCGTGGTAGATTAAGTGGACATGTTTGGAGACTATTTTGCATTTTGATTGCTGCCAGTATTTTACATAACGGTGCGACAGACAGTAAGTTGCGGTGGATCAGGCCTGAATGGAGCAGCAGGGATTGAGTGGCACCAGAATGACACCAGACTGATAACGTCCAGTTACATTAAGCATTTATTCTCTTTTCTCCATCACTTTCTCCTTTTAGTTAACTTCTGCTCTGATCCATCACCTTCCAGCCCATCTGTCGCTGATAGCTGCAACACTTTGAATAAATTCCTCCCGACAAACAAAACAGTTAACATCTCATGAATACAACTTTTTACACCCCACACAGATTGTGGGGAAACTTTAGGGCCAGTGGAGTAAGTAGTGTAAAGAAATCTGTCCGGAGACACTCCCCTCTTCACTTCCACTTCATTACCAGTATTGTGCACGGGAGCGCGCAATCTGTGCGGCCGTCCCCGCCCGGCCCCGCCAGCTTTCTAATGAGTTTGCAATGATGATTTAAAGGCTCGCACGGCCCCTTTCCCTCCAAACCTCTCCCACCCCTCCTCTCATTCTTCCTTTCACTGCTTTTGAGTCTTACTCGCTTTTGTCTAGAGCTGTTTCCATCACTCTCCGTGCCGGAGCGGGATTCAGGGGAGGTCAGGAGGAACGCACATAAAGATTCACGCATCAGGCTGAATAAAAGAACGATATATAGGGGAGTTGCATGGGGCCAAGCTTGGCCCCTGTCTCAGTCTAGTTGTGGGATAGAAGTAGAGGCTTGAATTTGAATTTGGTCTGAGGATGTTTTTGTAAAAGTTTCTCCAAAGGAGGCACAGTTCCTCATTTTAAAGACAGTTTTAAAGTTAGTGTGTGAGCTAATGAATGGCTCTGGGGCTGTGTGTGTGTGTGTGTGTCCAAACACCTGATCGTTGCACTGAGCCAGATTGTGCCGTGCTTTGGATGAACAGATGGGGGTGGATGAGTTAAGAGAAGCATGGAGGGAGGGAATGGCAGACGTCTGGATATCACTCATGTGAAGTTATGTCTCTCCGTCTCCTCTACCCTCCATGTGCATTCAAAAAAAATAGACAGCAGCGTGCAGATGAACTGGATTTGATGTGTGGAGTTGTTGTAGCCAAAAGCAGGTTGGTAGCCATAAGTGCCTGTGATAATCTTTCAGTCAATGAGACATTGTTTTGGACATATAGAAATCTACAGGGAAAAACCTTTTTCTGGCCAAATGGTTCATTTAACATCCTTGTGATGAGACTTCACTAATATTGTAGTCACAGCAGCACCAGATGCACGACACAGCACTACTTCTTACAAAAAACAGATACAGTGTTAAACTGTGAGCATCAGGGGCAGCGCTTATGTGGAAGCATTAAACTAATGCTTTGTAACTTTTTAACAGCTGCTCCAGAGACAGATCAGCTCGATCACACACAGTTATTTAGAGGTGACAAGTGTGAGACGGAGCGAAGAATCAACGCTGAATAAGTTGTGTTCACACAGCTTTTAATAGCAGCTCGATTCTCCGGGTGGCAGTGGCAGTTTCTCATTACACCACTTCGGTCCAGTGTCTCCGCTGTAGCGATTGATTGATACTGTATTGAAAAATTGTTATTCCATGCTGAGAGAGAAAAGAAATTCTAACGCATTTGATCAGACACAGATGTTTCATGTAGCACCACCATTAGGCCAAATTTGTTACTTCTCCAGTGAATCATCTACTAGTTGGATTGGATGAAAAACAACCTCACACATCTGCTAGTATGTGGACTTTTTATATTGCTGGGTGCGTTAAAATGTGGAAGCTCAAACCAAATGCCATCAGGCCACTCCTCACAGTCTTCATAGAGCTGGCTCAGGTGTCAAACTCAGTGTTGGTTCTGGGCTAGAGTTAGTGCTGGTTTCTCCTGACTTTGCGAACCTACAGTGCCTTCCAAACACTACTGGTCACGGGCACTGCTTGTTGTGATCGTGATGCACAGCGATTATGTTTCATACATTTTTGATTGCTACAACTGAATGTCAGATGTTAATGTTTGCAGCAGTCTTTGCAGTAGATTCCCATCACAAATAAAACCACTTTGAAGCTTATTAGCGCTTTAACTTTAAGCAATAACCCAATAACCTACTTTGTAGACTCCATGAGTCACACAAGACAATCACCAAGCGCATTAGCAGCCAAGGTGGAAATGCTTCTTGAACTTGCCTATTTGATAGGCAACAGAACTCCCACTCTCACTT
Source organism: Ctenopoma multispine (assembly GCA_034779795.1). Lineage (NCBI taxonomy): Eukaryota > Metazoa > Chordata > Actinopteri > Anabantiformes > Anabantidae > Ctenopoma > Ctenopoma multispine. The sequence goes on along the minus strand of JAUYWH010000009.1, from coordinate 4,862,251 downwards.
ACTTTGTAATTCCTCTCTCTTATCTCCTCTCCCACTCTTCTTCCATCTTACCTTTCCCCATTTCCCTCTACTGCTACTTTTTCTTGCTGTTTCAAGTCCCCATAGTGCTATTTAAAGCAAGGCACAGAGCTATATTAATGTGACTAAAGAGGATTGTACAGGTAACACAAGTCCAGTTGGCTGTGAAATCAGTGGTGCGGTTATTCTCTCACAGAGCATTAAAGCACCCTCTGTTTATGGAGTCACCCTCTATCAGCAATACTATATAATTCTCTTTGAACGTTACAGCACATGCCTCAAATAAAACAACACAAAATGTGAGGGGACACCACACACAGCCACACATGGAGCACACAGGCTCCTCTCTCTCACACACACACACACACACACACACACAGAAGGCAGGCTTCAGTGCATGTGCACACAACCACAGCATTATGTGTGTCATCGCTGCATGTGCCAGCAAGACTCTGAAGGGAAGGCATTGTTTTCCCTTGGGAGTAAACAACCACATATTCAACAAATAGTCTATATGCACTAAAATGCCCCACACTAACAAAAAATATTTCTTGGCTCACTATAGGGCTAATCAATATTTCAGCAGCCCAGCCTTGATTGTTCATGCAGGCGTGGGAGAGGGTAATGAGGCAAAGCTGCAAAGACAATGTGCTCACAAAAGTAGGCTATCTACTAAATGACAAAAATTATCTTTCAGATCTCCCGGATCAGTCACACTTTGCCCAGGACGAGATGCTGCTGAAACGAATCGCTCGAGACCTTCCGCTGCACGACAGCTTATGAGTAGGCATATCTGTCTGTGCTCGCACAGATGTGGTTCCCTCTGATCTGGTGTGTCAAAGTCCTCACACCTCATATGGCGTTTGTTGTTGCCACACTTTGAATTGTACTTTATATGGGAAAACGTGGTATGCAATTAAATTGATGGACTGACCTTGAACTGCGTGCTTGGAGTTGTTTTGTTTGTTTTTTTTAATTCAGTATTTAAAAAGATAATCTGCACTTAGGTTCTGCAAAGTACTGTTGGTACAGTATCCAAGTCTGATGTTAAATCTCCCAAAACTGCTCTCCACACAGAGAAAACCTTTTAACTCCACACTTGTTTAATGAAGTCCTGAAATAAAAAAGTGTTATGGTTGCAGGGCTGTGAATTCAAGTGATAAAGTTATGAAACACTGTTAGCCTGCTACACATTGGATCTCCGTCGCCATCAAAGAGAAAAAACAAGCTATGTAAACACAGAGATCGTTGCAGGCACAGAAACACACAGCAGGCAACATCCAATTATCTTTGCTCACAATAAATGAGGAATAGTCAAATTAGTATTGGGTCTAGGAAGTGTGCTCATAAAAAAGCAAAGGAAAACATCCTCACTCACTATTCCTCACACACCCTCGACACAAAGCCAAATGTAGGCTATTTCATAAAACTACAACCCCATGTTATCAAAGCGCTCCCTGCAGAGGCGTTATTCTTGATCGCTCCCCCCATCTAAGCGCCCTATTTCTCCACATAGTCATCTTTGTTTGCAACACTTGTCTCGCGTCACTGAGAGGAAAAAGCCCGCGCTCGATTCATCTTAACAGTTTGTATGTCACTGGTAAAAAAAAAAAGAAAATGGGTGAAACTTTAAAAAATTCAAGCTTTGTTGCCAGAGAACAGAAGGCTGACAAAGTTTTATAGAGGCAGCCATGAAGTTCTGCCTCATTAGATAGAATAGCTGTTCTATATTCAGGGTCTCTGTGGGGCTAACAAACGCAATGAGCGGGCCAAACTCGGTTTGTTCCGCCAGAGCAAGGGCCTTTTTGTCTGCGTTTGGTGGGTGGGGTTGGCTTCAGTACTGGGGCCAGGCGGGCCCTTCAAAACCTGGATTTCACCACAGCTGAGCAGATTATATTAGGAACAGAGTCTATGTAACAAACTACATAAGAAACCCTGTAGGATTTCAAGTTCCAGGTCTTGTCTTTAAGTGATCCAGTTAGTTACATCACTGCAGAGACCCAGATTGATGTCTACCATGAAGTTAAATGCATGTACATCACATTAGGTACTTACACTGTGGTACCAAGGAACCCCTAATATGTCGTGATCTGTGTATTTCTTGCCATTGCAACTAATAAGAAATGTGATTAACTTATTCATTTATAATATTTTTCACAGAACCTAAGACGTTAATGTTGGCCTTTGTTAAACGTATCATTTAGCTGGCTAACTAGTTTCAGTTACATTGCAGAGAACCAGTTCTGGCTGTTGGAAAAAGGGTTAATAGTTGAGTGTTTAGCAGCTAAAGAACCTCAAACATTTGTGGAGGTCAAAAGAGAGTCAGTAATGGACTCGCATTCATATGGTGGACACAAACATGAGTCCAACTGAATACATCTCTGTGAATAGGCAACTGATTTCTATAACAAGTCTGCCATATTCACTTTATAAGGTCATGAGAATCTATTATTATTGTTATGTTTACTTCCACTTTAATTCATTCTATGAGAGTTTTATTGTATGACAGATCAAGTCAGGCAGAGCCCCTGTATACAACTGAAAACAACTGTACAATGAAGGTTTCTATATAATAAGACATCAGACATAGGATAGCTACAAAGATCTAAGGTTATCTAAGATACTGCACCAACAAAACAGCTTGAATTTCTGTAACTGTTACTTTCAGGCCTTCAACGATATAGGACATCCACAGAGCTTTTGTTGGATTTAGATAGAGTATATAGAGTGGAGCCATTTACATGGCAATGTTTATTTTTCACATGCATTTATATTTTTAGAAGTGGTATGAAATCCAGAAGACAATGGCACTGAATATTTAAAAAAAATCCACTGACTGAGTTTAAGGACATATCTTAGAGTTGTCCTCCCAAAAAAGATTAGAGGATTAGGAAACCATCTCGAAGTTGCTGTTTCATGTCTGTGTCCTAGATTCAGCTTGATATCCTTTGATTGCAAAGAAAGACACTCGGGCTATGGTGCTGTGGGCCAAGATAATGGGGAGAAATGTGCACAGTGTCATTATTTTCATCTTATTCTGTAGCAGTCATTTATTATAGGCGGTATTTCATTGCTAACCTAATAGGCTTAGTCTCTATTCACGTTGGCTCACTCATTATGGGCTAATAATGCAAATATTATACAGGCTATTAGAGGTGTTTAGCAGGCTTGTGTCTGAAGACGTGGGTATTTGTTGGGCAGATGGAGGTAGCTCCGGGGCTGCCCTCACCCCTGACCCCCTACAGATGTCCCAAAAACCCCAGTCAGAGCTCCGTCACAATGGCGTGGAAAATCAGTAATACGCCGGAACCAACTTGTCAATACGCAGAACAATTGGGCGCGTTTGAGCGCCACTTCTGGCTGCGCGGCGGCGCTCGCTGCTGCGCGAAACACGCCGCGGTTACAGAGGGGATCAAAGAGGGAGAGAGGCATGCGGCGCCTTTCTGCGAAGGCCTGTTTGACCGATGGCTCTCGCCTGAATGGGGCTCTGATGGTCATACATAAATTAAGAGGTTAAGTGAGCCATCAGGAACAAATGTTTGCATTTATTAACTAAGGATAATAACTCCCAGCGGTGAACCCGCAGCCTGGCTCTCCCTTTCTAAGCGTGTTAGAAATTACCTTCAGTTCTGTTTATTAGTTTAGGATATTGTTACTCTGAATATCTACATCAGTCAAATCTTATGAACCTGGACAAAGATGGACTAATTATCTTACAATATAAGATGAATGTAAAGAAGAGCACATGCACTGAAGCAGCCTGTGGAATACCAATGTCAGAAGCCACGTTGGGAATATTATGGTCTGTTTGCTTTATTAAGACACTCATAGTGTGGTAAATGGTCAACCAGGAATCACTTGTATGCAAAAGCGTTAAAAAACCAGTGAGCTGGAGACTTCATTAAGACATCAGAGACTGAAGCGTTCACCATGCTCGTTACACAGAACAAACATTCCCACTCACATGTGAGGAGGGATCCCGCAGGAATGCAGGAGGCAGGTGTAAATTTAAACTGTTAATGAGGCGCATCAAAAGCATCAAAGACGCACCGTGCTGAGCCATTCTACCATTAGTCCGTACGAGACAAAAGCCATCAGAGACTTTTCCTCGCTAAACGGTGCAGAATGGGTCCGAGCAGCGGGAGTTATATTGTAGCCGCAAACCCCCCGCGGACTGCACCGGGATAACCAGCCAAGAGTTTAGACTCTAACGAGACAGATGAAACGTCGACTATTGGCCGGACTGCAGTTTATGATCTGCTTCTCGGGAACACGCCTATTAGTATGGACAGCTACAATGAAGTAAACACCTCATGGCAATTCAGACAGTTATAACGTAAACTAGACCTATAGAGCGACTATTTCACATTTATGACCATCAGTGGTGGTAGGAATACATAAAGTCAATACTCAAGCAATCCCCAGCAAGTGTAAGTACCTCTTACAATTCATCACTCAAGTCAAAGTGCTCATCACATGCTTTAAAAAGTAAAAAAAGCAGAGTATGGAGTAAATGGTCTGAACAGTCTAAACATTCAAACCACAGAGTCAGTGGTTCCTGGCCACATACTGAAGTGTCCCGGACATAAACCCCGAATACAAGGCACCTTACATGGAGCAACGTGTCCACAAGAATTTTCCCAAGGGGATTAATAAAGTATGAATTATTATTTTGGTATCACTTTATAATAATGTGCAGAGTGAGGAGCTATGAAACAAGATCAGAGGTGTAAGTTAGAGCTACTGTGATTTAAAAAAACCAGACATTTTAACGTTTCTATTCACATGGAGCATCTGCTGGTGTGAACCATGCCTCTCAGAAAGAGAGATCTCAGAAGACGCAGAGAGCTGTTGATTTGCATAAAGCTGGCAACAGTTACAAAGACTTCAGATGTTTATCAGTCCACAGTTAGACAAACTGTCTATAAATGGAGATGGTTTAAATGTGTGGCGTCTCCTGTAGAAGCGTCTCCAAAAGCACAACACAGAACTCAAACATAAAGAAGAAGCCCAGAGTAACAGCTAAGGGCTTAAAGAAATCATTAGAGCTGATTAAACATTGCACCGCACTGCAACCCGAACACGTGGTTCCAGTGGTGTGGCACCGTGGGAGGAGCATCATGATTCAGAAAGACAATGACCCTAAGTATAACGTTTGAAAATACAGGAAGCATTGTTTGAGATTACTACGGTCAAAAGAGGTTCAACCATTAAATCCAACAGTTCACTCACTTCCACCAGCACTGGGAAGGTTTTTATTGGCTAGATTTATTTCAGTTAATACAGAAAAAGTTATTGAAAGGGATTTTTTTATCTCCCAGTGACATTTGATCACTGCCATGTTCTAGTCAGTGGTTGTAGAAGTATTCACGTCTTTTATTCGAGGAAAAATTCAAGCATTACCATATTGTAGAAATATGTCTGCTCACGTTAGTGAAAACAATAGTACTCAGTAAAAAAAAGTACCAGTGCAACAGTGTAGAATTTCTTGGCCAAGACCAGTGTCGGGGAAACAAGCGGAGACTGAAATAAACCAGGATACAAAACCCCATAAAAGATGCAAAGTGGTGATTTAGATTTCAGTTTGTACAGATATTATTTATTTGTGAAGTAACCTGTAGTCAAATTTGTGTTGTGGGGTAAAAATGCAATAATTCCCTCTAAATGTCAGTGAATTGGAAATAAACAAGTAAACTTGTAGTGAACTACCACAAAACCATACCTCAGTACTGTTGTGTATGTGCAGTAAATACACTTCATCACTCTTTACCTCACTCGGTACCAATCAATATTTATTATGAACATCTCTTGTACATGATACCAGTGGGGGGCGGCTGTGGCTCAGGAGGTAGAGCAGTCGCCGTAGGATCGGTGGTTCGATTCCCGGCTCCTCCTGTCATATGTCGAAGTGTCCTTGGGCAAGATACTGAACCCCAAATTGCCCCCGGTGTGTCAGGTCAAGCTGCATAGCAGCTCTGCCATCGGTGTGTGAATGTGTGTGTGAATGGGTGAATGAGAAGCAGTGTAAAGCGCTTTGAGTACCAGCCTAGGTAGAAAAGCGCTATACAAGTGTAGACCATTACCATTTACCAGTCCGGTGTACCTCCTGCAGCCAATCCTTTGATAAAGTGTAGGCGATACTAGCTTGGTGGAATAATAATATTTCTTTTTTTCATCTGAATGATATTTACATCATCTATCAGTTGTGGACCAGAAAATAAACTGTTATACTTTTTTATATTCAGAGTGACCTTTTTCCTACATGCCTCTGAATTCACAGATGCAGGAGAACAAAAAAACTTACTAGCAATGGAAACCAGTCCTGAACGTTCACTAATACACTGCAAATTGTCCTAAGGCGCAGGAATAACATATTTGAATGATGAAATCCAGCATGATTCTCTTTGGCAAGCAAACTCCCATAAATCCTTACGTCTCAGCAGGCATGTAGGGGTGGGTTTGGGGAAATTAGGTGTACGTGTGTCTGTGTGTATATCTCCCCGAGGGCTGATGGGAGGCTTGCGTGTGCATATGTGCACTTGCTGTAGGTGGTTACACGTAGAATCAAAGGCAGCTTATGCAAATGAGCGCGTGTGGCCAACTCGAGGGACGGCGACTGAGCCTCACACAGCTCTACCAGTGTTTTACCCGACTCTAACAAGGCACAGTGCGCCAGCAGGGCTGAGCAGCAGTTCATAGCCATTAGACAAGTCAATGGGCCTTACGCGAGGCAACACAGAGGGCCCTGCTGAGTCTGAAGATGCGGTGCAGTGGAAGGAACTAGCGATAGTCAGGTCTGTGGATGACTCCTTCCCTTTGAGGACTTGATAGGTGGCATCCATAGTGTGTGACACATTGGCATAGCAGTCTGATGTTTGAGAGGATTGTCAGGGGGATAACAAACAAGAGGGGCTGTCTCCTTCTCCTCTCCTGTCCTCTCCTCTCTCAGCTTGTCAGTCATTTTTCATCCGTAGGACAGTGAAGGTGGTGCGCCTCCGAAAGCGTGGCCTACTTTCCTGCTCTCACACAGAATGGAAATGAGATCGACTTATTTCTTTGCAAACGTCTGTCTGATTTTAATTAACATCACACTCATTGTGATAAAACAGCGCTCTGTCTATATCTTACAGCAACGAGTTCCCACATCTGCCTTCTGCGTGTGTGTGTGTGAGGGAGTGACAAAGACAGTGAGCTGAAATCCATAATTTAACCAAATGCCCATGAGCTGCACAAAGCAACACTGATTTCAACACGCGTCTCTCAGGTCTCACATGAAGTGTTGCTGTGGGTGTTTTCTAACACACGCACACACACACACACACACACTCAACCTACTCCTGTATTTTTAATTGTTGTTCATGTTCCCCGCTCCCCCCAAACATATAGCATCATAGAGTTCACTGTTTTGCACCGTGGCACTCTCCCTTTCTTCCACTCAGTGTTTGTCATACAGCACAGTATGTGTATTTATAGCATATTCTGTGAGACAATGTAGTGCATTTGTGTGTATTCATTTGGAAATAATAACATTGACAACTGCTTGAGAGATGGAGGGGTTGAGAGAGGGAGAGGGACTCATTTTGAGCATGTACCCACTAACGAGCTGTATTGTGCTCCAGGCGATGTGTATGATAGCTTGAAGCCGCTGTGTGTGTGTGTGTGTGTAAGTTTGTGTATAAGTTAGTGTGTGTGTACATACCTATTTATTGGCAGCTGAGGGATCTTAACAATCTCTCATTTTTTTTCTAATTTTTATGTGCTACTCTCCTCCCTTCCCTCCTCTCATTTTCTTCCCTTATTTCTCCCTGTCTCTTACCCTTTCTTCTTCTTACTTTCCTCACCACCTATCTCTTCTCCTCCACCATTTTCACAGTCAGAAGTATGTTTTGTCCTATTACAGCCCAAACTCTCTCCACTGTGCCATTGTTTAGAGTGTAATGCATTATCCATCTCCATTCCACTTTGTTCACTCCACTTTACCTCAAGTAGCTGCAACATATGAGCAACACGCACTGAAACACATGCACACACACACACACACTCATATGCGTACACGTAGCTCCATGATCCCATTAGCTTTAATATTTCAACAGCTTCATAGCATTTGCCATCGGCCTTGTCACCGCCTGTTCCCCGGGGACACAGATCCTAGATCAGCCCAGCTTGTCCTCACCCTCCAACATCACCACCAGGACGGGGGAAAGCACTCAGCTGACCTCGAAGCTGAGCTTGAGCCCAGCATTCCCGGGAGTCCCCCTCTTCTTTTTCTCTCCGCCCTCCCCACCTTCCCAGCCGCTGCTGTCATCTCAAGGGAGGAGCAGCAAGAGGGGACAGGGAGGAAAAGAGGGCTAGAAGGAGGGGAGAGTGGAAGAATGCAGAGGCAAGTTGGTGGGAGGAGAAGAGGGAATGAAAATAAGATGAGCAGAAGAGGGAGAGATACAGAGAGAGGTTGTGTGGGTGGGCTATGGGGTGCTGATTAGGCCCTTGGTTTGAAGTGCTCAGCGCCTTCTGGATGTGCATGAACTCACACACACATTGTTTCACACCGTCTTTATAACTCATTCAGCGTTACAAAGGCTTTAGAAGTATACGGTGAGGACAGTGCACCGCGTTTAGGCATTCTGTTAGAAATTCCCCGCTGTTTGAGGTGGAATATTTCCCTTTTGTTCTGAAATTCATGCCTGTGATCAATTGGATGGAAGGTCTACTGCATAATAGAGCTCCCTGTATGTGTGTGTTCGTATGTGTGTGTGTATCTGTGTTTTATCTGCCTGCCTGTGTCTGTCCATCTGTGTGTGAAGAATAGAGATGAATGTGAAGAATCGGACAGAGCTGTCTGATACGCCAGGCAGAAATTTGTCTTTGTGATCACCGGAGGCATAGAAAACCTCATCACAGCACGCAGCGCTCTTTTGTACTCGGACTACAAAATTCTCTAACTCAGCTCTGTCATTTAACCAGGGTCTGACCATTCGTTAACTATACGGAGGCTGTGAAAGCGTGAAGACACACAAATGCAGGCGCACACACCCAAACAGCATAAGCTATGTCCTGGGAGTTATAACTCATGCATGATCACTAAATGGAAACATTTGTTATCTCCACAACAATACAGCCAGAGGAGCTGAATTTTTTATGACTCCCTTGGCCCCCACCAAATCCCCCCCAACCACCAACCCACCCATACACACGCACACACAGAAACGCTTGCCACACGCTGGAGCTCACAGGTCATTCTCCTGTGAATAAACCCAACGACGACGCGTCCAGGCATAAACAACCACACAACACCTCCCTCCTCAGACCCCGAACCTTCATCAAACATTAAAACCTGAAGCGGGTGTGCATACACCTGCGTGTGCACACAGACACACACAGACACGTGGGGGCCTTCACGGCTTGATAAACGTATGGTTATGAAACATTAACACGAATATATCCCCATTGTCTCGCTATAAAACATTTAGGTACGTGTTTAGACTGATACATGCTCTCACTGCTCATCCTCTGCTCACATAGGCTAAAGATTCACCCTGACCCCTAAACGTGTCTCATCTGCTGTTTGGTGGAAAACCCTCAAAGTTCTGACCTACATAAGAGACATGGACACGCCCACTGTCATTTCATCTCAATAAAAAACTGTATCAGTGGTTTTTGCATATTATATTTTCCGACTGATCCTTCCGGGCAGCAACTAGCTTCCAGTTTTTTATTGTTTTAATTATTTGTTAAACTTCACATTAGTTTTACATTGTAAAGTAGTGATCACTAGCAACTTTTTAAAATACCACCATGGTGCATTCACACATATGGACAAAAAGTAGCTGTCAGTGTTTGGCCCATCTTTTCCAATCTGTATATGAAGAGACTACAGCAGTTCTATGATTTGGTAAATGTTGTTTTTCTCTCCTTCAAGACTGACACAGCCTCCAGAGTGTGTAAATCTGAGAATGTGGGCTCATCTGTCTTCAACACATGCTCAGTGGGAGGAGGATTACCTGTTTTGGCACTTTAGTGTGGTGGAGGTAATTGCAGAAATAAGAGGCTATTTTTTGCACACGCACAAAAAAAAAAACATTTTAAAATTTAACTGGCTTAATGTGGATGTGGACAGGCACAGTGATGCTAGCATCAGCATGACAACAACAAACGTATATTGGCAATAGCTGTTTACATGCACGTAAGCAACCAAGTGACAGTCAGTCAACGTGTACATGCAGCAGATGAGTAATGAAATGATCAAATTGGAAGCATGACTCAGATTTTACCTGTGCAGTGACAGAAAATGCTGTCTGCGCAGTGAACGAAAGATAGACACAACACAGCAGCTTGTGTTAGCTTCAGTTTTAGACAAGCTTTGGTTTAAATACAAGACGACATCGCTCTCTGTAGTTTGTTATTTTATCCAGCCACTCTACCTGTCTGCAGCCTTTTGTCCTGCACATGCAGTCTTGTAAAAAGCGGATTAGAAATCTGGTTACATGTATACTTGGCAAAGAAATCTACACGAAAATGGTGTTTCCCTAATCCCATACCAAAATTATTGTAACAATATACGCTACAATGAATACATTTGCCAAAATTTTGACCTACTGATGTTAAAGGTGAAGAATCATCAATATTCACTGACATTTACTCTCTGGCAGCTGACACGCAGACAGTGTCATCCCTACCTTAAGCATACATCTAGCAACTTGTTTTCGGTCTGTATGGACCTTTTTATGACTAGATTCAACCTTTTTCACAGCGGTGTCCAAGGCTGCGTATTGTTCACCATGTCTGATGTTCTGCCATCGTGAATTCAGTCCTTTTTCGCTCCAGCCTTGAAAAGAACCACCGAAGAAAGTTTTCAAAATGCTCTGAAAAATAAGGGTGACAAAATGTTCTCAGTGAAAACTTACCTATTTCAACCTGGTAAGCCTCTGCAAGCTGAATTTCTATATGAAACGAACGGAGAACAACAGCTGTCGGGAAGGTGGGAAATGAATCTCAAATCTCACGGCAAACTTTGGCAAATGATCATCAGGAACACAAAGTACTGTACACACAAGATGTAGTTAATGGGCTCGAGGATTTAAGCTCTAATGTTGGCTGCTTTATTGCAAGCGGAAAATGGAGATAGATAGATAGATAGATAGATAGATAGATAGATAGATAGATAGATAGATAGATAGATAGATAGATAGA
>JAUYWH010000009.1:4819405-4851038 GCA_034779795.1 Ctenopoma multispine | reverse complement strand
ATAGATAGATAGATAGATAGATAGATAGATAGATAGATAGATAGATAGATAGATAGATAGATAGATAGATAGATGTTGCTGTGTTGAGACACACACTCAGAAAAGAGCCACAAAGCTGCACTGTGAAGAATAGTTGGACAGAGAATGGAAAGAGACAGAGAGAGGTTGAGTGAGCCATTGGACACACACTTGCAAACTTAACCTAAATCATCATTGGAAAATCATTAGAAATCTGGCAAAGTAGAGGGGCACAGATTGAGGGACAAGCCCCCCATTCAAGCACACACAAAGACGGATCTGCACACACACACACACACACTAGCACACTCACAGAGAGGCAGCCGGGTGGAAGGGAAGTGGGGCGGTTCCAACGACACACTGCTGCGCGCACACACACACATACACATGCACAGAGCCCCAGCCTCAAAAACAGCCCTCCTTACCCCCCCACCCCCACCCCGCCTGCCCCGCCCACCTCCGTCGACATTTATTGCTCCTTCTGTGTGAATGTCTTCAAGTTTCATTCACATGTCAGCCATTGTGTGCGTGTGTGTGTGTGTGTGTGTGTGTTTGTCACTGTGAATGAGTGCTCCATTAGTGATTCATTTGTGTGTAGTTAACCATTGTGGAGAGGAGGCAACATTTTATTTGTCTGAACCCAACCCTGACCATATGGCAACACCTTCCCCTGCTCACTCCTCTTCCTCCCCTGCACTTTCCTCTCCTCCTTCTCTGCTTCTCCCATTGGACTTTACACTCCTTCGTCTCCCTCTTTTTTCCTCCCAGTTCATCTGTTCACCCCCTCTCCTCTGTGCTTTTTGCTAAAAAGTTGCCTGCCTGCCTCCTTCCTTTAGCTTTAGGAAAGCCGCCATGCAGCGTGTGTGTGTGTGTGTGTTGTAGGTCGACGGGGACAGGCTTTTTTGGCTGTCAGCTACAATCAGACCTCACGTGTGCCAGTAATGTTGTGTATTGTCCGAACACATCACGAGAGGAGCATCTGAGACGTCCATTAAAGTTCAAAGCAATTTATCACCATCTCCCTGCCCTCCCCCCTCGCTCCTTACGTCTCCCATCATCCCTCACTTCCTCCTCCTTCTCCCGATGCTGTCACTGTCTCCTCCTTCTCTTCTCCTCCTTCCACTTCTGTCTCCATCCATCACATCCATCCACTCTACCTCCTCTGCCTAAATTAAAATTCAAGTAAGATTAATCAGTCTGGCTTTAATTTCTTAGCTAAGCAGGTTGTGCAAGGTGCAAAATGTAAATATAATTCAAAATTAAGACACTAACATTTCAGCAACACTCTGTCAAACTTCTGTCTCTTATTCTGTTTTGTATGTGTCTGTCTCTCTGCCTCTGTCTGTCACACTTGCTAATGTACAATGCCCTTGACATCTTGAGTGTGATTTGTGACAAGCTGAAGCTCCTGAAGGCTTTGAGCGTATATGTCCAAGTGTGTGTGTGTGTGTGTGTGTGTGTGTGTGTGTGTGTGTGTGTGTGTGTGTGTGTGTGTGTGTGTGTGTGTGTGCGCTAGCACGTTTGTGTGTTACCAATGTGACAGGAGCCACCCTGGGGTATGATAACTTTGGACGGTGAGTTTAAATACTGGCCTTAACAACTGACAGCTCTCTAACACCCGTTCAACAGCCGTTCAACATGCGTGCTCGAGCTCTGTTTCGCAAACACTCGCCCACACATGTTCCAGCCTTGACAGTAAGTAGCTTTCCCCAGCATACATGGCTGTGTGGATGTGTGTGTGCCGTAAATTGTATATGTGTCTCTCTATGAGTATATTTGTGTGTGTGTGTGTGTGTGTGTGGGTGAGTGAGTGTGTGCGTGTATGTGTCTGCACATATGAGACACAAGGTTGGATTTGGACTTGTTTTTAATCAGTGGGATTTTGCAAATGGCCTCGGGCTTCTCCCAGGGACTAATTAGTGATGTGACTTCGGCATAATAAATAAACACACATACTCTCTAATGCAGCATCAAAACACACACAAAAAAGAACACAGAAAAAGAGAGAGTTAGAAGAGAGTCAGGATTTACTGATCAGATGAAGAAAGAGTACATTTAACAAGGGAAGTAAACAAATGTGCTGATGCCGTCGTATCCACACTGTTGCTGTTCTGTCTCTCCCCTAATTTCTTCCTTTTTCGCCTTTACAACGTGTTATTGTTGAGTTTTCACTTTCTATTTCTCTCCCTCTGTCACACACACACACACACTCACACTCATAGATTCCACTATTTAATGTGTTGACAGACTGCGCCAAAGTGAGAGCAGAAGGTTGACGGCCTAAGAGAATTCCTCAGGCTTTTCCACACTGCACCTTAATGCACACACACACAAACACATACACACATTCTGGCTGTGTAAACCAGAGAGATTAGCAGCTCATTAGCATACCACAGGGGGGCTACACACAGGGGATTGTGCGTTTCTCTATGTATGTGTGTAAATGTATTTTGTGTGTATGTGTGTGTGTGTGTGTGCCAGCGCACACCTCAGAGCATTGTCTTCTGGTCATAACAACAACTGTTCTATTATTTGTGTGTATGTGTGCCAGAATGAAAGTGTCTTTAATCAGGAGGACAGAGAAACACAGGCCACAGAGAATTACTGAATATGTTTTCATTGTGGAGACAATTATCAGTTAAATAAATTCACATCGTTAAGCAGCTAATCCAGCCATCCAATCAGCAGGCAGGACAGAGGCAGCAACACCTGCTCCCCGGCGCTGATCTCAGACAGATGTTGACATGTGGAGATGATCCACTTTCAGAGGTTGTGCTCTGATTCAAGCGGGGATTGTTTCATCTTTTGAAGTCTCAGATTTGGCATGAAAAGGGGAATGCAACCCAGTTTACATAACTCTACTTTTCAAACTCTTTTGACCAAAGCAGAACTTTGAAAGTTTAGAAAGTCGTCTAGCCAGCGCAGGGAACCAAACCAGCAACCTTTAGCTATGTGGCCATTTTGGTGTTCGAAATGACTATATAGATACAACACTTCATTCAGGTTCATTAATAATGAAGCAGATCAGAAAGCAGCTATGATATCGCATTTAAAATAATTATTTGGTACCATAAGCTAGCTATGGAGGAACACAAACCTCCAAATAAAGCGTGACCTGTAGTCTAGTGTAACTGCAAAGTAATTATGTGCAGACTATGCATTATGTTTGCTGTTGACTGTACAATGTGCAGTCAAGCATCAAAATGCATGTAACACACTGGCACACACAATTTAAGCTCATCAGCGGGAATGGCATTAATAGTGCAAAGGATGATGGTAGATGTTAATAGCATAGTCAAGTATTAAATTGGTAATGTAATAGCTGAAATATGATGCATTGTCTTTTATCTCAGTTTACCAACAGACACTAGTTTGAATGCATTGAACATTCACAAAGTCTGTAATGTTTCCTTTTGTCTTTCTGTGTCTCTCAGGTTTCAGTTGACTATTTGATCCAGGGTCACAAAATGCCAACGCTGAAAGAAATGAACCTTAAAACCAACATAGTCTGTAATGAACTTGATGGTTAGGTATTTAGCTACTCATTTATAAAGTGGAAAGACTAAACATTTTACCTGCTAGTTAGCACAACAGCATGTTAAAAAATCTTTAAAGGTCCATTTTCACCCTTTTTAATTTTGTACATATAATTACATATACAGTAGTTTGGTTGGTATATGATATTTATACACGTGAATTATTTGGTCAAATTCACTAGTGTCGTTTTGAACTTGAATGTTTTATCCACCAAATCCTCACGACCTTGCCCTGATCATGACAGCATACATGGCAACAGATTAGGCTGATACTTGGTGCGTGTTTGCCCTTTGAACTGCGTAGACTATACTGAATATACCTTTAGCACTGGCTCCACACTGGTCACTACGAGCACCAATGTCAGCTAAGGTGTGTCCGTTACTTTATAATTAAAGGTATAAAAAAAAAGCAGAAACAACCATATTCAGATAATGAATAGATGATATGAACCTTACAGTGAATACAGTGAGTGAATAGAAATGAACAAAACGACACAGACAAAAACTAAACCAGTGATGTGTTTATTTAACTATTGCATCCTAGGTGCTGAAGTGCATTTAAATTATGATGTGCCCACTTAGCTTAGGGAAAGAATTGACAGAATTGCATCGTCAGCGATGATGAATCTTTGAACTGAACTGAATGAAATTATTTGAATCAGCAAAGTGATTCAACCTCTAATATGATATCATCCCCTTTGACCATTGAATTTAAAGCTACAATATGCAGCCTTTGGGAATCAAGCTATCGGTAGCGTGAGAACTGAAATCAATCAGCTCGGCTCAGCTCTTCAGATATTGGTCTCATGAAGTTGCAATAAATAAGAAGCTCTAAAACTTACCAGTGAATCAGAAATAACTGAAATGATCTGAGTGGTCTGAAAGGCATGCAACAGCCTTTAGAAATAAATATCTCTACACTGCTGCCTGGCTGACTCAGGGGTCTGGGTCACAGGAGGCATCAAAAGCACAGTGAGATAAGCTTTGGAGCATATTTCTAGTGCAACATTGTCTAAAAAGTTAGTTACATGTCAGATTATGTTTCACTACAGATCAGCCCATACAAACTAACATTAACCTGCAACAGACAGAGCCATAAGCTAACCACAGTATGGCACAGATACTGTAGCTCGCTCTAACAACAAATCAGTCAACTGTCCTCCAGTGCTCTCATACTGACAGAAATCCTGCTATCGATGCTTCACTGGAATGAAATGATACATTAACTCCCATGGATGAAACTGCAGAATCTGGTCAACTAAAAATCTTCCTAGTTCAGACACTTCCTGCCATTATTTTCCATTTTCACTTTTCCTGTGCATTATTAAGACATCACAAACAGAGTATAAACATACTCTTGGCTCATATTTCTGCCTGCAGGAGACAGCAAGTCATGTTCGCAACAACAAACCTGGGAAAAATCTATTTTAAAGTTGACAATCTGTGACTTTCTCCTCTAAGAAAGAGGAAGTGTAACCCGAAGCCTTGATCAGGACAAAGGCCGAGATTTATTTAGACTTTATGAAATGATCACAGTCATGGCAGTGAATGTGACTAAGTCAAATATGTGTGCGAGTTTGTGTGTGCTTCTCTCACTCATACACACACATACAGTTACAATGCACACACACACACCTCTTCACAATCAGAAATCAGCGCCTGGCTAGAGAGAGAAAAGAGAATTCATTAAACTCAGCCACCCACGCTGGGCCACAGAAAAGACATGGAGTAGTGAGAGAAAGAAGGCGGGGAGGATGATGATGAGAGAGAGAGAGAGAGAGAGAGAGAGAGAGAGAGCAACAATGGAGAAAAGAGAGAGCGAGCACGAGGAAGGTGAAGGAAAGGGAGAAAGAGGATGGAGTCCTCTTAGTGGGGGCCCATCAAATGAAGTGGATAGGAGGTCAGATGAACAGAAACGCTCTTTAGGAGGAAAGGGAACGAGAGAGAGGATAGGAGAGAACACTGGAGGAGAAAGAAGAGCATGACTATGTGTGAGAGAGGTGTTAGATAGGCTCTGTTACTGAGGAGTCTGTGAGTTAGAGAAGCAATGAAAACTTGAGATTTAGTCTTGAATCACTGTGTATCATGGAAGTGTCTTGCCTCCAGCCAACAGCACTCTGTTGTCCACCGCGCAGCAGCCAATGAGCCGTCCCGATACCTACCATCACACCTGACTGACAGCCAGTCAGATAACGTGTTCCTGGTCATAGTGGATGTGACCTGAGGCTGACACATCAGACTTTCCTTCCATAAACTCCACTCTGTCCTCATCCCAGGCCTAATCCACACTGCGCTAATCTGGTTAACTAGAGCTGTTTCTGAAATGAACAAAAGCCTAATCTAATTCCCACTTAGCACTAATTAAGAGATTATTGACCTCACATCCTATTATCATAATCATCGAGCTTTGGCAAACAGTCAAAAGAACAAAAACAGAGTCACAAAGGAGTCAACAAAATGACAGCAGCGGTCAAGAATCAGACGCTGTTGGAGATTCTGTGTGTGACGACAGCAACCCCTCAGATAATATACAGAGATATACTGACGGAAGAATTGTGAGGTTCCTCTATCTGCCTCTGAGATTCACACACAGACACACACTCCACCTTAAGCCTTTTACTGTCCAGAATGTCAGCAGCCATCTCCGGCACCGTGGCCTGTCACAGAGTGAGAGAGAGAACGAGCGAGTGTGTGTGTGTGTGTGTGCGAGACAGAGAGAGAGAAGCTGAGTGATGGAGATTCGCAGGAGGGAGGGGTGTCCTTGAACGAGGACAGAGGTGTTCAGTTGGATCTAATGTGATGGAGGAAACAACTGGAGCACACACACACACACACACACACACACACACACACACACACACACTGTTAGATCAACAACAACATTCCTTTCTAGAAAAAAAGAAAAAAACATTTGTTGGGATAAATTCACATGAATTCACAATCCATCCGACTAAATCCGTTTGTCCCCTTCAGCCCTCCACAGACCAGCCTTTTATATCGCCAGTATAGGAATGGAAGTGAGAGCGAGGCCAAGCCCCTGCCTGGCTCACTGCAATGGGCCTCAGCATCATTATCATCAGCAGCGGGCCCTCTCAGATGCGCCAGCACAAGATCAAAGGAAAGCCTCTCAATCTTCTCCCCTCACTGAGGCAGCACAGAGCTGCTCTATAACTGGCATCTTGGTCCTGCGATAATCCTCCCATTGATCTACTTCACAGAGTTCAGTCTGCGCTGAGGCTTCTGGGTTCACGGTTAAAGATGCTGAGGAATGTCTGTTAGAGTCTGCAGTACCGGGTGCCAGATCTTATTAAGCCATACTCTGGCCGAGCTGTGCCTTACAGTGTCCTTTTTTAATTCAAGCAACTTGTTTTCAAGGTGCTTTGCTTATAAGGTAATGTTAATGTTTTATGAGGGCTTTGCACATTTGCATATATTCCACCCAGATCATCATTTAGTGCGTGTAAAGGATACAGAAATAGGTTATGTATTTAGCACAAGCAATTAAAAAGCATATCCACTGCACTGCAATGTAGGCACAGGATAAGGGGCAAATTAATTCACCTTATTTCTTAGTTGCTTCCTTTCCTTTGAAGTCCATGAGGGGGAGTTTGGACTGGAAGGCAGAAGGAGAGGGTGGAGTGTGAGGATGAATACCAGGAACAATAGACCGGAGAACCATTACCTCAGCGCTGCCACTGGGCCTCTGTCTACTCAACGTCTCCATCTACTGCAGGATTGATGAACTGTTGGCTTGTCTCACACTGTTCTGCTGACTGGCACTGCTGAGTTGACAACATGGAAGCCAGTTGATGCAACATCCGAAATCAAAGGAAAGACAGGTAAAGTGTGCCGCACGCCTACAGGTAAAAAACTTGTTGTAAATCCATTTCAAGAGAAACGTGGAGCAGTTACTTATGTTTTCTGTTGTTGGTCTTTTTCACATGTTACAGTACAAAGCGTGGGTCAGCAAATCCACACATAGTAGAAGGAACGTTAGTCATGACTCCTCACACGAGGAAAAACTTAAGGTCAACTGCGTAGGGATGACAGCACTAACCACTCCACCACCATGCCACGCAAAACTCTTATGTCTGTCCATTAAATATGACACAATAACCAGGAACTATTATCTTATCTTAGCAAAAAGACCAGAAGCACAACATAAACTCCTTCTATGCTTTGCACTCATTAAACAAATAAGATAAAACATACATGTAATGGTGCTAGTGGGCAAATAACTATGCCAGTGGAC
The DNA here is from genome assembly GCA_034779795.1 of Ctenopoma multispine. Classification (NCBI taxonomy): domain Eukaryota; kingdom Metazoa; phylum Chordata; class Actinopteri; order Anabantiformes; family Anabantidae; genus Ctenopoma; species Ctenopoma multispine. The sequence continues at coordinate 4,843,232 of JAUYWH010000009.1, read as the reverse complement.
ACAGCCAGGCTAGTTTTATCCCCCTGCTTGTAGGCTTTACATTTAAGGATAGGTGCATAGGTTGCTGTAAACATAATACTCTTAATAGAAGCCTTTTACAGATCCCTTTAGATTCTCTTTCTTATCTAAGTGATGAGGAAGAAAATCTGCAGTTCTCTCGCTCTACAAAATATATTTAAAGATGAATCTGAAGATAACATGAAGTTTGAACCTCCTTTTTGGTAATTATCTTCCACTGCAACTGTCCAGGGAGACACAAAGAGGGATTTTTATACTAACTTTGGAAACATCCACTTGGTCTGTGCAAGTAGATGCTGGCCCCCATCACCTCTACTGAAGATTCTTTGGGAAAAGACCCCTTCGTGGTCTGCATTAACAGGAGAAATGGTTACAGGAAGAACAACACTTCTGACCGGCTGCTTGTTGTAACTTTGTATTTATCCTAAATACACAAAAGTTGCATCAATTTCTTATTTCAGTCATTTCTACTGCTAAAAAGAGCAACATTACATTTTAGAAACTTAAGTCAACATAAGGGGTGTGCGATCCTACATAACCCCCACGCTGTAGTTTGGATTGTAGAGGCATGTGGTTTGGTTTGCATGTAAATTTCAGTCATTTACAGCCAACTGTGAATGTGCATGTGTCGGATGAGACTTATCGTTTTTTTTTTTGCTTCATAATCACTATAAATACTCGTAGACTAACTCATACCCACAACTACACACACACACCTCAGTCTTAACCACACGTTCGGGGTTTTTTTTCCAGGCTTGGCAAAATGCATTGATAAGCAAGTGCACACACAAGCACATACACACATAGACCGCAGTGTGAAATTGGGTCAGCAGTGGAGAGTGGGCTTTAATGCTGAGCACATACGCTCTCTAAAACTGATCTGCATATTCATGTGGGTGGCTATCAAAATGACACACACACAAGTAGGCATCCACAGATACATGCACATGCATACATAAGTACATGCATGTAGACATTGGTCTATCTATCCCACACACATGCCCACATGCATGTAGAAACACACACACACACACACGCACACAAGCAGACAACAAAGCACAAAGAAAACCCTGAATCTCATGGATATTGTAACTGTCAGAGAGCTACAGGGGGCATTTATGTTCAACTCATTCTAATTCTGTGGCTAAAAATGAGCTTCTTCTTCTCCCAGCTACACCATGTCAATCATTTTTCTCCCTTTTCTTTCACTTCTCTCCTTCTATTCCCTTTCTTTCTCCCGCCGGCAAAAGAAGTGACCATCTTTCATAGCGCAGTGCAGTTCGGCTGATGTTGGCCGGCTAGCAGAACAGCTCTCATTACTTTCCAACTTGTGAGTGAGTTGTAACATTGTCAGAAGTCTTAGAAATGCTCGCTCTCCTCTAAAAGGTTATTCACGCACCAAAAAAAATCACCAATCGCCTGGAATCATTTTTTTCTGCTAAGGTTACAAGAGAGTTCAAAAAGAAAGGCAGAGGGAAAGAGAGATTTGAAAGAGGGAGGCGTGTGAGGGAAGAAAAGGAGGAAGATGGAGAGAGGGAGAGAGAATGAGAGGTCTCTCCCTAAGGATATACTTGTCAAAAACCCCTACTTTGCGTTTCTAACTTTTTCGGCGATGAACAACAGTTTTCTCTGACAAAGCATTTTCCTGCTTATTTGCAGACGGGTGTGGTGGGGGGGGAGACGGGGCTCAAGTTGGAACGTGAGAAACTGAAAGGATGTAACAAAGGATTCAGAGCCAGTAAGCAGATAGCTGTGAAGGCCGCTAGGGGCCGGGGAGAGGAAGGGAAAGGGTGGAGGAAGGGGCGGTGGTGGTGCTGCTGCTGCTGCTGGTGGAGGTGGTGGTGCAGGCTGGTGGTGTTTTTTGAAGAGAGAGAGATGGTTTGGGAAAGAGAAAGGAGGAGACGAAGAGAATGAGACAGAGAGTGTGTGTGTCTCCTGTGAATGTGTTTAGGGACCCGCACAGTGAGGCCCAAGCATGTGATTTATTTCAGAATACTAATGTCTCTTTGATCTCCTCTGCTTAAAAAAAACACCCTGCTGGGATTACAGGCACACACACACACACACACACACACACACACACACACACACACATACTATTAACACACGTACAAGTCCACATATGTATTTATGTACACGTTCATACGTACCTGCCAGCGCACAGACCCACATTAATATTGTTGTGTCCCCGCAACTGACTGTTGAACAGGGCTCATATATGCGCGCACACACACACACACACACACACACACACACACACAAACACACACACACACTTCTGGGTGTCTAATCTACTTTAACTATTGTCAAATCCATAGAGATCCAATTACAAAGATAGAGGGATATTTGTTTTTCTCTGTGCATCCTAAAAGACTAATTAAATTTTCATGTAAAGATGAAATTATTTGATACAACACAAACGTCTCTTCATTTTCATAATTGTAATGTAATATGTTTTAATTGAGGATCCTGTGACTGTTTCTGCTTATTTCAGCGGCACCTCCAGGCCTGTTATCCTGCACAATGAGGCACATCAAAAACACTGAGTTATGATGTAGTCTACAAGTGAGGGCGATGGGGGCTGGAGCATATCCCAGCATGCACTGGGAAATACATTTAATCAGTGCAGACAATTTTCAGTCCACATAAGTTTCAGACAGTGTTAGGACATAGTGGAAATATTAGAATTAAAATCAGGTCAAAAAAACAATTATAAGTATATAGAAGTATTGTTTTTGGTAATGTAACTATTCCAAAGTTTCTTGGCAGTCTGTTTCAGATATTTCTGTCTGCACTAAAGCAGTGGACCACTAATGAGGCTAAAGTGATAGCCACTCATAATTAGCTGTTCTATAATTATTCCATATACAGTAAATGGACATCTCTGGAAAGAAGCTGTTTTTTCTCTTGCTCCAATACCAAAATGTGACATTTACTGTTAATGTTGTAAATAGCTGAGAAAACAGTGTGCAGTAAAGCTGTGGCTATGCTGAAAATATCTTGATGTTGTCTAAGTTTGGACAGTTAACTGCAGCAGCAATGAGAAAAATACGTCAAACAGCACTACACAACCACGAAATGGATGGTGCAGTGTCAATTTCAGTTGTCTGAGTTGAAATGTTTATGGTGTGTTTTCTTTCAACATGTCTGTCCATACGGGCTTGAAATAGCAGGTAACCAGAAGCTCCTCTCCTCCTGCCAGCTCCAATAGTCTCTGTTGATACGCGGTATCTGTCACAAACTCCAGCTCCTCCCTGATGAGCACCTCCAGCAGCAGCCTCTGGGACATCAGTGCATGCAGCTGCAGGCTCTTCTGGATTTTCCAACCCTCCTCTTCACAGCAGACATGTAGCAGCTTGGTCATGCCACCTCTCATAAGGGGCTGCCACCGAGTGGCGCAATGCACCAACTCCAGTGGGTTATTGGATCAGATGTGATCATACATTAGACATTTATTGTATTAAAATTGCAAAACTGATATTGTCCATTTTAGAATTGAAATAGATCAAATGAACGTGTATTGTGAAGGTGTCAGATAATTAACACTAGAGCAGTTTCAGTCAGCTTCTTGTTTGACTCCTCCAGACCATAACTTTACTGTTTTGGTTCATTCTCATTGCTTCCATCAACACCGGTTTTGGCTGCACAAGTTATAAAGCTCTAATAAAACCTGGTGGTTTTAATGCAGATAGGTGTCAGCATTGGAAAAATGTAATGGTGGCCATGATCAACAGGGGTCAGAGCTTACAACACATCTCAGCTTGTAGCTGTAGAGCAAACAGAGTGACAATCTGTTCACCACAACTGTGAATCATCTGTGAATATGTTTCATATGTTTACAGCCAACCCCCCAAGTGGCCTAAAAACTCTTAGTAGCAACAATGATGTTGCTCGGTGTAAGGCCTGTTAGTACTTAACACGATCATGAGGTGTCAGCTGCAGAGAACATGAGCTAGCACAAATCACTAACATCTAACTTGCAGGTAGTGAGACGTCTAGTGGCACGTGTCACATAACTACAATGTTGAATTACAGAATTGCTACATGTCTTATACCCCCCCACCCCATCCTCTCTCTCTCTCTCTTTCTCTGCACTCTGCACCTAGAAAAAATGACATATGTGGGAGTCATGATTGTCCCAAACCAACCAGGTGTATGTTTGTGCTTCCTGCACACCCACTGCCTCAGCTCAAGGGAATTCATAGGAACTCCAGAAAAACACAGTTTCCTTAGAAGAAATGTGGGAGATGAACACAGTAATAGTCACACAGCAGTTGTTTTGCTTGAAGCTGTAACTCCGCTCTTGACACCACCCCCGGACAAACAGTTGTAGGGCAGAAACAGTTGCCCCAAAATGTCCAGTTTCCTGTGGATCTCTGCAGGAAAAACCTGGTGATAGTGCAGCTACTAAAGCCAGGACAGCTGAGAGCAGCCGCCTACGCACAGAGAGCAGAGTCTGAAACACATCCCACTGGAAGCAGGTGTAAGCAGCCGGCTACAGTTCCCACTCACGGTCCATGGGACCAGAGACCTGCTGCTGAACAAGAACACAGGCAGAATCTCATCCGTAAAAACTGTGTTAAGTTACTGAAGGCTTTCTGCCTCCACCTGCTCCATCCCACCACCAACAGCAGCAGCAGCAGCAGCAGCAGCACCCACATCCTTGTGTTTCTAAAGGAGATGGCGCCATCTCGTGGCTATGGTGTAAAGCGCACTGACTGGGTGGAGCTAGAAGAGGACTTTGTCTAAACTTGTTCTGTGTCTTTTACTAAGTTTTAAAGCCGTGATGGTTCTTGAGGAGCTGGCGGTCCGTCTCAACGACAGGGAGTATAAGAACTGGCTGAAAGCTGGACGATGTCTGCTCCTGCTGAAGGAGGGTCTCCACCCCTTCATCAACCAGCACATGAGAGCTTTCCACGGAGACCTGCTCAATCAAAACACTGCGCTCCGGAAACCCTGCCACACGTCTTCATGTAAACCCAGAGGGAACAAGGTGAGGTTAGTCAGCAGATTGTGCTCAATGTTAGTGTTGCTGAAGTTCAGTTTCACTTGTGGATCCCTTGTTGTCCCAGTGTACAAATAACTAGTTAACTGGTTTCCCCAGAAGTCGGTGATGTTTGAGTCCGTTTAACCACTATTACAATTATTACACTATTACAGACTAAACACTGCTTTTCTAACCATATTCACAAAAAAATATTTCGTCTGCTGCATGAAAAAAGTCCTTTTGAACCAGTTTGATTGGGACCGTCATCGGGCCGCCATCTTTGTTTTGATCCAGTAACAGAGTCGCTGTTTGGGGAAGCCTTTGATAATTGTTTGTTTAATTTACATTAGACTGAATACTGTTTCATCCAGAGTGGTAGAAGGGATTTGGGGGAATCTAGAGATACATTTCATATTAGCTGTAGTTGTTTTTAAACGAGTTTCTGTGCTTTTTAAACATCGCAGGTTCATTTATTACAAGAGAAACCAATAGTTAGCTCTGCGACCACAATGTATCCTGATGCGTTAGGAGCCCAAACTGGGGCTGTGGGTCATCTCTAACACTTTAACATCATATTTCCTGACAGTAACGTCAAGTGTGTGTGTGTTTTTAGCTTTCCTCGACATGTAGGGTGTGCAGTGAGTGGCAGGCAGTGATCCTGAAACACCACAGACAACCCGAGGCCACCGTGAACTGGGACAACTGTTTCCCTCCCTCTTGGAGAACAGATCACTGGGAACTGGCCAAGGTTGTCCACACACCTGCTCACACACACATATTCAAATAAAAGTGATTTGACTAGAAGTTAATATTGGAGAGTTTGTTTTGTGTCATGCACAATAACGACAGTTGTTCTCAACAAATACAAGCAACTGCTGAAAGAGTCATTTCATTAAAAAGTAAAATCTACTCTACAGCAAGCGCCCACGGGGTTTCTGGGAAATGTGGTCCTGTTTTTGAAATCAGTCTCCCGGATTTCTCACAATACAGATGAAAAGAAGAAAAGGCTCTAAAAATTGTCTTTGTTGTTTTTAATAAAAGTTAATATAATGATGGTCTTTATTTGTTTAGCGTGAACTGCGAATATTTGTTTTATTATTAATTCATTTTATTTTTTATTTTAATGTCAGTACTTTTCAGTGTGCTGGAAAAATATTTATTTTTTGTAAAATAAAATAAAAACTCAAACTATCTGAAGATTCACCTGAACGTGTGAGTCTCTCTCCGACTTTGTGCAGGCCTACATGCCTCGAGGTCAGGGCAAAGTGAAGGGAGCAGATCAGTGTGATGCCGCGGCTCTGCTCAACCTGATCAACTACTGCGATTGCTTCCGGTCTGTGGATCCAAAATTTGTGAGGGAGGTAAACATCTGTATTGTTTAAAATAGGCATGTCTAAAGCTCTAAAATGTGACGGTAGTGCATACATTTCACAGTTAGTCACATGCAGTATGGCTTCAGTCTCCTTGGTGAAATGCTTCCATATCAATACTTAAAGGTATAGTTTGACATTTTCAGAGCATATTGAAACTACCTGTCATATCAATCAGAGAATTGACCTTCCTCAATTCTGGCTTTGTCTGGCACAACAACGACCCTGCTTTCACAATTAAATATTTTCGTCTTTTATTATGAAATATATTTTATTTTGTGTGTGTGTGTTGTTCCAGGTGATCCGATACAGGAACGAGTTGATGCACTCTTGTGAGCTGCGTGTGAAGGACGAATGGATGAGACGTTATCAGGTCTCTCTGAAAAACTTTGTGCGGCTGTTCGGCCATGTGCCACAGATGACAACGGTTGGAAAGCAGATGGACGAGGTGAGCGTGTTCGCCCGTCTGTCTGCTGTAGTTCACCACAGTGTTGAGAAGTATCAACTTACATTAGTGTTAAAGTTTGTGTAAATGTGCATTGGTTTGTCCAGATGCTCGCTGTGGATTTGTCTATCTGGATCTCTGGTGTGGACCAAATGGATTCTGTCGACTTAGAAGGGTTAGGGACTGATTCTGTGAACACATTGGAGAGCACTGCCGATTTAATCAGCCAATGGGAGGCTGAGTTGCTACAAGAGAAGCTGCAGGAGTTATTGCACGCTGCTACTGCTCCCGACACAAAGACACAGGTGTGAAGAGTGAACACGGCTGCGTGTGAACTGTGTGTTGCAGAGTTAAACGTAATACATAAAAACACAGATATCTCCTTATTTTTGTCTCTTATGCAGGACACTGAGCAGTTGAAGAGCCTGGGTAGTTTTCTGCAGGCCAACAGAGATCTGGGTGAGAAGTTTTCTGCTGAGCTTGAAGCCATCAACTCCCTGGAGGCCAGAGAATAAGAAGAGGTGAAAAGGAGACTGTTCATGCACTATGTGGAATAGTTTGTGATGGACTGTGTGGTCAGCATTATACTGACAATCCATTGGCCTGTCTTTACTTTGGTCCTTAAGTTAAAAGTATAAGAAATAAAAACTAAAAACAGAAAGTGCTAAAACAATCACAAAGAGGTGAATCTATGTCAAAAACTGATTATAGTGATTGTAAGTGGTAGACTCCACATGAACACCTCATTACGCTGAGCTTTTTCACTACAGAGAAACGAGAAGCTTTATTAGAAAACATCAGTGTCATTCCCGGCTGAGTAGAAGCAGGTTAGATGACACTGTGTCCAGTAGCAGAGTAAGTAAACAACAGACCAGTCGCTCACAGGAACTACTGTAAGAATGTGTTTGAATCTTCTTGATTTCTGTGTGTTTCTACTTCACGTGAGTCTCCTCCATGGTGACAGACACTAATGTTTAGGCAGCAATTTAAAGTTGTATCTGTGCCAGGTGGAGTTTTTATTGTTCTATTCTGTTTAATTTCATCTGTTGTAAGGCACCATATTTTATAAGTTGATCAGATGCTTCGTATTAAATATGAATCTACTGGATAACGTAAGTGTGGTGAAGTTCTTTCTTCCTGAAATGTAGTGGAACGTTAGTATACTAGCACAAAAAAGAAAAAGTCACATATTCTAAAATAAATAATCACACAATGCTGTGTCAAACTTAATGTGGAGTTAAATTCAATATTATCAGAAAACATTTGTAAGAGAGATGGTTTCACTGGCAACATATCTGCAGCCTCAGACCATTTCGAGAGCAGGTTTATTCTCTGGTTTAGTCACTGGAAACAAGATGAAAGCAACTTGGATTTCAGTGGAAAGTACGTGTAGCTTTGGAGGCACTGTTCTCTGTCATTTGAATCAGTGAGTTATTAATACAGAGAGAACTGTGCAATGCAAAGTTATTGTTCAGAATAACCTGTCAGTGGCAAAATACAGTTTATTTGTGGTATTAATACAGAGCGTTCGTGTATCTACAGTATGTACACAAATACTGTAGCTACTGCAGTTTTATAACTTAACTTGGATTTAACTCCACCCTTCACATAGGTTAGTTTGTCCCGGATATGAAGACATGAATGTGAAAGTTAATGACTGTGGGGGAGGACATTTTAATGGATCTCACAAGTTTAGAGAATAAAAATGTAAAAGTAAGAAACTAATTAGTTTTCATATATTTTTTCCACATCTGTTCTTTCAAATCTGATTCTACATGAAAATTAATTCCAAGTTCCGCTGTGTGTTCAGTTATGTGCAAAATTTAGGCCATAAATATTAAAGTGAATGTGACTGTTGCTGTGTATTTAATTAACCTAAACAATGACGATTGTGGCATATGCAGACGTGGGCGCCTTACTGATTATACCGAGTTTTTCTCCGCTGCTTCTTTTCCATACCTTTTTTGCACAGTTCCCTTTAACTGCTATTTCACAAATTAAGCATTGGTTAAATTTAATGAAGATCTTTTCCTCTTTTTTGTTCTTTTTGATTTCCAGTTAAGTCTACCCCATCACTTCCTCTTTCCACAAAATTGTCTTTCTTATATTTCTGTTAAAAGCACGAGATAATAAACAAAACTCTTGTCCTGTCGTTCCGCCTTTTAGGTGTGTGACTGATTTGTAGCTTGTAAATATCTTTCATTGTGTAGAAATTGCATAAAACATATTTAGGGTGCTGGACTACTTCTGACTGATTCTATTCTTGAGCGCATTAAAAATCACAGTCAAGTCTATGAGTCTTGATGTCTTTAAGTAGTGTATCTCTCTTACTAGTGTTTCTCTTTGCTGCCTTTTCTGCTGAGGCTGTGGTCAGAAGCACCTGACTGTGTAGTTGAGGTTTTCAGTACAAAGCATCATCTCATCCTCATATAAGTACTAGCTGTCTCTCCTTCCTCACTATTTACTTCTGTGTAATCCTGTGTGCTGCAGGCTGTATTGAGAACAGAACCAGATCATCAACATCTACATCAACATGAAACCAAAAGTGGTCAAATGATAAGTCCACCATTGCAATTCAGCTGCTGGCTACACAAGTGGAGGCACATATATTCTATAACATAAGTAGATTTGTAAAATACATGTCACCTGTGTGTCAGTGTTTTACTACCGCACGTGTCATGCGGTCAGCTTCAGGCTTATTTTTGTGGTGTTTTACAACTTTGCCTTGAAACTATCTTACTGCCTTTTATAAGATTTAAATAGAACTAAATAGTGACTGATAGATGCGATCATATTTTGCTCAAGTTCTTTTGTGTTGTTCGAATCTTCTTATAACTAATGTTAGTTCTGAAATACTTTCATGTTTGATGTCTTTGTTTTTGTGCGTGGGTGCATGGGTGGGAGGGTGGTTGTTAGGGTGGCTTGGTGGTTTATGTGTTGGACTTTGCTATATGCACGTAGGTGTCTGCTAAACCCACTGTTCTCTGTGTTGTGCGTGTATCATAAACCAGTTTCATATGTTTTATTCCCAACAGTATTTGTCTGCACCACATCCTGATAAAGCTATTGCTGTCATCTGATGTCTAAATTGAACGCCACTGTAAAATGGATGAAAATACACATCCTCCACTTTTGTTACTGAATGTAAGTTAACATTAACATTAAATAATGTGGCACATAAAATATGTCTCCAAACATGGTTGTGGGAGTTGGTAGAGTAGAGGAAGAATTGTAGTGTAAAGTTACAACAAAACCTAAAATACACTTTCACTTTTGGTCATATACAAGCTATTATTTAGGTTAGACAAAGAGCACGATGTGAGCTGCAGCTGCATGACAGAAAAGTGTGAAAACCAAAGAAGCTTTTCCTGCTTCATCACCTTTCTCACACTCATCTGCTGCTACAACTTTCTCAACCTCCACTTCCTAGGCACACATGAGTGCCTGCCAACAAGGCAGCATGGAGAGAGAGGGGTTGCTGGTCCAGTCTATCTACTATGGGAGAATTGGAAGTGAGACCACAGAGATGCTGCTGGAAAGATTTGGACACGATGGGAGCTTTCTGCTGAGAGACAGCGAAACAGTGCGAGGGGCCTTCTGTCTGTGTGTGAGGTGAGCTGCGAGTGCGATGATAGAACAGGGTCAAACGAGGGATTTTTCATTCAGTTATGTTGCACCGTTATGAGTTTGTTGGATCATTCTTTATTCATCAGTGAATACACTGAAAATGTATTTACAGTTACATACTGTAACTGTGCGAATGTGAGGGTATCCACGGAATATCTTCATAAAATATTTGTTCAATAAGGCACAAAAACAACACTGCATTAAAAATCCTTTAAATGTAAATAACTTTTTTAAAGTATTATTTTCTCACATTTTCTTTGTATTGTATAAATAATGAAACACAAATATACACAACCTTATAAAATTCTACAACTTTTTGTGGCTTTAGAAATGTATGAGACACAAACCAAAAGGTATAAAACTCTCAAGACTTCATTAATATTTTACACTGGAAACCTTAAACATTTATTTACATGTAGCCATGAACCAAGTTAAGTGCTCCTATAGCACTCTTATCCTGTAATATTCTCATTTTATACAAAAAACATTTTATTTTTAAAAGCGAGCTGTGTCTGTGATCGGGCCAAAGGAAGATTTTACTACTGAGAACCTCATAGCAACAAGAGTAAAAAAAATATGAAACAGAAAATAAAACAATTTGTGGAAATATAAAAGGAAATATAAAAGACGTCTGGTGAAACAGAAAGCTGACATCTCTGTAAACTGTTAAACCAGTATTTTCAACTTTGCGGGCCTGTGACTCTCCACAAGCAGCATCTACAATAACAAAATTAAATCTAAACAACACGTTTCATATACCTTACTTTAATATTTTAAGTCTAACTTCATCTGAGTCTGACTTTTATCTAACTGTTAACTTAGATAAACTGAAAATTGTTGTTTTGAAAATTGTGCCCCTTCTCTCTTTTCAGATGTCAATGACCTCTTTCACACTCGGTTTAAAATGCAGCTTGGCTGAGATTACAAATGGACAGTGCTAAAAACCACTGTAACCAGCGTATTTTGACCTGATCACTCAACCCACTTGATCAGGGACACATTTAACCACATATCTTTTGCAGTGTAACGCTGACGCGTTGTTTTGGTGAGAGCCAGTGGAACGGTAACATCAGGCGGGTGTAAACGGGGTCTATGAGATGTTGGCTTCGCCTTGTTTCCTCTACTCTAATTGACTCCTCATCTGTCTTTTATTTTTTGACAGTTTGGAGAACTAAGTTGGGAACATTTTCTACAATTCAGTCAGCTACTTACACAGGAGACACTTTACTGTCGAGCAAGTGCTTTTACTTTCAAAAGTACATTTTGCTGATAACACTTTTGAATTTTTACTTAAAGCTACAATATGCAACTTAAGCTGGGTCTGGCATGAGACTCGACCACTTACATAGCTATTTCAGATAAGTCAAAGTATTTCCTCCACCACTTTGTTTCAGTCAATAAAATATAAAAATACCAACAAAAAAGTGTTAAAAGACACCATCTACCTCACATGTCACTGTGTCTTTACGCCATCAATGCAACTTCACATACAGGATTTAATAAGTTATTCCACTGCTTTAATAACTGTGTTTCTTTAGTTGAATGTCAAACAAAATGACTCGTCCACTCTGTCAAATGGTTAACTGAGTCATCCTCTACAGAAAACGTGTCGACTGTGAGCTCGAGCTTTCACACTCGATCATTCGATTGGAACGTGTGCGTTTCCTTTACGCACGTTCAGACTTTACACATTTCACAATAAAATCTTAAAATTCTCATGTTTGTGTTTTGCAGGAAAGCACCGTATGTGCACACCTACAGGCTCGTGCACTCCACCGACGGCTGGTCTCTTCAGGTGGGTAAACATCAACAACCCATACTGCATACTGTCTGTCCACATTACTGCACACGTACACAATGAGGGTATTTAAGATCTGTGTGTGTGCGTGTGTGTGTGTGGTCAGCTGGTCTCAGACGTCAGGCTGCAGAGTTTCGGGACACTGGAAATGCTGATAGAGAGCCACAGAGGGGGCATACCGTCTGGTGTCAACATAGTTCCCCTCATATACCCGCTGGACAAAACACAGCTGCAATACATCAACCTTGGACAAGGTATCATACACACACACACACACACACACACACACACACACACACACACACACACACACACACACAGTTCCACTATGCTTTGACATGAAGTGCTTCCTTTTGTGTCATATTGTAAAAACATGCTGAAAAATCTCTGAAGCCACAGCACAGTTAAATCTGTACACTCCATACACTCACATGCGCATAATGTTTACAGTTTGCGTGTGTGTATTTGTGGTGCATCAAAGTGTTATGACATGTCTGTTGTGTCTCATGACCTACTCACGCAACTCTAACACAGTTTCACTGGTCTCTGATCTCCTTCACAGAACTACTTTACATGGAAATGAGCAGTGGCAGCAGCGGCAGCAGTTCTGTCTGCTGATGCTCGGCCAACGATGAGCATGTGGCACATCGAAGATCCTTGAGCTTTCTGTCATATGTATGTTTTTTTGTTGTTTTTTTACTACATATTTTTGCATCCATTTAAAAACAAAGTCACACATTTTACTTGTGAAGTACAACAGGTGTGTTTTGACAGGCTTCAAACGTGGCCACTGTGGTGTATTATAAAAAGATAACAATTTCAAGTATTTCACCAAGTACACAAGAAGACTGTGAAGCGTTTTAAATTTAGTGTCTGAGTGAATAGATACTGCACATTATCACACACTATCTCCATCGCTGTTTCCGTGAGGGTGTGTTTGTTTTAAAATGGGTTACACCATAAGGCCAGAGTTATTAGTATCAGTTTGCATTACGATGTTTTGATGCCATGAAGGAAAGATACTTCTATACAATAGCGGTCACGTATTGTAGTACAAAGGTGATGAGATTTTGTGGTGTTTTGGAAAAGGCAGAGTTGTGTACGGTGAAGTGTTTGATCTGTCTGGCTTGTCTCACTTACTGGGTGCATACAGGAAATGCAGCAATGCAAGTCATAGAAACTACTGTGACCACAACTGTCTGCCATCTGTTTATTTATTAAGACTTTACTTTTTTGCTGTAATATGTTATTCTCAGTGTAAATATGCATAATAACTTCTGCTCTGTTACTGAAGACATTTGAGTTTTGCTTTGTGTTTAATGAAACCGTTTGTTAGGATCATTCCAGGCAGTGTTTTTACAGTAGGACCTGTTTTTTCACAGCTACAAATATATTTGTCTCAAGAATGACCCTCTTTATTATTACTTATATAGGTTTTTACAAAAGAACAAAAACTAACAAAAACCTTCCAATGATATTTTTTCTCTATTTCCCATCCAGCCAACTACAGCTATTTTGGTAATATGTGGAAATATCTACATGTCAGTATTTGAAAGTCTTGTTATTATAGCGTGCTGAGGTTCATACTGGGACTTGGCTTTAGAACTCCTCACTGTGAAGTTGGTCCTCTACTATGTTATCTGCACTTCTTAGTGACTTTGAAGAAAATGCATCTGCAGTGTAGTCAAACTCCAGTAACTAAGCCAATTGAATTGAATACTTTACTTCAGTACAATTTTGAATTAGTGAAACTTCACTGCCTAGTTTTACTTGAATCCACTAAATTTCAGAGGGAAATATCTTATATTTACTCCACTGCATTGATTTTGTAGATCTAGTTACAAGTTACTTTTGAGTCTTATTACATATAGAATCAACTAATAGACGATGAAATGCAGTGTATAAAATTTGCTCCGCCTTAAGAAGTGCAGCTGTTTTTGTTCCACATCAAATTTTGTTTGCCACAATTTCCATCTTTAAAAAAAAGACAATGCAACAACATGCTGTTTTGTCAACAGCGTCAAGTTCAGAAGTACATTGTTTTCTTGGAGGAGTACAACTTAGAGCATGTACTTAGTACTTCAACATGAGTCAACGATTTGAAGTAGTACTTCTACTTGTAGTGAATTTCAAGTATTTTTTAGGCAAGTAGTTACTTGAGTAATACGTTTGTGTACTTCTCCCACCTCTGCAGCTGGTTGTCTTTTTTTATTTGACTCTATTAAACAAATGTATTCATTAATAAGTTTGGCAGTTGTTGGTGGGTTGTGGAAGCGTATGTGTTTCCCTTTGATTCCAATCAGTGTGTTAAGCAGTCTACACCGTCTGCTGTCATATTTTACAGATCAACATGAGAGTCTTCCAACCTAACCCTCCCCAAAAAGCACATTTTATACAATAACAAACATGGCTTTAACCTTAATTAAGCCAGAGTTCACATTTATTTAAACATAACTTATTTATTATATTTTTAGTCAAAATATAAGTCAAGATAAGATAACACAACACTTTAATGACCCCAAGGGGGGAATTTATTTGTTACAGCAACATAAAGAGAATATCAGTAATAGGGCGTGATACATAGGAATAAGACTATGTGAGTTACGTGTAACAATAAAGTAGCAACAAGTAGTAACAAAGGTAAATATGGTATTAAAGAAATATCTGTATTTAAGTATTAATAATAAAATAATGAAATTAATGTGCAAAGCTGACACATGGAAGTGGGCACAAGACCGTTTAAAACGTGGAATTAGTCTGTGGGTGAAAGAGCTTCCCATCTGCCAAAGTTCATCACAGAGCGGGTGACATGGATTGTCCAGGATTGCACTGAGTTTATCCACCATAAAAAAAATATTTTCATGATTTTACCATTTGCCATATTTACATATTTGCCACAAATTTTTATTGTATAAACAAAGGAATGAATTAATGAAATGTAAAAAACGATGATGACAATATATATAGCTTTATTTGAGAAAAGGTTAAACATATATTGTAGCTGAGGCAGAGAAAATGTACTTATTTCAAAATTCACCCATGGAAAGTTCTGAGTATGTGACTAAAAACATGATCTCTGTTACAAAGTCAAGCCGAGCATGCTGGAGCTAAATCCTTCATATGATTCCATGCTGGTGCTAAAGGCTTCAAAGAACTAACTTAAGGCCGTGGCTAGTCTGTAGGTTTTATTGGCGACATGTCATAAAATCACATTTTTCACACAAAGACACACCTACACATGCTGCTTTGCAAGCATTCAACACACAAATGAAAATTTGGTATTAAAGCGCGCGTGGCAGCGACTGGAGTTGTCTCCATACTGTTTTTAAAGCATTTGCCCTGTACTTTCCTCTGTGTCCTCCACCTCTGTTATCTCCTCCTCAGCCTTACTTGCCTGGGCGGGGTAGAAGAACTGCAAAACACAACACAAGAAAGCAAATCTTTGACACCTTTCATTCACAAACGTTTGTAGTTGGTTAACTGGTACGGTGTATGATGTGAGTGCACATGCGTGTACTTACGCTGGGTGCATCATTCTTTTCCAGGAAATATATGTACTTTGACGGTGGACGAGGAATTGGAGGAAACAGAATTTTAGACACTCTGGAAAACATACACAGAAATGTTAAACTCAGTCTGTAAATCAGTTAATTATTATTAGCTGGCAAACAAAAGTACAACTACAAAAGAAAGAAGAAGATACAGTAAGTCCACCCTGCCTTTATCTGTGTGTGAGAATTTACTCTGTTAGGACCTTGCACGCAGGGTTATTGCCTACATTTGCTTAAGTTTAGGGTGGATGCTTTCTGCTGGCCTTTCAGAAAACAGCCTACTGCACTTCTCTTTTCTCTTTTATCTTCTCTACTTCTGTTGTGGACTGGGTCAACTCTGTCCTCTGTCTCAGTTTCATATTTAAAAAAGAGTTGATGCATCAGAATAAAAACAAAACAGCTCACAGAAATGGGTGGTGGTGGGGGGGGTGAGGCAGGTGTGAAGAGATGTAGGAAGTGCGTGAGAAGCACTTTGCCATGTGTGAATGGCTTCATGTGAGTGTGTGTGAGTCACGCATCAGTCAACAGGTTACTCATTCAGCAAGAGGCAGAAACAGTACCTCTGATGGCGCACCAACAGCAGCACAGCCAAGAGGATCATGGGTATTCCAAGTGAAATCGAGAGGATCACCAGCATGTTGAGTTTGGAAACTGACTGCTCCACAGCTACAAACACACACAAAGATGGATATCGTACTGAGATTACACGAGCGAGAACATATTCAGGTGTAGTCAGGCTTCCAGGCACCAACCACTCTACCCGTTAATGGAGAGACGACGAGATGACTGTGACAAACAGCACTCACCGACAATGTGACTCCATTCACTCCACTGAGGAGCTCCAGGGCAACGTTCTGTTATTTTTGCCCTTATCCTCACCCTGTAAGTGTGGGTGGGATCATTTAGCTCTGTGTAAGACTGCTGCTCCTTCAAGCTCTTAATTCTTTCCTGTTTGAAGACATTCATTAGTCAACAATCAGTACTCAACTTTGCAGACTTGGTTTTACACAAATCTTCTTTATTATTCCTGCTGGCACAGTATGTGCAACAGAGTACAAAACAATCAGTTGTTTGATCAATAATCAACATCTGTAGTAATTCATTTAGAAACACATTCTCTACCTTGTCACCCAGGTCAAGCTCGTATTCAAAGCAATTTGGACTTTCATTTGTTCGACTGCCAGGCAGACCCCACATCACCAGAAGGCGTCCGTCTTCCACTGATGCAGAGATGTTTGATGGGGGAGACAGGACCTCTGGGACACACACAACCACAAAATATGTTAAGTGTTGATCATTCATTTGAGATATCTGCTGTAGACTCTCTAAGATATGAATCCCAGCCCTGCACTGTCAAATTATGAGAAGAATAAAGAATGATAGATGAAAAAAAGTGCCAAAGTGTTTAAGGTGTTTTGTGTTTTATTATCCTAAGAATAAAGTTTCAAGAAAAAGGGTCCTTATAGCATTGTGTCGATGCACCACATGACTTACTTACTGAGTGGGATGATTCCTGACAAATACTTTCCAAACTAAGACAGCACACATATTTCCCTCCCCTGTGAAGCTGCACGTGGGTATAAAATGATGTTTTTTTGCATAACTGACAAAACCTACAGATTCTGTCAGTTACCTTTGACATCACCCACTGATCCACTTTTGAGAGTCAAAAATCTGAAGGTGCTACGTGGTGCATTACTCAAACACAAGATGCCATTGAAGACCATCTGGATTGTTGTCATTTGCATCAACAGTTACCTAGCATGTCAGTCTCATACGCGTAGGTGTAGGATGTCCAGCTGTTGTGCCGGGACATGTTGAACCGGATGACTACATGTGAGTGCAAAGGCTCGTTCAAACTCCAAGACCATGATCCAGCTTTTTCCACATGTGAATGGTTCCACGATGTGACATTATCACCACAAATGCTGGATAAATAGACAGAGACAAAACAGAAATAAATAAATAAACATGTCAACACACTGTAGCTGTCTTCTAAATATGTTAATATTTGATCTCTAGATAAATAGGTAAACACTAGCAAACACTACACAATCTCTACTTGAGCAATTGTTACTTTTACAGTTTGGTATAGATTGCACATTGTGCACATGTGTTATTTAAAAACATGAATACCTGATACACACAGAAAGCTGAGTATTCTTCTCTAAAGTGTGGAATGACCAGGAGCAGTTGAATATATCTGTTGGGTAAAGGTAGCAGGAAAAGGTTTCGTTCAACGTCTGTTTCATTTTAGACTCCTCCTCCATTGAAGAACCTCGCACAATCACCTGAAATAGTTTCACAAGCATAAAAAAACAAAAAGATAAGACTAAAGAATACCTCTGTATTCAAACAGCAAGCTTTTATTTGTGTCTATGCTGTATTTAAAAGCTATAAGAACATTTTGACCGCACCTCCTCCGAATTTTCCTCCTCACAGTCATGTGAATTGTTGCCCTCTGTCTCTGTTAAAAGAGAATATACAGTAGAGGATATACAGTGCACATAGAGCTGCAGCATGCGGGAAAACACAAGTAAAGTGATCTGACATTTAGCAGACACTTTTACCCAAACTGATAAAGTTCTTGGACATGTTTTACTTTTCACAGTCAATCATCATCTGTAAGGTTGTAACCACAGCGTGTGGGTGAGGGCAGTTTGTAATGTTAAAAGTCACTTACTACATAGTATTGCCCACAGAATCAGGAAACTGGACCAAGCTACTGGGTGGACAGGGAACAGCTTCATAGCCAACCTAGGGGTTTTACACACACATATACAACAACAAATCCAGAGAAAAGAACAAAGACACACATTAACAAACACTAATGAGCATACAGCGTTGGGTCACATACTGTAAGCTGTTCTGTAAGTACATTCTTAGTAATTTCCTGGCTTTTCATACTTCCCCTTTTCTACTGGTGCCTACACTGAGAGGCTGACTTCTTGTAAGATATCTCAGTGGGCATGTGGTCGAACACAAATAGTTTTTTCCCATGCGAGTGTTAATCCAGCTCTCAGTTACATTTAAAAGTGAGTTTTAACAACATACACATTTCCACTTCCTACAAAAGGTTTTATACTCTGTTCAAAAAGAGACCAGAGAAAGAAAGGGTTATCAGTGTTTGTTTACATCTGACTAAAATATACTACTCTCTCGGAAATGCCATGAACTATTTTATCCTCTAGGTATTCTTAAGTTTTCTTGTGAATAGAAAGTAACACAAAATCATCCTGCAATACATGTTACAGTAGTATCACTGTAAATGGCTTTAAGAAGATAGCGTTACCTCCTGTTGTCCCTCCGGTCCGACACTGACTGTTTTTCTGATTGCATTCACTCAGACAATGACACACTTCTGGGGAAAAAAGCGTGACGTCACGTACTATACAGAGCGTCAGGGGACCATGTGTTTCTTTCTGTTTCTTTTCCTCGTCCTCATAAACACACTGCACACCTATCAATTGATATTTTAAAATGTAATTAAATCAGTGATGTTTTTGGTAAAATTAGCCCATTTCAAAAACTAAACTGAGAACTTTTTAAAACTTGATTTGAATTTGACGACTATTGAGCAAGCAATAGGTACAATATATAAAATACCCACATTCATTTTATCCCCAGCATTGTTGGGAGGGTTTTAAAAAAGCATTTAGACTTTTTGTTACAAAATGTAAAAAATGTTGCCTCTTTTTTTTTCTTGTCCCTGCGTTAACGTATTTTATCATAAACAAATCCATATGTAAATCTGTGCCAGTGCGTACTCCTGATTGGTGAATTATCTCTGCTCCTGTCTCAGTCCACTCAACATGTGCTCGGCCACAACTCAGCTGCAATGTAAAGAGAGCAGCATGACTGTTTATTGGTCTGTCTGGTAGTTTTTGTGACTCTTTTTCTCTGGATTGGTATTCTGGTTCGGTATTTATGTTTGGGTAGCTAGAGTAACTTAGCCTAGCATTTTCTCTTTCTTATTCTAACTTGATCAGTAAGACAAACCTGGGTTATTAGATAGACTTGTTTATTTATTTATTGTTTTTGATGTCATTCTGTACCTGTGTTCCTCATAAACTTTTTTATGGTTAATACATTTTTTGTTATGGTTATAGAATAAACAACAACTTAATGTTGTTAACGACTTTTACCATCCTAAGTTACACATTTATTTATTATTTTAAAAAAAGCTGTAGTTCCCTGACCGGGAATCGAACCCGGGCCGCGGCGGTGAGAGCGCCGAATCCTAACCACTAGACCACCAGGGAGCGTAGCTGTAGGGAATATGTAAAAGTATTTAGCTGCTCCACTAGGTGGTGTCATCCACCTGTACATCCTTCTGCTTCCTTCTTTGCAGAATGATCATTCTACAAGAATGAGGAAGCTGCTTTTACGCGGGACATAGCTCGTGGCACTGGACTTTCTGTTTAGCAAATATCGGCTGAATAAGTAAATAATTACCGCACATTGTGCAGTCTTTGTTCAGGTAACCAACGTCTTTTGTCTAACTTCTGTGTTATAAAAACTTAAGTAGCGCGAATTCGAATTAAGCGGTAGATAATGGATGGATATATGCTAGATAATGTCCTTACTGTCATAATACACTAAACTGAAAAGTTCTGCGTTCTGCGTTCACAGCCTGGTAGTGTAGGCTATGATCGGTTTGTTAATAATAACCTTCTTTTTCATGTCTCCATTTCCCTGTCAGAGTCACCATGGCAGCTAAAGACACAGTGAGGCGCAATAAAACAAACATTCAGAACATTTTGTGTGGAGACCACATCCTGATCCTCAACAAAGTTCATGAGAAACAACTGATAACCCAGCGGGAATACATAAACCTTAAAAGCATCAACAAGGAAACTGTAGAGGGGCACGTAGTTGAGCTCGTGGATAAGATCATGACTAAAGGAGAAGACACCTGCCGAGACTTCCTGAACCTGCTGCAAACTGATGAGGACGTGAAGTCGACATATCCAGAGCTGAAGAACATACAACTGAACCACACTTGTTCAGGTGAGATCAGTGCTACTTCAACATAGCTCTGCATGCAGTCATTTTATATAGAAATTACTATGTTGTACATTCATCACATACTGTACCAGCACATAGTGTGCTTCACTTGAAGTTGTTTAACTCCTGTTTTCTGCAGGCGACCGTTCACCAGAGCGGAAGAGACGCAAGCTGGTGAGGTCTTTACCGAACATTCACACATCACACGTGGCAATGAACAAGTCTGTGTGAATCTTCAGATAATCACAGGACATATGCTCATCTCAAAGCATTGTAATACCTTAAGTTTAAACTAGTAAAGACGAGTAAGTTACTTATTCAGTTACAGTCTTGGTTCTGTTGTTTGTAGGATGGGCAGTATGAGCTGAGCAGGCAGCCCGTCGGCCTCTGTCTGATCATAAACAATGTGAACTTCAAGGATTGCAGTATGAGAAAAGGAAGCAGCAAAGACGCTCGTATGTTACAGTAGTCACATCTTCACCGTTTACACCTTTGTTCCGTTTGTTGGTGGCTGAAGCTTAACAAAGGCTTTTTTTAAATACTGTTTCTTGCAGAAAGTTTGTCAGAAGTGTTTAGCTGTCTGGGCTTCAGAGTACTGATGTGTGAAGACCTACAAAGGGACCAGATGGATCGAGCACTGAAATGCTTTGCTTCTCTGAGCGAGCTGCAGGAGTTCAGAGTACAGGAGTGGTCCGAGGGCAGATTCAGTGATCTTCAGCATCCTCCTGAGCATGGTGATGCCTTCATCTGCTGCATTCTGAGTCATGGAGACAGGGGAATAGTCTTTGGGACTGACTACAAACCTCTCCACATTAAACAAATAACTAAAACCTTTAAGGCGACCGACCAATCAGCTCTCACCGGAAAGCCGAAAGTGTTCCTGATCCAGGCCTGTCAGGGAGGGAAGCAACATCGTGGAGTGCTGTTAAAAGACGTGGAGGCTGACGGTTATGCTCCACTGTCCATCCCTGAGGAAGCTGATGTTCTGCTGGCTGTTGCCACTGTTGAAGATTATGAAGCGTTAAGACATACCATATATGGGAGCTGGTTTGTGCAGTCTGTGTGTCAGCAGCTGAAGGAGGGCTGTCAAAGGTAAATTCAAAACACAAAATTGTACATTTAGTTATTTTGAATATCAGACTATAACTTTTTGAAGAATATTCTGTAGCTCTGATGACATATATGTTAATATGCACACAGATGTACAGTATGTACACCAGGAATAGTAATGTCATTTCTATACTGTACATTCTCTTTAGGGGAGAAGACATCATGAGCATACTCTTACGTGTGAACAATGAAGTAAGCCAGAAAGAGGGCATCGGCAGTCAGCCGGGTGCAAGAAAGCAGATGCCTGAAATCAGGACCACCATGAGGAAGAAACTCTTTCTGTCACCACATAACAACTGAAGCATTAATCATGATTTTGCATATATAAATAACTCAGGGGAAGAGTTTTTAAACCTTTAGAATATTTTCTATATCTTTGTTTTTTTAACTGAACTGTCAGATTCATCAGATAATAAAGTTAAAAATACTGTATGATTATCACTGGTCGGCCCTTGTTTTAATGAGGGGTGTTAGTTTGTAGAATTACTGATCCCAATAAACTTTTATAAAAATAAGTTGTAAATGCTGAATCCTGGTGTCATTTACTAGTCTAAGAAAATTATGTAGAAAAAATGTCAGCTATGTTTATTTACATAAACAACATCCCAAACTAAAAAAAAAAGCTTGTACAACTTTAATAGTAATTTATAAAAAAAATACATATCATTTAGGTCATCATGTACTGTAAGAATAAAGTCCTCTGCTTTTCTAAGAAAGCTGCAGAAATGTGTATTTCTAGATTTTGTAGTGTCTGTCTGAACTGCAGACGTTGTGCTGCATACTCAGAGCCAGGGAGCCATAATGAGGAGAGGCAGGTGCTGCACACACAGGTGGATTTTCATTGTTTTGTTTTTTCTAGATCCGTCTGTGTTTTTATATCTGTTGCTTTGTCCTCACTCACAACTCCTACCTAACTACTGACCTGGAGGTGCTGGAGGAAGAATATGAGTATGTCAAGTTGTGTCATTATAGTAATCACACACGCACACACATATCAGTGTGCTGTTATCTGCCTTTCAGTCGTATGCCACATCTCACTGATTTTATTTCCATACTTATTTAGATTGAAGAAGTAGGACCGGCATATGCTGATTGATAAAGTTATCACTGTAGTAGAGGTGAGAGAAGAAATGATACAGTGAGAGTCGATAGACAAAACATGATAGAAGAGCTGCAGCCACAGCTCTTGTGAAAAAGGTGACAAATATGTCAATATGAGGTTTTATTCATGGTTAAAAAATAGAATAAAAACAAAAAATCCAAATTTAAGGATCACCCAGCACAAATGAGGTATTATATCAAATGCTTCCGCCGCGTCTTGATTGTGACTTTTATTTTTGAAGATTTAAGCGGAAACGACTACTCCGTTTCATGATTTCCTCTGAAAGTGAAACATTTTCAGTGATAAAAGTGAATAACAGTGGAGAAGTAACAACTACAACTCATCTTAGCTCTTAGATATCATTTGACTGAAATAAGGAGGCCTGTCTCTATTTTACAGTGTAGTTAGTTAGAAACTAATGAAATAAGTTGTCTTTTAGTGCTGCTCAGAGTTTACTGAAAACCTTTTAAACGTAACATTTCCACATTTTGTGTGAAAGCGTCAAAATTCATGCTGCAAGTCTAGAAAAGTCCAAAACACCAACCTACATGATTACTATAACTAATTAATGATAATATTAGTAAAGCTTACTAGCGACAAACAAACAAGTCACAAGCGGCTTTTTAGAGTATTGAGAACCCAGATAATTAGGCAGTAATACAAAACATCTCGATACAACAAAAATCTCGGCCTGCCTCTCAGACATATCCGCGTGGATGTCTGAGCGACACCTCTAATTGAACTTATCCAAAACTGAGATTCTGTTCTTTCCGGGCGACAGTTGCCCTCAGCAAAATATCTCAATTCAAATT
>JAUYWH010000009.1:4795173-4810955 GCA_034779795.1 Ctenopoma multispine | reverse complement strand
CGCTGCAAAAAACGGACCTTGTTCGAGATTTACACGACCGGATGTGACGTTCAGTGATAGGGAGGGCCTGCCATAGTAGATTGATGAAGGGACAGGAACTCAGATATGATCAGGAGCCAGGTCACAAGGTGATTTTTAGTATCGTATAGAGTATAGAGTAACTCTACTTAGATAATAAACCAGTAGTGCTCTTATGGTGATTAATATGTATTTCTGTTCATTTTTACATGGTGTAGTTATAATATTAATGGAACCACACACAAATATAAATGCTTTGTAGTGCTGCGATTCAGTCTCTTTGGAGTGTATTTCATAGTGTCTGGTTCCTTGGTCTACTCCCGTGGTATTTGTTGATTTATTTTTTTCCTACCTTGTTACTGTTTCTCTGACAGTCCTGTCCTGTAGACAACTGTGAGCTGAGTACCAGGCCTGTGTTAGTGAGTCTGTGTCTGAGTCTGTGATGGACAGAGTGAAGCTATCCCACATAGATGAGGAGCTGGATTCCTCAGAAGTGGCAGCGCTTTGCTTCTTGTGTCGCGATGTTGTACAGAAGAAACGCCTGGAGGGGGTGAGAACATCTGACCATTTTATAAAATGTTTCTCAGGTTGACAACATTTTTTGTTTTCTCTCATTTCAAGGTTTCTCTTCTCATATTTTTGTAACCCATTGTTTGTGTGTTTCTTGGTTGTTCTTGTATAGGTTCAGGATGCAAAAGATCTGTTTCTGAGACTAGAAGAAAAAGATCTGCTCAATAATTATTCCTTCCTCTCTCAGCTGCTCAACACTATCCGTCGAGCAGATCTCCTCTGTCTTCTAGAGACAGACAGCAGGCGACCAGAAGAAACTGATGCAAGTCCTGTCCTGTCAGACTACAGGTAAAAACTATAAGAAATTCACTGTAATTGGGAGGGACAGAGATTCAGAAGGACTTACAAATATTTTTTAAATTTCTTCCTTTCTGTTGTTTAGTTGTCATTTTCGTCTTTGTTTTTTCTTTCAGGGTGATGCTTTACAAAGTCTACGAGGACATGACTCGAGAGAATTTTGACAAAATTAAGTTTATTTTGAGAGACAAGTTGGGCAAAAGAAACATAGAGACATGTAAAGTAAGAAGATACCCACCCACTACACTGCACCCACAGTTACATATGATGAAAACCTAAAATTTGTTTGAAACTATCTTGACTGTAATTAACATACATTTATTATTTTATTTTATTATGTATAGTTAAGAGTTAAACAAATAAAATAGCACTTTTTCTCATAGCAAAGGGTCTGAAATGTTTGTAAGAGAGAGAATTCAGTATTAGATTTTTAATGTGTTTGCAAAAATGTTTTCTTCTTAATTCTTTATATATGAATTATTAAGTGTAGACTAATGGCGAAAAAACATGAAGAATCCTATTCCACATAATGTAAAGTAAGCCGCTCATTTGATGTAGACACCCTCTGGTAGCTATTGACATCTCAGATTGGATCAAC
Organism: Ctenopoma multispine; assembly: GCA_034779795.1. NCBI lineage: Eukaryota > Metazoa > Chordata > Actinopteri > Anabantiformes > Anabantidae > Ctenopoma > Ctenopoma multispine. Next base: position 4,809,472 of record JAUYWH010000009.1, on the reverse strand, counting down.
AGTGGCTGCCGTTATGTCATATATACAATAAAATCTTGTCATAAGTCACTCTAGGGGAAATATTGCAGTTTGTGTGCTTATTTTTAAATCTTTTTTTATAAATTATTCACCATAAGACTGCTCTCCCTCAGCTACTTGAGATGTGATTTCTAATTTTGCCAGGCAACAGCAAAGCCTCTACACACATACACAAACAAGTCTTTTCTCTTGCAGACAGCTCTGGAATTGTTTGCAGAAATGGAAAAGGCTGGTTTCCTGTCAAAAACAAAGCTTTCTGAGCTGCAAATGGTACTGGAGAAGTTGGATCAACAACTGGCATCAACTGTACAGTGCTACATGGAAGGTGAGAGTCACACCTGCACTAAAAGCACACATTTACACACATTACACATTTAAATGTTGTGTTATTGTAAAATTCACCAGGTGATTGTTCGTCTTTCAGGGGTAACCCAACAGGAGCAAGCCAGATACCAGATACCTCATCCTGTCAGTATAGATAACCAGGTGTGTATGTGCGTGCGTGCGTGTAAATGTTTTGTTGTTGTTTTTTCTTCTGGATAATCTATTTACTAAATGTAAACTACTGACTGTTGAATTTTTTTATTTTTTTGTATTTTCTGCAGAGCCATTATATAACACAACCTACTCCATCAGTATCTGAGACTCAGCCCAGCTGTGAGTCTTATTACCCCATATTCTTTATTCATTTGTATATACCCATAAACATTTATTCACACATACAGCCATTGAATAATGATCTGTACACTGCTATAGCTATTCACATCCATGCTATTATACATTATATTATACACATACAAGGGATGTAAGTTTCTGCTCCTTAATATTCTTCAGATGAAGAGAGCATTTCCCCTGATGCAGAACCGAATACTGTGTTCTCTGATCTTACTGATGAGGTAAACATTCACTTGATCACCCAACACCATTTCATTCATTTACTCATTTATCAGAACATGTTTCTGATGTGTCCATGTCTATGTCTATGTGCCTGTAGATAGAGTACTATGCTTTGAATCATATCCCTCATGGTTTGTGTGTGGTCATCAACAATGAGGACTTCAGTGGAACACAGCTAAGAAATCGAAAAGGAGCAGAGCAGGATGAAAGTATGTTTCCTGTATTTGATCAGCCATGTTACACCTCACACCAGTCAGGTTAAAGTTAAAATGTACCACATATAATATTAAGTACATTAAAAACAAATCTACCAGTATGATTCAATTTGTTTCTCTGACACAGAGGCTCTGCGGTCAGTGTTCACTCGCCTCGGCTTTAAAATGGTGGTATATAACAACCTGACTGCAGAAAACATAAGATTTGAAATACTAGAGTTGGCCAAAAGGAATTTTTTGGATCATGATGCCTTGGTGAGTAATATGACACACTTTAAAGTAATAATTCCACATTTTGAAAGGACCGTTAGACTAATTTTATTAGTAGGAAAGATAATTACTTTTTTATTATTATTATTAATTAATCATATAACACAATCTTAGATTTAACTCCAGGTAAATTTAATTATGTATCATTTTGAAATATATACAATTTGCAAGTTAAACTGAGACATGACGCAAATTTTGTTTAACTGTGTTTCTACCTCTGATCCTAGGTGGTGTGTGTACTGTCCCATGGAGAGCAGGGATGTGTCTTTGGGACTGATGAGCAACAGGTGTACCTCAAAGAACTGACACAGCCCTTCACGAGTGGGAGAGCCCCCACCTTGGCAGGGAAGCCCAAATTATTCTTCATCCAGGCATGTCAGGGAAGTGGCTACCAGAGAGGATCCATACCATGTCCTCCAAGGCCAGCGCAGAAGGAGGAAGGCAACAGAGAAAACCTCCTGGAAGAAGATGCAGGTCATGTCCCTGTGGAGACAATCCCTCAAGATGCAGATTTCCTGCTGGGAATGGCCACTGTGCCAGAATACAAGTCTTTTCGAAATACTTCCACAGGCTCTATTTACATCCAGGAGCTGTGCAGGCAGCTGAAAAGATCAGCTGAAAGGTGAGAGTCGCCTCCACACAAAGTCAAAAGAAGCAGGTTGTTTTGTTTAAATTAATCTGTCTTTGGAACCAAGCTGGACTCCAGTTTAACCACAACTAACCACATTACCCTCATATAATATATTCAGGACTAGGTGTGGTGGTGGGATTTTGTCAACTGTTTCTCATAGCACTTCCAAAACACAGATGACCTACACCATGCACTGTCCCTGAATGCCTCACGACAGCCCCTACTTTCTTTACATAAAGCCCACACACTTACTGTATGACAAAACAATACGCAGGAGTCTCCTGAAATTGGAATGTTTCTGTTTTAACAAAGTAACTTACGTTTGACATGTCATATTAATGATGTAAAGAGAAACAAGGAGCCTCACACAAGTGGTTTATAGAACATGGCACATTTTGAATCCAACATATACTTTGTTATTGATACAAAAGATACTATGTCCTATGTCGTATATCTAGGTGTAAATACCAGGAAATAAAAGCTGATCTTGTCTCTTCAGTGTACAGCAAACATAAATAAATGGGCTTCATCATAAATGTACTTTTGGAGGGGACCGTAAATCTGTATCACACACCTCCTTTAAGCAGTTTAACAGATTTGATCAAATTGAGTCCCAGTTAATGGAAAAAGCTGATGTGACACTATTAAATATTACTTACAATTCTTACAAGTTAAACTAAAATGTGATGTGTTTCCTATGCAGCTCGACGAACGATGATATTCTGACCGTCCTGACGCGTGTGAACAGGGAGGTCGGAAAAGGAGAGTATCTAAGGCATAAGCAAATGCCAGAACCCAAGTACACTCTAACCAAGAAGCTCGTCCTCAAATTAGTGAGATGACTGCAACACTGCACATGTGGCACATTTCAAGATCCACTATTGTGTGTATGCCTGTGTTGTTTTTAATTTCTCAGTGTTGTACAAATGGTTGAATATTTGTGAATGAGTGTGTTCATCGTTATTCTGAGCTTTTGAAGCCTGTTCATCATGATTTCCATAGAAAAAAAGTCTTTCAAAGATTTTTTTACATCAAAGAACAATATAAACTAATTATAAATTAAGTTTGCAGTCACTGGTGTTCGTATAGATTAAAACATATTTTAGTATTAAACATAATTAGTATTAAACATATTTAACTATTAAGTGATATTTCCTAACTTGAGTATAATGTGAAATTATTGATTGACAGGGTTTAATTTAGCTTAATGCAGATACAGTATATGAGTAGTATCATGATGCTTTTTTTCCTCAGTTATGAGAGAATTGGAGTTAATGGAGAAAGCTGACATGTAGCGAGTACTTTGGTGTTGAAGTAGGTCCCAATAAATGCCTCAGAATTCTGGGCAGATGAGTTTATAAAGCCCTCAGGGTTGATATGTGATTCTGAAATAAATGCAAGAGTCTACAAACACTGTAGTTGAGTGCATGTGCTTGTTATGTAGTTGTAATGCACCTTTACTGTGTCACACAAGAAGGGCCTGTTGAGCGTGACGCGCCTTGTTGCACACACACACACACACACACACACGCGTCCTGTGGGTGTGTGACAGATTCCTCTGGACTCCACCCTCCTCTTCGCTGTTCCAGGAAATGCTCTTCACATCTGGCTCCTGCAGCCGCTCCTTAACACACAGCAGCACAGGCCCCGGGAGCCAAACCCGTCTACAGAACCTCTTCTGTTCTTCGCGGAGCTTGTTTTTTTGTGTTAGCAGGGAGGACGTGACGGAGAGAAGACTCCTTTTCTCATATCTTATCGCTGGGATTTAATACGACCACGTTATTTCTACCGGTCTTCCTCGGTAAGTGAATCCAGTTTTAACATGTTCTCAGCATGGTAGACACAGCACGGAGTTGATGGGATCGGTTGCTGGTGGTGTGATGGTAGCTTTAACATCCCATCAAGTAACCATAAATCTTTCTGCTGGGGGCTGCAGGCTACGCTCCCTGAGTGTTTGCGTGTCGAGGTTTGGTCCTCGGTGAACAGGGTGGAGCGGGTGCAGCTCTTCAGGCGTCTTGTTTGGGAGTGAGAAGCCATTTCAGTCGTCAGCGCGCTACACGTCACAGAGAGCTGCTGTTTTTAAACTCTCAAACAGAAATAATGCACCTTTTCCTCCTTGTGTAGCTGCAAATATCTCCGTCCTCCGTTGTTATACTTTGCATTTGTGTGTCGCTCTGCTTTCGTCGTTTAATCCACTGAGCAGCTCTCAGTTTGAACTGAAATGTAATTACAGCAGAAACGCACAGGTGTAACCAGTAACATTAATGATTCATCGAAGTGTCCCAGTCAAACCTAGTCTGTGTTACTGAGCCAGCATGGCCCATATCACTATTACTGCTCTCTCTCAGAAACTATTAAGTTTCTCTGTTTCCCCACAGATAAGTTCATATGTTCTGAGAATAATCTCCTGGGTTCATTCATTCAGCTCTTAGTTACCACACACACACACCTCTGTGGATGTGAAGGAATCCCTCATGATAACACAGTCTGCTGCTGAAATGGCTGACCTGCACTCAGACATGATTCAGTGTTTTGTCTTTTTTAAAACTACCTCATCTACAAAACATTTCAAAATGATATACCAGCATTAAATCACAATCAGATTTTTTTTTGTCAATTTGTATTTTATTTTTTTAGAATCTTAATGGTGTGCCCACAGACGAGGTCTAATTATTTTTAAAGCATATAAGAATAAAGTGAAGAAAAATGGTTTCACATTTGAAGGTCGACTAATCAACCTGTCCCCACAGCTGTTAGCAGGTAGCTTTATTTTGAAGAAAAGCTTTAATACAATTAAAAAAAGATTCTTCTTTGCTTAACCAAAGAAAAAGTACTTTTGGTCAAAAGAAAAACTGCATTGTCCATTTTTTACTCTCACTCACCTAATAAGTTTTGTACTGCCCCTGACGACCACTGACAGATCCAGATTTCACTGTGAAGTTACAAAAACTATAAAAAACATTAATGATTCTTGTTTCTTTTTTCCAATCTAGTTTTGATTTGTTGTTTTAAAGTAGTCGGTTGTAAACTGGACTGGATTTGAAAGAAGCAGTCGTGACAAAGAAAGAATACAGTTAAGAATAGTTAAAGTCACCGACATTAAAGGAAATACAGTTTACAGATATTACAGCGTGAAATCAAAACCTTGGACAGTCCAAACAGAAACAGAATTTGTACGCTCTGTCAAACCAGTTCTTCTAGTAATGTGAGGTATTTTTGTTATTTTGTACACCCTCATGAGCTCAGGGCTTCACATGACAGAACGTGTGCACTTCTCTGGCACAGGTCAGGCACAACTCCACTCCAGCGTGCAAAGAAATAAACCTTTTGAGGAATTGTAGCTGGTTGTCAGGCGACATGGAGGTGAACGCGGTCATTGCAGTATGTCCAGGATGTATCATTTCAATACTGAGTCACACCACAAACACATTTAACAAAGAAAGCAGTTTTTTTCTGCCTCTAGGGAACACTATAGCAGATCAGCTGATCCGCTCATTGATTTGGTCCAGGTTTTTACACTGAATGCCAGAATTGGGACTTTGTCACTTTGGAATGAGGAAAATGGAATTTAATATGTTAAAAATACAGTGAAACAACCTGGTGGTTTCAGTGTCCTTCATATGTTCTCTATCTATAGATAAAACATCTGAGGATTTAATCAAACTACAGGGATGATTATAGATTTAAATTCCACTTATAAATAAATAGTGTGTCTCTAAAGACATAAAAGTCTAATAATCCATACTGACACGCAACATGTTTGATATCTGCGAACATGTGCAAATAAGATCCCAGTTATCAGATTAGTTTAGGACAAGCTGTAAACACACTCAGGCTGACAGAAATTGGAACTAGTGCAGAGACATAGGGAAAATTGCAACAAAACTGTGTAAATTTATTTTAAAAAATTTATCAAACTGTATCTGGAACCATCTCAGAGGAATGAATAAATTAACTTCAAACGCAATGTCACTTAAAAAAGGTTGAAAACATATCTGGCAAATTCTACATGGAGTTTCATTAGTTAAATAATAAAATAAGAAATAAAAAATACTGACTGAATAAGGACGAGCAACAGAAATGGAAGAACACAGCAAAACATTTCCAGGACATTCATGTTAAATTAAATTCTCAGACACAACTAATACCCACATTCCTCATTTATTGAAGTTTGAATATGTGTTTAGATGTTTGAACATACATACGTATACAGTTTGTATTTTTAGGTTAGTAGGTGTCCAGTATGAGTAAATGTGCGTGCATCATCATCATCATCATCAAAGAAATGATCAGAATCGAACGAGGAACCGTGTTTATAGATTTCTTTCTGTTCTGATAAGTTGGCTGTTTAAGAACTGTGTGTACTACTGCTCGTATATTCCTTTTCTTTATGTCTTTAGTTCCTGTTTTAAGTTGTGTTAAAATTATGTTTGTGTATCTTTTTACATTGGTGGAACAATGACTCAGTACCACATGATGACTTAGTGTTAGTGGTGATGATGAAGTATAATAATAAGAAGTCAGTCTCCAGCTTCACCAGCCACCTGCCTTCTCTAGACCAGAGTTACACCCTCGTGTTTAAACACTGCGGTGCCTTAAACCCTCTTGTCTGCTAACTAACTGTGTCTCTGCCGAAGCAACGAGTGTTTGACTGCAGATACTCTGAAGCATTTTTTCCATTAAGTGTTTTCTGTCCTGTCGATTGGTGCTTGAGTTTTGATGTCATGGCAGCACGAGGTGGAGCCAGCTCTTGAATTCCTTCACTATGTGTATTCCCCTAGAAGTTCCAGTGAAAATGAAGCTTAGAGAACATTTCTTGTTTTCTAAACCACTTCACAAACAGGAACATACCGTCTGTTATATATATTGTATACTGATGAGATCATCTGCAAAATGTATTAACTATTAGAGTATTAATCCGCTCAGAGAGATGTTTAAAAGCTAAATGTGTTGCATTGTGGGAATTAAAGTATCCTGTAAAAATACTGCAACATCTTTTCTCCTTAGTGCAGGAACATGGATTATAGGGATCGTGTGTATGTGTGTGTCTCTCGACACACCTGTGGTGGTTTATGTGAACCACATAGCAAAATAGAAACGTGTTCACTTTAACCTATGTTTTTGTGGTTACTGTAGATAGGATTATGGCTGTGTGTACAGAGGTTGTATCACTGTAACAACTCTAATAATCTAATATTGACTTTAGAGGCCAATATAATATTTAATTTTTCCATGTATGTATTCATCAAAAAGCTGGATAAGGATCTTTTAAAGGGAAAGCAAACATTTCAGCTTTTAGCAGTTAGCTCCAGGTGGACTATGGTGATGACGGAGGCACTTGCTGTGACATCACACTCAGTGAAATGACATCAGACCTGTGCTCACATAAACAGGACACTAACTTCACTGCTGAAGGTTAGCTACAGACATAAAACATATCTGTGCTAAAGACAAACTGAAAAGTTTCACATCCACATTCTGAGTCCGCTTCATAGATCTACTGTCCATTAGGGTTGGGGGAAAAAATATGATATTGTATTGATACAAGGACACCAAATATTGATATTTTGTATGCAAATTTAAAAAACAAATCAGACTTTTCAGTGTTTAAAATAACTGTAAATGCAAGATGAAAAAAAATGTGAAAGACTGAGGACTTTTATATTAGATTTAATGTATTTTGACATAGTTTAGCTTTATGGACATAATTTGCAGTTGAAAAAAACCTAAAAATCACAATATATTGTATCGCAATACTTCTGCATATCGCAGAACATTTAAATTAATATCGTATCATGAGTTAAGTATTGTGATAATATTGTATCATGGGGTCTCTGGTGATTCCCACCTCTACTGTCCATCTATACAGAGTTATTCAGAAAGAATGAAGCTGTATTTCATTAAGACGGGAGAGAGTCACAGGGAGTGAGTGAGGTCTGGGACAAGAACTCGAGGACACCGAATGTGTTTTTGTTGAGGCTTAGCTTCTCTGTTTCCAGAGTAAACAAACAACTGAGTGTTAAAGCAGGAGCGATGGATCCGGCAGTATTTAACACTTAAACCTACTCTTTCAAATACTCAGTGATTTGTTCCGTGAAGATGCTCAAGGACTGAGAAATAGGGCTTTGAAGTGGGTTCATTCTTTTTGTATAACTTTGTACTGTAGCTTCACGTCTCCAGCATCAGTCACAGATGAGGCATCCGGACTGTTTGGGAAGATTCACTGACTGAATAAAATGTCACACGTGTTTGAATACATGACAAAGGACCTTTTTATGAAATAATATAATTAAGGTTTTGGCAAGACATTTTTCTACTGAAACAAACTAGTGTTTTATGGTTGACGAGTTACTGTGCGTAATGGCATTATTACAGGGCAGGGAATGTTAACGTGTTATAATCGAGTTAATGCACCAGTTCATTAACGCCGTTAATTATTTTAATGTGCGTTAACGCAGTTTTATTATTTTTAATATCACAATGAAAGTCAGTCGCTCACTGGGTCTTAATACACACACAGACAAACGATGGGTCACTGGAGGGGTGGCATGTTATCAGTTAATCAATCAAACAAAACCATCTATTTCTTTGACTTTAGCGCATTTTCCTTGTTATGTTTTTAGCATAGTTTGTATGTTGAGTTGTTTGCGTGTTTAGAGACGTCGTAAAAGGATCCATATGAACATTTCTACAGTGAGACGTTCTGTGCGCATTTCTGCAGACGTTACAGGTTAAAGCCACTGCAAAACTCCAAAAACTCCTGTGACCCATTGTTTGCCTGTGTGTGTATTCAGAACCGGACGGACTTTCATCGTCATATTAATAATATTAAAACTGTGTTAACGCGCGTTAAAATAATTAACAGTGTTATGCATTAACGCGAGAATGCGTTAACGTTCCCAGCCCTAAATTATTATATATTTTCTAAATAGGCTCAAAAAATGTCATTTGGCCATTCAGAACAACCATTTCTTACTTCAAACTATATGTTTTTGGTGACTTGACATCACTATGATCTGTAAACACAGCATTGATACTCAGATATGGTCATTTTGTAATGTTGATGGTGAACATCACACCAAGCTAAGCAGTTGCCTGCCTCCTGTGGCCCTGAGTCCAAACTGTGAAGTTGCAGGCCATGAAACCCAATCACTGAGCTGAAAATCATAAAATGCTTCACAGAGCTGAGAGTCAGGTGATAAATCTCTGTGGGGTCATCGGTGTGACTCCTTTCACAGTTATTTCACACATTCTCAATGTTAGAGTACTGATTAGAGCAGCATTGACGACCCACATGCATGCAGCTGAAAGAAAGGAAATTAATATCAATCACAATCGTTGGTTGTTTTACTGAAACTGATATGAACTGGGTTTTTTTGTTTAGTTTTTTTTTCCACCTCCCATCCTCACAGGTAAGATGTCCAGGTCAGACTACCCTCCAGGGTACGATGACTCCCATGGCCCTTTGTATCCACCTCAGGGCGGGAATTACCCACCACCCCCTGCATATGGCTTCCCCGCCTTTGGTGGTCCCCAGCCAGGCCACCCCTCTGCTCCTTACCCCCCTGGTCCAAATGCACCTTTGTACCCAGGCCAGCCAGGGGGCTATCCACCCGGTCCATTCCCTGGACAGCCTTACCCTGCTGGGCATCCAGGAGCAGGCTACCCAAACCCTCCACCCATGCCCCCTGTCATCCCACCCACTATACCATCTGATGTCATGAACACTGGTAAGACACGAGGTGCTTCAGTTACAGTATTTTTAGGGCAAATGTAATATCTCTGACAGAGGTTGATACAAGTTGGTACTGTGTCCATACTTTTTTCTTCTTTTTTTTTTTTTTAAATGACATTGTTCAAAAATTAGGCCCTGACTTACCTAAAGCTGACGCTATAATTAAAGGTAAAGATTTAACTTCAAAGTGATACCGTAGTTGTGCGATTGTATGTAATGTGGCTCTTTTTGCCCCAATTGGAAAAATGCAAATTAATGCAAAACATGCTTATTTTGCTCTCTTGCTGAGAGATCAAATTTCTGTGTCTACATTTGTTTATTTGTGTTTTCATGTTTGCAGTGTGTTTCTTAGTGTGCTCTTTTGTCTGTTGGTATTTGCTTTCTTAAGTCGCAGTGTGTGTAGTTGCCACTGTAGGATCTCCAGTATAATGCTTCCTGTCACTGACTCGTCACTGTAGATGGATGACATGTTTCTTTATGATCGCTGATCATGTTTCTGTTCTGCTAATGACACAGGTGATGAGTTTGCTGCGAGCGGCAGCGACTGGGACAGTCTGAGCATTCGGCATGCCTTCATCAGAAAAGTACACACACACACACACACACACATCGTGCTGACTCAGCCCCTGTTTCAGTCTGTCGTGTGTTTCCAATACAATAGAGTCTCAGAGCAAAACATATGTTTTTCTGAAAGTTAATTCCCCAGCTATCTGTGACAAACTCTGAGGTTGTTGTGCAACAGTTGCCACAGATTTCACGGTAAAAGACTGTTTTAACCCTCTGGATCAAAACGTATTCAGTCTGCTGCAGGATTAAGTGTTTTTTAATCTTTTCCCCAAATCACATGCAGAGTCATAATGTTTTCTATAGAGTTTTCTTACAATACAAAATAAAAAAATATATATTTAAGAAACTCATAGTGAGAACAATTCTGCTGAGACTAGTAATTTCATGGTGTAATGTGTCTTTGTTGTGTCCTGCGTTTGTTTTTTTAGGTGTATCTGATTTTGGCTTCTCAGCTCCTCGTCACCACAGCCATTGTGGCCATATTCACATTTGTGTGAGTAGACTATGTGTGTTGGTTTGTATTTATGTCATTGTGTATATAACCAACCGTGCCTCTGTTTCTCACAGCCAACCTGTCAGGTATTTCGTTCAGCGAAACCAGGCTGTGTACTGGGCATCATAGTAAGTCTCACTCTGTGGTGGTAACATCCGTACATTTGGTAATAATCAGTATTGTGAAGTGTGTGAATGTTCATAAATGTGTATTTTGTTGATTCAGTGCTGTGTATGCTGTCACCCATATTGTGCTGGTCTGCTGTAAGGGCCCCCGGTAAGTGAATGCACAGCTTTAAAAAGTCTCAAAGAATATTTGTTCTAAAATGATTTAAAAAAAACAAAAAAAATTGTTCTTGTCTGACTCTTTGTAGGAGGAAGTTCCCATGGAACCTCATTCTGCTGTTCATCTTTGTAAGTCTTGACAAGTTAATCAGAATATGGAGACAAATGATTACTGACAATATCACCACACTTAAATACAGCTGATTTTCCCCTACGGACGATCGCCACTGGCCTGTGCTTCCGTTGTCCCAATACTAGAAGTCTGGTTTGATATTGAAACTAAGCAGTGACTCATCACACTTAACTCTGCCTGTGTTTGCATAATGCTTTTGATATGTTTTGGTGCCTATGTTTCATCAGCTTAGAGATCAAAATGGTTCAGTGTGTTACTTCATAAGCGCTTTTTGTTTGTCACTAAAGGTGGATCGTTACTATTCATCTTTGTGGTGGTGTCACTGCTACTGGTGACTAATTTCTAGAGTTGAATTTATCCTCAAAAGCTGCAGCTTCACATCTCTATTTAAAATCCATTTCACTCCACATGACACTGGAGCCTAGTTAACAGATATTAATATATTGTAGTTGGATATCATTTATTATTTGTGTGGACCACCCAGAGAGGTTTAGTTCAGCTACAATAGTTATTTTTTCCAACAACATTTGGTGATGTAACTGTATTTTTCAGACTCTGGCTTTGTCCTACATGACTGGATCCATATCCAGGTAAAATAAATATACGGTTGATGCAATATAATGTGAACATGCTGGACTTCTTAAGTTTTAACTGTGTGTTACTCTTTTATTTTAGTTACTATGACACAAAAGCAGTGTTCCTCGCTCTGGGTATCACTGCTGTTGTCTGCATCGCGGTCACAGTCTTCTGCTTCCAGACTAAGGTATGGTGCGGGTGGGTGTATGCACTAGTGCTTATCAGCTTCAAACATCCACAGTATATTAACATACCTGTTGGGGGTTTCTCTGTCCGACAGGTGGACTTCACCAAGTGCCAGGGCCTCTTCTGTGTCCTTGGCATCGTAATCTTTGTGACTGGCATCATTACAGCCATTGTGCTGTCCTTCAAATATGTAAGTAAAAGCTTATGTAAACAAAACATTGTTTCCTGAAAACACACCGCGTCAAGTTGTCGTCATTGTAATGATGGTCTGTTGTTGCAGATTCTGTGGCTTCACATGCTTTATGCAGCTCTGGGAGCTATAGTCTTCACTATGGTGGGTATTTGCGGAAATTACGCTGCATGTTGCAACTGTTTTAACAATCCTTCTTTGAAACTTGAAGCGTGTATGACGCCCTTAATCTTTTCTGTGTTTTGTAGTTCCTAGCGTACCACACGCAGCTGCTAATAGGGAACAGGAAGCACTCCATCAGCCCAGAGGAGTACGTGTTTGCTGCGCTCTCAATCTATGTCGACATTGTCCAGATCTTCCTTTTCCTGCTGCAGATTATCGGCGCTTCGACTAAATAAGTCCCCGCGTCTTAGGTTAACAGGGTGCAGACAAGCGCCAAGCTGCAAAACCATTCCATGCTTTTTAAAACCTCTGCTTTGTTTTTAGTTAGACTACATTTATAAAACCATGATAAACTCCAGGGAACATAAGGGCTGAATTTGAGGATTTGTCATAGGGTAGGTTAATCCTATGCACAAACAAAAATGCACTTTTCTCGAATTTATTTTTGTCTGTGTCTCCATTAAGCAGCTTACCATTGTTTAACTACGAAAATACATATGCGTAGACACTGGAATGCCAGCTGCAACATTTATTCACTCTTGCTGATCTTAAGTTAGGGCAGACAGCGTCTGGACATTTTTCTGTGTGTGTTGTTGTATTGCTGAACTGCTTCAGTCTGTAGAAATGTTGAGAAATGTTGTCCTATAATGTTGTAACTATGATTAGCCAACACAGTGAGCACTTGTCTGTGTGCCTATGAGGTACAGCAGGGGTGGTCATTATGAAAAAATGGTAGTTCTAATCCAATATCAAGTATAGCTGGGACAGGATCCTGATAAATAGGGTCAGAATATGACTCATCAATAGGTTACTGCTAAATATGGTTAAATTACCACAAAAATAATTTGGCAAATGTTAAGTTTACTATTCTCTATAATATATTTCAAGTAATAGTTCCGCATTTAGGAAATCTTTGTGTTAAATCTCAACCAGAAAGAGAATGTTTAACTCATGGTTTAGTTATATGCACGTTACAAGATAACATAGGGTTTACTGGTAAATGGGGATTAAACGACTGCACGCCACAGCAACTGAAAAGCTAACACGCTGATCTATGAGTCTTGATGTGCCAAAAATGTTATGATGTATGAAATAACTGTTGGTACTGAGCATCACACTAGAACAGATACTCACACACAATTGTACTGATACTTTAAGGATCGTCATGCCCTCCCCTGAAGTACCCCTGAACATGGGTTTATGTTAGCAAGCCTTTGTTGCAGCACATAGCAACATATGTATTAAGGGCTAACTATTTACATACTACATCACTATAGTGCCTTCATGTTGACAATCTGAGATATTTTTCATTTGAGAAGCGCAGGGTTATACTCTGTTAGCTTTTATAGTATCGTTACGTACATGAATATGCTTGTTTATATGTCGTGTTATAGATATTCAGATTTGGGTCAGACACAGAGTATCAGCAGAGTGAGAGTTTCCATATGTTCAATCACTACCATGCTGATAAACAACTAGAATGTTTCTATATGAATGTGAGTTCCAGCTCATGTGACACTGACCTAAAGCTCTTGACATGATCAGCGCAACTCACCCAGACCTCCACACTATTAATATTCATAATCCAAGCTTAAGTTGCCGGACTTATAACCCTTGACTCTAAACAAATATGGCAAACATGTTGAATGCATAGTATAATGATAGTACGTTGGTGTGGGGTATCAGTTTGTAAATATACATATCAATACTTAAATAGTCTGTTGCCTTTTCGTATCAAATAAAACACTTTTATATTTGAGTATTAAAGTGCTTTGTATATTTGTTATATTTCATATAATCTTTCACTCATCATGACTTAATGTATGTATTTTATTTATTTATGTTATTTTATAGAGCAACAAAATCGAGGAGCTTTAATGAAGTGATCAAACTCAATAATATGATCCTGGGGGGGGGGGGGGGGGGGGGGGGGGGGGCGGGG
>JAUYWH010000009.1:4769618-4781083 GCA_034779795.1 Ctenopoma multispine | reverse complement strand
GAGAAGAGAAGAGAAGAGAAGAGAAGAGAAGAGAAGAGAAGAGAAGAGAAGAGAAGAGAAGAGAAGAGAAGAGAAAGGCTTAATGAGATCAGGTATATTAGTCTTTCACACTCACCTACATAAACCAGTCTGTGTGCCAGCAGCTGCCTCAGTCCACCAGTGTTTGTGTCTGTGGCTCGGACCACTGCCAGGTAGCGGTCCAGGCTGATGAACGCCAGGATGAGCACGCTGCCGTACAGGTTGACCGTGTAGATCACATGCACACTGATGCAGGAGGCCGCCCCGAAGCGCCAGTCAGTCAAGGCTGCATCCACAGCCCAGAACGGCAGCGCCAACACAAAGAGGAGATCAGCAGCTGAGAGATGGAGGCGATACCGATCTGTGAGGCTGCACTTTGACCTGTACATAAATACAAGAGCACAAATCCAATTATTTATATGCCCTTTTTTTTCAACCTTAAGGCCAGACATGCCACCATCAACCCTCCAGTCTTCCTCTCACCTGCGCTGGCAGCCCAGCACTATGACAACAAGGCCGTTTCCAGTGATGCCCAGGATGAAGATGAGAGCATAGACCACTGGCAGGAAGATCTGTTGAAACTCACTGGTCATCACATGCTCCACCTCACAAGGCTCCTCCAGATCCACCCCAAGCTCCCCCGAGCCAGAACCAGAACCTGAACCTGAACTGGTGTAATTGAAGTCGTAGTCATTGATGACGATATGCTGGAGACAAATAGATGAATGGTAATGAATACGGTGCAGGACAAAGCGAACGAAAAGCATCCAAAACACAGATTTGTGAATTCATGCAAGAGCTCCCACTCTTGACTGGAGCATCCTTACCTCGTAGTACGACATGACGAGACAGTCCCTCTCCTTTCTCAGCGGAGTGAAGCTGAGCTTTCCAAACAGAGGGGTTATATAGTCGTGTTCATGCTCCTCCCCTAAACACACCAACACATCTGTGTTCCCCCTGAGACGGTTTTCCTGTTTTCGAGGTGTCAGGTGCTGATAGTGGTTCTATCACAGGATACTGTGCTGTATGTGCGTGCTGCTTGAATTGTTTTGGCCCTGACACCTCTGGTTCACGATTATCAGGACCTATTGGCAATCAAACAATGTGTGTGTGTGTGTGTGTGTGTGTGTGTGTGTGTGTGTGTGTGTGTGTGTGTGTGTGTGTGTGTGTGTAGGTAACGTTATCTCTCCAAAATCCATAATCTCTTTTAAGTCAGGACAAGCAGCAGGCGTTTCAGCTCTGAACATACTTGTCCTATTTGCGTCACTGTCTTACATGATTTCAATACTAGTAATATATGCATGAGAGGGAGAAACATAGACACACGGTGACAAGGAGGACTGTGATACTGGTAGCTGTATCTTTCACTGTCAATGAACCGTAAGTGTGTGTTTGTGATATCAGTGCGTCTCCCTCTACGAAGCTACAGGAATAATTATATACTTTTACAATATTTAATTGTCCGTTAATAGAATAAAAACGATAATAGACTTTATATGAGGCATCAATGGAATTTAAATAATCCCTTACAAAACTCTATTAATAATTATATTTCTTTATTCCATGTTGTATTAATTTAAATTTGAAGCATAACTTACACATATTCAAATTCATTCCATAAGGTCATCAGTTTTATCAACTGAATTGCAAGATGCGAACGGATGTGCAGAGACAAGTTACACTGTGGTAAAATTCATTTTCATCATTAAAGTCTTATCGCTGGATTCGTTGATTATAAAAAAACTGCATATCTCACATCCGTATCCGTGTGTGTGTGTGTGTGTGATGCCGAGCTGGGCAGCAGACACATTTCCTGGCTTCCTGGCACTAACAGTTCTGACTGTAAGTCCCCATCCTCTTATTCCCTCTACACTAATCCCACAAGTAAACAGCAACACCCACCACAAACAGTGTCAAAACTTGAAGAACTCAGTTCCTTATCTGTTTCTGTGCTTCCCCACCCCTTCCTCCACATCCACTGTTATCAGCACAAAAATCCTAGAAATAACACTGCTGAGTAAAGTGAATCTGGATCACTGACTTTTGTTACTGTTGTGTTCCTGTTTTATCCTCAGTAAGATGATACAGATAACTAACCTGCTCGCACTGATTTTTCTGAGCTGACACTGTGAGATTTTATGTTTATCACTTAGAGGCTGCATTTTATCTGCTGGTACCTGGTCCACAGTTCTGGTTTTTGTTCTCACTGACTCATCGTGACACCATATGGCCACTAATATTATTAATCCCACCTGTGCTTTTCCAGCTGTGACAGCAAAATGACTAATGTCGGCCTGTGTGACTGCAGTGACGACTCCGTCACTATGTGTCATTACTGACAGCACTACATCAGCCATACAAAGCATTTATTGCACTCCCTCAGCATCTTTGTAGTATTTGAAGCATATGCGTTGGCATCGTGTGCAAATGAGAACTAAAGGCAACCAAAATCAACTTCCTTATATATGTAAACATATAACTGGACAAAATTCTGACTCTTATATGAACAGAACCAGCGCCACCATGTGGACTGTGAATTTGCAGGATCCACATCATTTTGTGAGGTGATGTTGGTCATATGGTCACTACGTAAAACTCACTTTCAGTTTTGTGAAAACTTTATTTTATCTATGAACACAAACAAAAAAGTGATCTTACTGCTCCATGATCCTACAGCTTGCACACACAAACACATACTTCTTAAATCAGAATTAAAAATGTGTTGGTTTGTCTGGTGATTTTGTACAATCTTTTTATTTTCAACAAGCATAGGTTGTCTTCTGTCTGAGTGTTCATGAAGGGGAGGAAATACATATTTGAACAGAATAATGACTCTGTAAGGAATTTACACTCTCACCCTTCCAGCATGTTTGAGAATGCTGTGTGATACAGCTACAGTTCGATTATACTGAAAGTTTTTATGTAGACGCAACTAAAATCAGACAATCATATAAATATGCAGCATTAATTTTTTTAAAAAGTAACACTTTTATTCACAGTTGTGAATGCAATATGCAATATACATACAAACGAAAAAAAGAAACAGTATGTGCAACTGCAACAGTACTTGTTGATTCACACCATGTATATGTCAACAATTATGTGCAAACCTTTAAAAGAGAACACTGAAATCTATCCTTCATAACAGAAGTAAAAAGCTACACAACATCCTGACAACTTACAACACTGTAGCTGTTTATCAGAAAAAAAAAAAATCTCTTTAACGTGTCTCTCTGACAATCATGCTGCTGTTGCTACGCAGCTGAGCAAGCAAGTTTCTGAACCCCCTCGCCTCTTTTGGGGTTGTCTGCTTTGGTGGGAGCTCTCTTGACCTGGTGGTTTCCAGGGTGAACGTAGACGGATCCGTGCATGTTTGGTCGTTTGTTTCTTCATCACAGTCCTCAAAAACACTTGTGTTTCTGTGAAGACGACTGCTGTCAGTGGGAGAGTTGGTGTGTTGGGAGTGAGTGTTGCCACGGAGACGCTGCTGCTTAACAACTCGAGAACCCTGACAATCATCTCTTGACCTCTTCCTCCTCTTGTTCTTCTTCCTCTCCTGTTTCACTGGCACTTTAACACAGCGCCGGAGGTTTCTGACATAAAAAAACACCACATTAAAGTTTAATATAAGTGAAATTTATTTGATATAAGCAAATATGTGGTACAAATACATCACCTCTGAAGAAAAATGCGTGGCCTTGAGCAGGCTGCTGACTGTGCCACATACTGCTCATGTTGATTCAGAGCTTTTGAGCCCCTTAGTCTTTTCTTGACCAGCTTTAAATGGATCAAAAGCTTCCTGACAAAACAGAGAGGTGTGGTTATGACTGGCAGCTGATTATTTACTGCACCTTAAAGCCAGTAATGACTCCTACGACTGGACTTACCCTCTTGCAATAAGCAATCTTTTCGGCCTCCACTTTTTGATCAGAACCCACTGGTCACATGTCAGAGACTCGGGATCTAAAGAATGAACCAGAAAGAGAGGTTGCAATTCATAACTTATTATAAATCAACAAACTTGTAATTCATAATTTCTTGTGCTGTATTCAGATCTTCTTGAAATTAAAATAAATAAGTAGAATGCTTTGCAGGAAATATATGCACAGATAAGCTTTAATATTTTTAAACATAACTCCTCAATGGTCAGAACAACCATCACTTTTTACAGTTACAGTAATTGTTTCACTATTTAAATTTAATTGCGACCAATTAGTGTAAAACAAGTTTGAGGCTTTCTCTATTTGTGCAGGTCCGAGGAGTCTGTGTGTGTGTGGGCTTCAAACGAAGCAAGTATAGCGACATCTGGTGGCTCGTAAGAAATAAAACAACTCTTGTGAAGGAGTACATTTCAAATATGTTGTACAAAATGCATTGATATTGATTTTTAAAGCTCCTAATAATAATAATAATAATAATAATTAGATTATTACATACAGAATATATATGTTATTACATTAATTATAATCTGTTTTATATTTCAAAAAACTTTACCTACTGCAATTTGCCTTATTGAAAAATATTAACATTTTTTTTAAGGCAGACTTTTTCCCCCTCAATTAAAGTCTTAATATAATTTTATATATAATATATTTAATATAATTTCAGACACACACTGGATACATATGAAGGTAATCACCTTCAGAATATACAGGAAGATACAAACCTTTGTCTGTAGAATCATTTTATTTTTCTTGACTAAGTTCTGGCATACAGACGTAACATTTTCATCTCAATCAGTGCACTCACCGTAGTCGAAGACTTTCTTTTTGATCGGTGCTTTCATCCTACTCGCCTTTTGAAAGAGCTTCTGACAGGCAGGGCACCGGTCCTGTGTGGGCCTGCCAGAATATGAGAGGGAGGGACCAGAAGCTATACTGCTGTTGACAGAGTGACAGTCGACATCTGACTCGTCCAGTCCTTTATCAGCAAACTCTACAAACGTTGCCTCATTCTCCTCTGCAACATGATCTGCTTCATATGTGCTGTTGATGATGTCGATGATGTCACGGCCTCTTTCACCTGCATTAACTTTGCCATCGACAGATCTGGTCCTCCTCTGCCCGGTCCTCTGTTTCTTACCCTTCAGCCCGCCCTGGAAAACATCTTCGTCTGAGTTGGGATTTATCTTGGGGCTCTTCTTGGAGGCCTTTGGTAGTCTGGAAGAGCGTCTGGGATACATTGGACTTTCCCACTTCAAACAATACTCAAGTGATCTGTGACGGAGAACAACATTAAACTCTACAAATATATTCTGTAAAGTGAAGTACATTGGTATGTGATCATTAAAGTTCACAGCTTTATCTTACTTTCATTAAGCTTCTTAGAAAGTTAATGTGCTCTTACCTGTAATATTCTACTTTTATGTACAATGAATGGATGAGGGACTCCAAGCCATCAGCCTCAGACCTGTCGATTTTAAGTCAACAAACAATCTTACTATTGATAATCACAACGCTAGAAAGAAAAATACAGCCACGTATCAGATATACGACCTTTCATTCATCATCCTGTTTGCAACTTTATTGCAGACCCAGAAAACAAGCAGTACTGTGTTAGAAAACTGTGTCGTACAGGTTTGTTGTGTGTCAACAATCACTCATGTATTTCTTAAACAATCTTAAATTAGATAAATTACTGTATGCAGCTATGTATCATGTAGATCGATAGATCTAGCAGCTGCACAATAGATAATACTGGTGAAAATTCCCAAACTAACTAAAGAACCCGACACGAATGACACTGAAAGATAAACCTGAATCCATGGACCTCTAGCTAGGGTTGCTAATCCAAGTTTGAAAACGCTAAACCCCAAACTGTCCACAAAGTCATTTAACTCGTTTTAATATCTTCAAAATGTCTAATCGTCACTTAGCACTCAAGCTCGTCTACTGCTCCCTGAAAACTTACTTGGCCTCAGCTCGTTCACACTTTGTCATGGTCTAAACGTTTCATCAGCTAAAACTACATCAGCTAAAGAAAACGGGCGCTTACTTTGTCACATAGTGGCTCGCGCATACTGAGCTCGCGGACAGGCCGTATTTTGAAGAGCCCTGGGAACTATTTGAAGATGCGTGCGCAGCGGCGCGAGACCACTTTAGGTTCTTCTTCTACTGCTTTGTGACAAAAATGTCCGCCACCGCCACCTTCTGAAAAATCATCGTTTGAATGGCCCGAATAAAACCCATAGTACAGACTCGTCATCCAACCACGTTCAGAGGTTATATTCAAAACATGTTTAATGAAAAATAGAAGGGGTTTGACTTTTACTTGAAGTAAAAACTGACTGTAAAAATACAATGCTGTCAGTATGTTTTTATTCAGCATAGATATTTGATATACAGTAGTAGTAGTAAGGTCTGCTACTTTTCACACGTTAAATTCTATCTTCCAATGTTCCATTTTTGTTAAAAATGCTTTTAAAAGATGTATAACTGTGTGATCATTTTGCAGGCTATACGTTGTGCTGCTAATGAACCGCTGTGCAATATACAGAAGGGTGGTTGTATGTTTGGGCTATTTAGCCACGTTTTACTGAAATAGTCCATGATATAAGTAAAAAACTAAAACCTGAACATTATCACCTTTATGAAGGTAGTGTTGGAAAAGAGAACATACATTTTTATACATCACCACATTGAATGTGCAATGAAACACTCAAGAAATGAGCACAGTCAAGACTTTCAGGTATAATTCACAGAGTTTGACAATAATATGTCATTAGCTATTCAGGAATAACAGCCATTTTCATACACACACCCATTTTGGGGGGCTCATAAATAATGTGATAAACTAACACAATTACAAGAATAAAGATTGTCTTTAATACTTTGCATTCAATGATTTCTTTAAGTCTGGAATACATGGACAAAACCAATGTTGAGTTTCCTTCATCAAGATGTTTGTCTGGCCTGTACACTAGCTGCCTTCAGCTGTTTGCAGCTCTTCAGTCTTGTCTTAAATAAGTGAAAACCACACTCTGTTAGCTTGAGATTGTCGTGGCAAACTTCACTCTTAGAAACCACCAGAAGACTGGACTTTCACTATAGTTTCATTATAAAAATATAAGAACATAAGATAACAATGCTAAGTGGCTCTTTAAATTATCAGCGGCCCCATAACAGAAGCCTCTACCCCCAGGTTCATGTCTTCTTACCTTTGTCTTCCAGCATAACACACATATACACATGAGGCAGATTGCACAGGAGACCAATTTTCTCATGAAGGATGACATTTACGGGTCTTGACTGGGACCTTTCTGATCGTGACAATAACAGAGAAGTGAAAATAGAGAAGTTGAAGTTGAGAAGGTGAATTCCCAGAACCTGGCAAAACATTAAGATCATCCAGTTCATCTCACCAACTCCAAAACAAAGGGTCAGTCAGGGTCAACTGACTGCACACAGTATTAAAAGGACATGCATCCTAAATGTGTGAGACAGTAATATATATAATGTAATGTAATATAGTAATACACAATACAGAACACGTGCAGCTACAAGATCATTATGAAGCAGCGTCCAGTTCTGAGTCTGAGCAAAGAGTATAGCCCAACAACTACATCAGTAAACACCAGTGACCCAGTTCCATTGGCAGCCATTTCACAATTATAAATGTAATCCACATCACTGCTGATAATCTACTGTTTAAGACAAGTCTTATCTCTTATCTGCACCAGCTGGTGTATACAGATATATTATAATATTCAGTGTGTAAGGAAGGACAGGAAATGATTTTGGTGGTGGTCAAAAGTTGGATGTGAAGAAGTGATGGTAATAAAACTAGCAAGTGAAGTTAACATAGCTGTTATGATACATAGTGGATAAATACCTAAATAATTTGATCTCAGTGTGTTGCATGGTGATATTTGTATTGAATAAAAAAATTCATATATAGCACCATTGCAAGAAACCTTATTCTTAAGTAAAATCCAGTCTCAGCCCCCCTGCTCCCTTAAGGCAGAGGGAGGAGGAAGAGGGAACACTTGAGGTCATCAGTTTCTGGCTGACCATTCATGCAATGGTTCCTGTGACTAATACTTTCAAATCCCAAGTCTATCTGTCTCAGCCTCGAGCCACCTCACCATTATTCATTCAATTAGACACTCCCCTAATACAAAACTCCTCCCTAAAAAACCCTTTCACCAGTGTGAGAACAAAGAAGGGGTGTAATTTGAACTATTGAATGTTTGCCCTGTATTACACAGTTAGATTCTTGTGTGTTTGTGAACCTGAAGACGACCTATACCAACCAAGACTGTGGTTACATTAATGATGTGAGTGACAGCCATTCTCTAATTTACTTCATTTCTATGTTATAAATGTGCACTCAACATAGATATATACAATATTGAAAAGGTATCATTAGACTGTTAACACAGATCAGTGTGAAATTCGTATTAGCTGGTTGAGACCTTTCTGCCTTCTGAACCTCACTCTGCAGTGTTTTGATACCATCTTGACATAGCCTAAGGTGTCCATTGGCTCATTTGCTTAGAAATTAGTTGAGCTATATCACATACAGATCATCCGTTACTTAATGTGTTGTTACATTGACTTATTCTTATCCCTCCTTCCCAAAATTCAATGCTACTTGGATATGTGGTCTGTAGTAATTCCGTAGACAGTTAAAGTTTGGCATAAGTTCAAACAGGATAATGACCTCAACAAATCAAAGCACAAACCTGATTATTGACCTGTGATTTCTCTGACACACAGGTGGCTTTTGCAGGAGCCGCTGCTGTGTCAACCGCTGTACTGGCACTTTGAACAAATAGCCTATCAGTTCTTGAGGGTGGAGATCAGCGGCTGTAACGTGTGTAGGTGTAGGTTATATACTGATATTTGGTAGAATACGCACAGACTTTGCTTTGTTCTTTTTTTTTAGAACCTTTGTTCTATAACAAAGAAGAACTTAGACAAATATACATAATTTTTTTAACAAGAACAGGAAAATATTTTGATGTTAATTTTTCTACTACGTTTTTTATTTTTTTGAACGTTCATGCTACTGAATCCCAAATGCAACTCCAAAAAGTGACCGGAAAACAACTGTTGGTTGTTTAATCAATTCTTGTCACACTACTGCCTTTACCTGTTACTGGTTTAGAAATCTGGTGCAACACGATTGATTTGCTTGGGTGTAATTAGAAAACCTTTCAAGAAACTTTTTTGCAAGTGATTGTTGACTTTCAAGGTATCATTATAAAAGGCACGTCTCATTGGATATATTGCCACATGCTTTGAACATAGGGATGTAACTTTGACATTAAATGGATGTTCCTGATTACTAAAGTGTGCAGTGATAGAATTATTTAAAAATACACTGTCTGATAAAACACAGTTATTTCCTCCACCGAACTGATTGGCTTTCTTTATTGTATGGAAAGCAATACATTAAATTACACAGTACGTAAATCACTGACAGTCCCATATCAGCAACCTACAATTGCTAGCTGTGAGGACTTTGAACACACACAACTTTGCTAATTCGTGGAGGAATTTCAACAACCCACAGGCAGCGAGAGGAGCTTGAAGGGAGGAGATGGTTTATACAAGCATTTAAAGCACAGAGTAGGCGGAGTTTCCTGAGTCCATTTTTACTTTTACTTTACCTCTCCATTTTGTTTGTGTTGGATACAGTGAGCTGTACACCCAGAGGACAAGAGAACAATGTGGAGAGCAGCTATGCAAGAGAAGATTTTGTTTGTGCTGCTGCTGCTAAACATGAATATGCAGCTAAATGCTGCTGTAGATAAGACAAAAGGTTCTGCAGCAGAAAACTTCAAGTCAGAGAAGAGGGTGAAGACAGAAGACACTGAAGACACCAATCCTGCAAGTAACACCAGTTCTCCAGCTTTCTTGGGTAACCTGTTGGTAGTACCGATGGACGGGAGCCACTGGGTTGGTATAAAGGCTATTGCTCAAGAAATGGGTCGACGTGGACACAGAGTCACCGTGGTCATGCCAGAAGTTAATATGCGAATGAGCCCAGGGAAATACTATGACACTGTGACTTATCCTGTTCCTTATGACAAGGCCTATATTGACTCTCTGATGTCCACACATAAGACCATAATGGAAAAATCTTCTGAGCCTTTCATAGAGAAGGTGAAGAAAAAATTCTCACAAATGCAGAGAATTAGAGACTTTCTCCACATAACTGCAGAGAGTCTACTGTTTAACGCCAGTCTTATCTCACATCTGGAACAGCAGGTGAGTTACATTCTTTGTATCTTGTACCTTGCACTCAATAATAACCCAGTAAGACTTTTGTTGAGAGAACTTCTACTGTCCTGTTAGTACATTTTAGGCTGATGCTGTAGAGCAAAGTTCGAGAACTGGCGGACTGCGGTCCGGATCCGTACCCAGACTCTGACCCAGAGCCGGAACCGATTTGTCATTAAGTTTTAGGCGTTTGTGGCGGAGATTATACTTCGACGGTTCTTTTGTGACCGTGTTTCTACACTGCTACTCAGCTCATCCTACCCGTCTCTGATTGGCCAGTGCTCGTTGTCTGTGTGGTTTCAGGTTGGTTGGGTTTAAGCATGAGGACTGAGATTGGTCCAGAACAAGAATCAGCCAATCACAGGCAGAGTAGGGCGGGCCTTCGCTGAACAGAGGCGCGGTCAGTAAACGGCGGCAGTGACAGAAACATAAAGTAGTGAGAAGACGAGAATAAGTGTCACATCGTGAGTCAGTGTGTGAACGGTGGAAGATTTACACTGATGTCCAGACTTTTAATCCAGAATGGACCGAGGTGTTTATCTTCATCCTTAATACTTCAACCGCTGCATCTCCTCTGCTCTGAGATCTTCTCTCTGTGGTTAAAAGTAGGAACATGAAACACCACGATGTAACTAAGCTCAGAATTACATGTGAGAAAAGTTACCCTCTAAATTTGGCTGTTAGGCTACAGATAAGAAGCGATCTTAAAGTCAAAGCGATCAGTGAACAAGGATTTCAATTAATAAAGAAGAGTGAGGTATTGACCAGAGATGTTTGATCAGCTGCATGTAGACATGTATAAAGCCCCATAGTCTGAGCTGGACATGAGTCACTGATGTGTCTGACAGTTTTTTTATTATTGTATATAGCTCTCCAGAGTTGCATTGAAATATTGTTAAAATTGCATTGAATTATAGCTGAATGACAAGTTACTTCTATAAAATATAAATTAATCTTAATTTGAATGCAATTTTAAACATGATGATGTTGTATAGCATAGCAAGCAATGTAAGTTCATCATACCAAATATGTTGGTATAATAAATATGTAATATAATCTACAAGGCTCTCAGATACATACAATTGAAGTACATTACTAATGCGCTTCATCTGTATGAACCATGGACGATTAAATGGAGGGAAAGGAAAAGTAAATGTCATTAACAAGAGTTTAGATTGACAGTTGAAGTGTCATCTCTAGCTTTTATTTTACCTTTTTGCC
>JAUYWH010000009.1:4723648-4754653 GCA_034779795.1 Ctenopoma multispine | reverse complement strand
GCAGGAAGAGGAAGCAAGATTAACCTGGAGTAACAAAGAAAATGTATGTGAAGTGTTTGGAATCACCTGCAAAACTGTGCAAAATGATGATGCTGTCTATACCACACTTCACCACTGATGATATTAAATGAAAAGAGTGGGATGAAATTTCCATGTTGCATGAACAGAGATATTCTTCAGTTCTATAACACTTACTAGCAATGACAACCTGTTGCAAAGTCAGAAAAATTGCTATTTTCAAAGGTGTGACAGGGTGTAAGAATAATTTGTAAAGATATATTGCAATTAGAAATACATTTAATAGACATGAAATACAGATTATTATTAGACTCCATGAGGTGAAATTTAGGTTTAATAATAAACATTAGTGGCCACCCTTCTTTGGTGGGAACAGGGTGTATTCTACAGCCAGAGCAACGGTAAAGGCAGCAAATCCCCACTTGAATCCTCTCAGCAGCACATCTGACAGAGTCACAGCACGAGCAAAGCCGCCCGAGAATCTCCATGCCTCATTACTGAAGACAGAGAGAGTGTAAGAGGTTGTTATGCAGTGTTATAAATCACACTGGATACAAAGAGATGTCAAATAATTATGCAGCAGAAATACTGACCGTGCCCATGGGTCCTTGAGGCCCCTAGCCGCCAGCCTCTTCTGTGTAAACTCCAGTGGTGTTCCCTCCGTCTTCCACTGCCGCCAGTCTGGCATGGATGGCTTGCTGTGTCCGTGGTCACCTCCCATGCTAAAAACAGATATAGAAATAAGAAAGCTGACTTACATATAACTGTAATTATGGTTACAGGAAAAAACCTATTAGGTGATTACTGTGTTATCAAAACTTGAGATATATCTGCTGATGTTGTTAGAGTCAAGAATAACCCACAGTCTTTGTTATAGTAATCTAAATAAAAATACAGGACACATACTACTACTAATAATAATAATAACAACAATAAAATCAGGTTGCTTTGATGTGGGGTGAAGAATAATTTTGTGAACCAAAATGCTCTGTGTTCCCTTTAATTTTATTTTAGTCAAAAGCTGCTATTTACATCTGCCAGGTAAATATATAGTGTGACAAATGACAACTACACAAATACAAGCTGAGTACACACTTACAATTATGTTGTCAGCAAACAACGTAAAAACAGGGATGATAGTTATTTTTGACTGTAGACAGAGATAATGTGGGTGTAAATGAGGAAAAACTGGTCAAGTTCTTGTGTTGGACTGGCACTATTATAGAGTGTAAGATCAATAGTTTGTAGTTATTTATTGTGAGTACAGTTATTAGCATCAGCAATTGATCTTGGAGCTGATGCTAATAACTGTATGTGTATGCAGTAATTGACGACTGGATTTTCACAGAAACATTTGTGTATAACGTATATAATAACAATCACTTATGTTAAACAAATACCCTAAAACCGACATTAACCTTGCCAAAGCCCGTAAGTGTTATTTAACACCAGTGTAGCGAAGGCAGACTACGTTTCCTCAGCTAGCTTCACGTTAGCTAGCTACGCTCTCTCGCTACTCAACGTGAAGTCACACTGCTGCATTTGTGTAAGACGTATAATCTACACCTACATCTGTGTAAAATGGAGCTGTTGTCCACTTTCATACAACAACATAGAATATGTAACAAATTCAGGATTTTATTAAGAAAATATACTGTACCCGAACAGTTTGTTGTGACCTCTACTTCTGGATTAAAATATTACGACAGTCAAATACGTTTTATGGTAAAACTACGGCAGAGCATTCGGGACAAAATACCTCTTTACGAGGCGAACATGAACGTATTGTAATACTGGTGAGTTCTGATAATACATTCATGACGGATTCATTCATTCATAATGTTTGACAGACACAAAATACTTTCATTTCGTTTTCGTATTATGTGAATAACAGTTGCATCATTTGCATTAACCACTGTATGTTTAATCACGAACACGTACACATTCATCAAACATGTCAGATTAGTCACAAATTACTTTTCAGAAAACTAATCTTACATGAATGTTGCTATTAATTACAGACAGTTATATACATCACTGACATAATAAACCAAACCACCTTATGAGAAGGCCACCATTTTATGTTAACATGATCGTGCTGCATTAGAGTTTGCTTGGTGGGTTGAGTAGCTCCTTCAGAGCCTTCAGGTTTTCCCCTTCTGGAGCCTCGGGCCATGCGCTGTGGTCTGGAGAGAAAATTTTGTATATTACATACTGGAAAGAAGGAAGTGTGGATTTGCAGTATGTGTGCATTGGCAAGGTATACATACTGGGTATCTCCCACATGGAGTGGTACAGACTTTGCCCTGCGTCGACCTTCAGGGTGGCTCCAGAGATGTAGGAGGCCGCAGGAGAGAGTAGGAAACACACTGCTGACGAGATCTGAACAGACAAACATATTTTTAAAAAAAGAAAATAACGTGATAATAAGGTTAGCACAACTAAACCACGGATAAACAGATCATCCTCTATATCTTTGAATCTATAGGATTTATGCACATTAATTGTGCATACATCAGATGGAAGCACCATATTTATTCAACATAAACAAAGTACAGTGCAAGATGTTAAGGTCTGATGTTGAGCATGTGTATGTGTGCTAAAATTACAAATCCATGGTTCACTGTATCCAGACGTTTTCAAGCAAACACTGACTTTGCAATATTTAATCCCAAATCTATTTACTGGCAAAATTGTTAGTACATTGTTAGTAAAAGTGATTTATACAATTCAATACATTGTTAAATTCTTTTAGATCTAACAAAACAGGGTATTCTGGGTGTCACCACATGGCTACACACCTCTTCTGGTACTCCCAGTCTCTTTGCAGGGCTAAACGGAACAGACATCTTAAAAAGATTTGGTCCAAGCTCCTTGTAGTTCTCCATCGCAGTTTTGGAAAAGATTGTTCCCTGCAACCACAAACATGCACAGACTTCAAATGAACACATAATCAAAGAAGTCCAACATGTGACTACGTGCAGAGTCAAGATCTGTACATACAGGTGCTACAGCGTTGACTCTGACTCCTGAGTGGGCCCACTCGATGGCCAGGCTCTTTGTTAGGTTATCCACTGCTGCCCTTGCTGCTCCTGTGTGGCTGTCAGGAGGAGGAGGACAGTGTTTCAGCAAAGAGGAAAAGAGTGGGGGAGTGTATGTAAAGTTGGAGGGAGAGCGCCTTACGCCATGCCTGGGAACCCTTTCCACATGTCAGCGATTATGTTGACAATCACACCTCCGTGCTCTTTCATCCATGAGGTGTACACTGTGTGGCAGGAACAGTGACACAGTCGCCGTTAACACTTAAACACACTTAACACTGAACAGCCGTTAACTGTCTGCAGCTCACCTTCCTTGCAGCAGTGAAAAGTTCCAGTCAGGTTGGTGTCTATCACAGCCTTCCAGCCTTTAGAGGACATGTGCTCTGCTGGGCTACTGAACTGACCTCCTCCGTTGTTCACCAGAAAGTCAATCCTGCCAAACTGCTTCAGCACTGATGATATTAGAGTCGTCACCTGGCAAACAGAGAGTAGAAACCACATAACCGCTAAGTGGATCCTTCCTACACAATCAAACCCAGGCTATACTCCCGAGTAATAGAAAGTGTGTGTGTGGGTTCACCTCATTCTCGTTGCGAATGTTGCACGGCAGAGAAGTGACACTCGCAGGGCTGGATGGAGGGATTTTTTGTCTCATATCCTGAGCTGCTGCCTCCAGCTTCTCTGCCTTTCTACTGGAGATCACCACACTGCAGCCTGAAGAAAAAGGCAGTCATGCCAACGCTGTGATCATGCCAGTACTCACTGATGCAATGATTAAAGTTAGATATTTAATGTTTGGATATGTGATGGGATTATTGGTAATAATGTCACAGACTGCAGGGATTTTTCATAGACAAGATAAAGGTATAATTTAAAGCTTGTGACAGTTGCGTAAAACCACTTGTATGGATTAAATGGCTCAAACAGATTTCGTCCACATACTTTGACCCTTCACGCTCTACGCAAAGTTTATGACTTTTTCTGTTGTACTGCCACAAATCTTACTTTATAATATATGCTACTTGATTTTAACACTTGTTTTTTTACATTTTAAGGCTTTGTTGATCGGATCTGGACAGGTAAAGATCTCTATGTCAAAGTTCACTTGTTGTCACTCAGCGGCTGTTCACTTCAAACCGTATGCGCTGCAGACAGAGAAAACTGACCCCCACTGACACATCGGATCACTCACCCAGCTCCACAAGCTCTGCAGAAATCGCTTTACCGATACCGGTCCCTCCACCAGTTACTATCGCGACTTTATGGTTGAACAAGCCCGGTCTGAAAACACTGGACGCCGCCATACTTGCTTCTAGACGCGGCGCCCTCTGCTGGACGCTTTACGGCAGGTAAAGTGTTGCCATGACAGTCTGTGACGCTGCTGCCATCTTCAGACATTAAGCAGTTTTTTCTCAGTGTTACTGTTAATACAATAAAGATTGTACAAGCAAATAATTTTTTTACTAAGCGTTTTTGAATTTTAATGGTGAAAGAGAAATATTAGCATCAAGACTTAATCAGATTTTAAATACCAGAAATACGTTTGTGGGGTTTTTGTAGGATACTAGGAATTGTCTGTAAATTGTTTTACATCTTTATTTTACTGTGGCTTTATGCAGTATGATTCTTGTATGCATTTAAATGACACAAGATTAAAAATAATTTTAAACGCCTAAAAGCTGAGTTACTACATTAAACTGTTTTGGTGTTCTCCAACATAATGACAATATAAAATGCCCTCTTTAAACACTTACCCTAAACTAGCCTTTATGAACCTTCACGGCTGCAGCAAATACACAGGTGTAATAACAATAAGAGCTCAGTGGCCTCATAAAAAAATAAAGTCAGAAAAGTGAGTCAGCATGTGCAAGAGCAGAGCCCTGTGCTTTATATTAATGTTTGTGGCCCGCCCACCCACACAGCCAAGACAAAATTATAACCTTGTAAAATTAGAATTCAGTGAAGAGCTGCTGTATGGGATTGTACTACTACTTGTACAGGTGTACCTATTAAATAAAAGTATTGTCAACATTTAATCTCACAGTATGAATATTTTTCCCTCTTTATTAAAAGGGTCATTCAATATAAGAAAGCTAGTTTGCAGAGACTGCAGGTGACATGATGCTTTGAGAACACTTGGAAACCTTGAAAAAGTGCAAGTGAAATGTTTGTGTAAAAAAAAAAAAAATACATATATAAGTACATTTAGATTGTTTTGTATTCTGTATATACGGTGTTGTTTTGTTGTTTTTGCTAGACAACTCTGTAATAATACCACTTTACAAACGTGGTGTTTTGTGAATCATTTAAATGAAATAGTTTTACAGTCTTTCCAAATAAATGATAATAAAATAATAAAGAGTAAGTGATCCCTTACTTAAAGGCTTTAACATTAGCAAGCAGTCTTTGAAGTCATGTTATTTGCTAAAAGCCGTGAAGGTGTTTACTGTCAGCAAATTGCAGGTCAGGAGAAACCCTAACTCATATTTTCTCTTACCCTTACCCTGCCCAGTCCCTATAATGGTACAACTTCATTCATGCAGGCTGGGAAACAACCTTTATCTAGGTGTAGTAGATAGATTTTCATTTTATCATCAGACTACAGACCAATTATAGAAAAACACAAACAAAGGTTTCCACTCCAGACTGATTTATTTTTGGATGTTGTGGCCATGTCCAGGTTGGTTAAATTATAGAAAAAGTCCCAAAACAACCAGTGATCACGAAACTGGTTTACTGGTCCTTCAACTCCTTCAGTCTCCTGATCGCAGACTTGACTGTGACAGCAGAAGTTGTGCTGCAAAAGAAGAAAAAAATCCAACACATTACTTTAATGACAACACCAATTCAAGACACCAAGATTAACATCCACATCTCAAATCAGTTTTTCAACTTTGTGTGCAAAGATTAGTTTAAAGCAACAAGGGAAAAGGGGATGAGTAGTTAGCAAGGAGTGGTTCATTTTGGTTGCTTTGAGGTTTGACTCTACACTGGATGATTTCTTGTTCTCTATTTTGCCACAAAATTAATGAATTCTACATTTAACTGGATTAACATGTTTCTCTCTAACATGTTAGTGATTAATTCAAGCTTTTTTTTATTTTTAAAAGGTCTGAGAAAACTCAGATCCATCTAAACCTGAGTGACTGAATTCCAGGAAAACACTACACAAAACTTCAATTTAGACTCCATGGATCACAATACAAGCCTTGCACAAGAACTTTTATTATGTCACTGAGTTATGAGTGTTGAAAAGACTCATTTGTTTGACTTTAGATTTGCTTACATTTCAGACAGTAACACCACAAGTAGTGATATCTTTCTATAGTCTTCTAGGTTAAAACAACTGTTATAGCTGACTGCACAGTGTACACCGACTTCAGTGTTTGGATCATTTACAATCAAACAGTGCAAAAAACTAAAATATAAAATGTATTAGCTTGTAATAAAGAACTACAGTCTCAGTATAGGTGACGACATGTTACACGATCAAGTTTGATGGTAGAATAACAGCAAAGAAAAAACAAAACTTACTTGTAAGTCCAAGCACCTCCAGCTACTGTCTTCCTGCAGGAACCACAGTGCCAAATACCAACGGCCCTCCTCTTCATCTTGGTCTGAAAGGGCAATTTGTAACATTAGTAACAGTTTAAAATAAGATCTAAATTTACATGTAAAATGCAGGGAGAGCAGAAAAACAAGCAGGGCAGGGCCTGAGGACCGGGTTTGTGAACCACTATCCTAGTGTGTGCATTGCCTTCTGCACAACATGACCATGAATTAGCCACAGCGCAGTCCTTAGGTGTCTTTTTAGGGTTGTCCTTACCTTGCCGCAGAAAGAGCAGGTGTATTTAGCATGCTGGGAGATTTCAATTTTCTTCACCATCTTCCTCAGCGACGCACCATAACGCGTGCCATATTTACCAACGATCCCCACCTTCTTAGTGCGCTTGGCCTGTGGACGACATGAAAACACAATAAGTCACAATTACATTTCCAATTAAACACCTCTGCAGAACTGATAGTACAGGAGTAAAAGTGTATTTGCTTCCACCCCTCCTGACAGATACGTGACCCCGTACAGACAGGGAGCTTCTGAGAAAATTACAAAATCAAGTGTATGGGAGAACATGATTTTGCATCACAACAACGACCTCATATTTAACACCAATAATTTGATAGAATCCCCGGTGATCCAACTTCAGGACGCACTGGTGTAACTTGCTAGCTTACACAAGTTTCCTTCAATCAGGCTAGCCAGCTAGCTAACATACACCACTGCCACAAGATAGAAGCGGCTTTAAAAACGATAAATACCGTTAAACATGTAGCACGATATTTTGCATTTCCTAAAAACTCTAAACCCTCTGAGCTATCAATGATTTTACAATCTAATAACCGAATGCAAGCTAATATACCTAGCCCTCCCGGTACTTGGGTTCAGGCTGTGTAGCAATGATGGCAGCCATTAATGTCTCAACAGGACATGAAAACATCGTTTTGGCAGTTGACACAAACTTAAAACAACACAATTCTCGTTCAGCTCTGACAAATAACGATCCTGATAGACGTAGTAATATTTATTTCAATGATTTATAACACAGAAAACGTTAGATTGACATGGATTAGAAAGGGAACTGCGAGGGCTCACCATCGTTTCAGTGGAGACGCAGGTCCAAAGAGGGATTGCTTACCGCGCAGGCGCGATTTACTCAGTCGAATTACGCTGCATTATGGGAGTTTGAGTTTTTGTAGACTTTGGCTAATTACACACCAAAATATATATCTACAAGACAGTAAATACTTTAATGATGCGTTTTGCTGTTTCTTTTATAATTGAATATCAAACTGTAACATAAATTATCAATGTACAGAAATTTATAGAGGACATGAAGTACCCGTAACTAAGGACGCTTCAGTATTTACGCGCATGCGTATTTGTGTGCAGGACGTCAACATCCTTGTTTCTGTCGAGTTGTGCTGAAATGTTTGTCCACTTAGCCTGTTATAATGCGGCCTTTGTGGTTTATAAAGAAATAGTGGGTTAAAAATATTCTTTTTTGTCGATGAATTCAGGTGATTTACTATGAAGCTAACACGGAAACTGGTTCTCGCTAAGGCTAAGGCCTCCGACTTGGAAAGCGTGAAGAAACTGAACTGCTGGTAAATTTCAGCTCATCACTGATGTTGTTGCTTTGTTACAGCTTGGTGCAACTTGTTTGTCTCGTATTTGTGGTAAGTTTATTTTTTAATTTTTGCAGGGGATGCAACCTAACGGAGGTGAGTAATCATACTCCTATCATATTTATCCTGACAATAAATCCACAATTTATCAAATATGCTTTTTTGCTAATCTTTTTATTGTTTTAAGTTGCATGCACATATTCACATTATAATATAAATGTTAATTTAGATTATACTGTGTCTTTTCAGATTTCAATCTTCTCTCAAATGCCCAACATTAAGGTCCTGACACTGAGGTTGGTTATTGTAACTCTTCTCAGCCACACACATACATTTTAGATTATACTTTTACACTTGCACTGAATCATTTGGGATGTGAGATGAATCCTGACAGTGATGTTCTTCTCTCTACCTTCTTGTAGTGTCAATAACATCTCGTCTCTCGCTCCTCTGGCTGGCTGCCTGTCTCTGTGTGAGCTCTACCTGAGGAGGAACATGATCCCCTCGCTCTCTGAGCTCTCTCATCTGCGCCCTTTGACGCGTCTCAGAGTGCTCTGGTTGGCTGAAAACCCCTGTTGTGGAACTGACCTAAGCCAGTATCGGCTCACTGTGCTACGATGCCTTCCTCGCCTCCAGAAGCTGGACAACCAGGGTGAGAGTGCAGTGTTTTTGCCACAGTCTTCAGTTGGAACAGAAGGATGCAAATGGCTGTGCTGCGTTTGTGATTTTAAGTGTCTGAACCACCAGTTAATAAAGTGGTAGCAACATTAGCAAAGATAGATTACAACAAGGTGCTTCTAGTAGCTGTTTTGGAGCTTCTGATCATATGTGTTTAATATTTTTTGTGTGCAGTAGTGACAGAAGATGAGATTGCACTAGCTCTCATGGAGGGTGAAGAGGTCACCACCCCGCCAGGCGGTGTGCAAAATCAGCTTTCCACCAATGGACTACCAGACGCAGAGACCGAGAATGACCCGCTCAACTACAACATGGTGGAGACCAAGTATGTTACCGATAGATGCCATAGTCACAGAAGGTGCTTGGCTGAAAACAATCTGTTAAGATTAAATATTCCTTTCTTTTGATCTTCTTTTTAGTAAAATCAGGGAGGAGTTGGGGATGAAGCCCCTCTCCAGAGACAAGTTCCCCTCCATTTCTTCCCCATCAACCAGAGAAACCATATCATTTAAGAGAAAGGTAGCCTCTTATCAACCAAGCTCTCCTGAAAAGCCCCCTGAAAGGACAAGAACATTCAGTCATTAATTGCTAACTTTGTGTTTTCAGACACACGCACTCGATGCAATTCTGCTTCTGCTACAGGATTTGGATGAAGAGGAGCTTCACGTTGTACACACAGCTACGCAGAACAGACTCCAGACGTACACACTGGAATCAGAAACACTGAAAGATTCACTGCAGACACAGAAAACCGCTGAC
Source organism: Ctenopoma multispine (assembly GCA_034779795.1). Taxonomy (NCBI): domain Eukaryota; kingdom Metazoa; phylum Chordata; class Actinopteri; order Anabantiformes; family Anabantidae; genus Ctenopoma; species Ctenopoma multispine. The sequence goes on along the minus strand of JAUYWH010000009.1, from coordinate 4,744,973 downwards.
ATCCAACACTGACACATTTCCCAGTATGCATTCAGATTGCAATATGCATGACGCAGTACAAACTAATGCACAGAGCCTTTTCCCTTTGTGATCCAGCCTTCACATGTGGACTAATTTATAACTTTCTTGGTTGTTTTTTTATAGCTATATGCCTACATGCTTTGTAAGAACAAATCAATGTATGTTTTGCTAAATGTAAAATATTTCTATAATTAAAGAGAATAAATGACAATACATTAACTCTGATTTTAATTACACATTGTTAGCTGAAAACAGACAAGTACAGTGTGAATGTTACAGTGCTACAAAGAGGCATTTAGGGTGTCAACACATTCTACATGGATTTAAACTGTGCAGAGCCTGTAAGATGGGCTGATGTCTTATGTTCATCACATTTATCAGTTACTAATCCAACCAGACTCTGCTGGGAAAGTCAGTTCATGAACTATGTTTAATAGAAATCTAAAGCCTTCTCTTCAGTCACCCTCTTCATTCTCGAGGAAATCCACCAACGTATTTGCGTCCACAGCAACGATCAGGTACTCCACTCCGTCTGCACCCTGGAGAATCATAGAAATAAACATAAGCCAGAGACACACCTGCGTCTTCAGAGAGTTACAGCACCGAATAAGAGCTGACAATTCTAAAATGAAACAAAGCTCCACCTTGCGTGTCCGAATCAGTTTGTGGTCTCTGAACTCCGTCAGCTGCGTCCTCAGCGTGAGGTCAGAGTTGACCAAGAACGCCTCTCGACAACGCTGGTAGAAGTCTTGGAATGACAATCCTGCACACAGTCACAGGAAACAGTCAAATGTTAGAGCAGTACGGTGACATTGTAGGTGAAGGATCAGTTCAGAAGTTTTCAATGTGTTCGTACCTGTATATGAAGGATTGTCTTTGTTTTCCAGCTGAAATTTCACCAGCAGTTTGAAAATTCCTCTGCAAAAAGACAACACAGCCATGAAGAACTCAGTTCATTAGCCATTAAACAGCTTACATCTAACTGGATGTGGTACCTTGCATTTGGTGTCAAGCTGCGGAGCACGTGCGTGAGGGAGGACAGAGCAAGAGCGCCAGTCTGCTGCACCAGGAGAGAATTTTCATATGACGTCTCCTCTGCATAGTGCTGGAACGTCACACACTCCCACCACAGCCAGTTAAACTGGCTCTGCTTAAACTGGTCCCACACTGGAAATACACAGTAAACCAGGTTAGCATTAATGTTTGAAACATAATTTTGACTTTGTAACTGTGCTATACCTAAAGATGACTATTTCAGAATAAATAAATTGCTCACAAACACACACCCAAAGGAGCATTGATGTGATCTAAAGAAGCCACCAAGTGCAGGTTGGGGAGGGACGCCAGCTGCCCCAGAGCACTCTGAGTCTTTTCTCCTCGCAGCATTGGTCCATCGATGTTATGGATGATCAGATACACGTGGAGATCTGGGCCTGTGGACACGCTTAATTGTAAAATACAAAATTTAAAACATAAGCTTAATAACAGAGACAACTCACACACTCACTGTCTTTAAGTGACTGCGTGATGAGCTGGATCTGGTCTGAGGGTGTTCGGAAACTTCCCTGGTGCTCTAGAACCTCACACGTCAGAGCATTTAAAATCTGCAATTAACATATACAAAAAAAAAAATCGAAATTCAGAAAATCAATATAGTTTCAGTATTTTATTTGAAATATAAATTGGTAGAGAAATGACATTTGTAAAAATTATGAAGCCCATTTGATTTACTGACCGATTTAAGAGTAATGGAAGGGAAAAATCCATTGATGACAAGGTGGATTTCTTCAGACAGTTGAGACAAACGGAAGTCCTCCAGCAGAGCTTTTTTGCTGCCCAAACCATAGACCAGTACACTGAAGCCCAACCTACACACAAACACACACAGACACTTAGTGCTTTGTACCTATCTTAGCATATAAAAGCTACAAGAGCAAACCACACTCACTGTAACTGTAACATCCACTTGCTGAAGTGTTTTTTGTGTTTGCTGTGTAGCTGCTGGATCTCTTTCGAGTAACAGGATGGCTTCCCTTCTAAAAGCCGGACCAACGTCTCCTGCAAACACAACATAAGAATCAACTTTACCTCTAGTCGGTAACAAAGAAGCAAATTTACTATACTTAAATTACTGGGTGTCATGTACTGACCCTGTCAAGTTTGGGTGTGTGTAAACGATCAAGGGTTCGGTCTGATGTCAAGATCTTTGAGCTGCCATGAGCCTCGAAATACTCCTCAACCAGAGTGGGCTGGTTGAGGGTTTCAGAAGTGTTCTTGCTCTTCTTGGCGGGGGTTTTGTAGAGAGCTGCAGATAAACCTTTACTGGGCGTTCTTTGAGTTTTTGAGTTCTCCTTGTCTTCTTTCTTCATTTTCTGCTCCTCCCCCATCCCATCTTCATCCTCCTCCTCCTCCCCAGAGTCTGAGGGTGACAGCTCACTGTCGCTGTCTGACCGGAGGCTTGGAGCTGAAAGCAACCCACAACTTTAGATCATAGTTAAGGTCTAATTCTGCATATTTAACTACAGTAAGGTGCATCGTAAGCACTCTAAATAAATGTCAGACTCACTTGTCATTCTCTTTCTGAGCCTGTGGGGTGTGGTAGAGACAAACTGGACCTTTTTGTTCTGTCATACAAAAAGCACAGTAAACACTGAGATAAGAAGCATCACAGCAAAGCCACATAACATTTCTACAAAAATGACAATGTTGTCAACAAATGTTGTGTCTGAAATTATAAAAAAATAAAAAATAAAATTGTGTTCTCACCCTCTGTGGTGTCCTACTTTCACCTCTGTGGTCTAGATTGAGAGGAAGAGAGGACAAAAAAAACTGTGAAAATGGACCCAGGATATGATGGATACAAAAAAAGAGAGATGGTATGTTACTTACTGCGGCCTGTTCGGGTCGGAGTGGAGGGTTCAGCATTTGGAGTTGTATTGAAAGTCACACTTTTTCCAGGTGTCCGTGCCAACTCATTTGCTTTATATAGAAACACTCTTAATACTTTAATACACTGTAATAACCTTGAATGAATTTTACTTTACAAATAAATAAACTTTGTGTATTAATGAGTGAGTTATGGACGCTCTCACCAGTCTGAGCCATGCTGTGACCACGTCTGACTTTCTGAAAAGTGAAAATGGAAGATCCAGCCACCCTGGACAGACCCTCCTCATCCTCTGTAAAACCGATAAAAAATACAGAACCACTTACAAGACAAATTTTTCATATGATCAGCATCACTCATGCTAACTCAATGTACTGTACAAAAACTCTACTGTTTGGTCACTGTTATACTTCCTATTAGAAGCATATGTCAGTGTAATACAACTTAAATAAAAAGGAACAAACTTCAGCCCCTAAAGCTGAAACGTGAATCAACATACCTGAACCATAATAACCTGCATTAGTTTTAGCTAATGCTTCAGAACAGCAAGAAGCTATTTGTCTAAAATACAAGGTTTTATGTTCTCTGTCTGAAAAGAAGCTGAAAATGAACGTGGACCTGGTTGAACATCACAGTTGCCTCACTCACCTTCTGCATTGTCTGTTCCTAAAGCCTGGATGTAATTCTGCTCATCAAACACATCATTCCCATCCCCGCCATCATGTTCTGCGTCGTCTCTGTCCCGTCGTCCAGCCGGACTCTTAAACGTTACCATCTTCTGAACACACCCACTGTTGCTCTGTGCTCCTGGTGAAGTCACAACACAGACAGGACACAGAGAGGTCAGACAGCAGCACAGAAACAGCAGCAGAAGTACAGTGACTACACTGCACGTACCCTCCTGTTTGTCCACGATGTGCTCCAGAACATCTCCATCACCGACGAACTTCACCTCCAACACGCTCATGGCTAAATGGAAAACAACACACACACAAATACAACATATGAAGACGTGTTTTTGTCTTCTACTATAGTATTCACTGAAACCACATTAGACGTTGCTGCCAACTTAACATTAGTGTGGAGAGCAGGTAGCTAGTCAGAAACAAACTGAAGAAAGGCGGAAACATAATAAAATATATCTGAACTGAAGTAACTCACTTGACAGTGTCAGTAACACCTGCGGGAAAATGTAAGTTATTGTATCATAAACTGAGAGCTAAACCGTGTTAATGTGACAACTTTCCGCGCCATCCTCCTGAAGTTTTTAAACCACGTGATAAGCGAAAGGTCACACGGCAGCCAATCAGCATGCTCGTCTCTGTGAAAACACCATTTCCCACAATGCACTTCGAACGTCAGCTCACAAGCTACTGCTGAGCGTTTTATGACCGAATAGTTTTATCAACAAACACACGGCCGCCACTAATTGTAAAAATAGTAATAATTTATTATCCCATTTTCTGTATTATAAATAAAAAATGTCATTACAAAACAAAAGGTACTTTATAAACTGATGAGGTTTTTCTGAGCTTTTTAAAATTAATTTCTTGTTCCTTTTTCCATTAAGGCAAACTATGTGGAAAGTGCAATACAATAAGTAAGCAATACGACACTGAGGAAATGATGAAGAGACAACACCATTTATTTAGACATTTAAAAATATATTGTTTTTTCCACACATTGCTTCACAAAAACCTGTGGAATTGACAAATGTTTATGTGCTGTTTAATCAGTATTTAGAAATTATACACTTTTAATTTGGGAATGATACTATTTTTATGGTTCCTTTGCCATAGGAAGAGAGGAGAGGCATAGTAAATTTTCTTCAACCAGTCATCTGCTGCTTATGAAATAGACCACAGGTGACACTACTACAAGTATCAACAAATCCTCTCATATTTATTTCAGCTATCCTAACATAGTCATGTTCAAGTGAAGAGTCGGACAGCTGTTCACCACCCGCGAGTGGGTGTCCACTTTCCCACTAGACGGCCCTCAGAGTGGACATGATAAACAGGATGCATCATCGCTGTTGCACAACTCTGCAGAGATTAGCAAAGGGAGTGAGATAAGAGAAGAGTGGCACAATGAAACTAAGACATCAGAAGATTAAGTTTAACTTTAACTGTTAACATTAAACAGTACTAACGTGGTAGGGGATGAGTGTGAGCAGAGTGCCCAGAGGGAATTTGCTATAATCCAGCAGTCCTGAGATGGGCTCCACTCTCCCGTGCTCCTGAGTCATAGACACTAACCTAGAGAGAAAAACTTCTCATCAGAACTTCAGTCACACCTTAGTTTACTATTGGGATTAAAAGGAAGAAGATAATTCATTACTTGAGGTTTGGATGTCCTTCAATCACAGCATATCCAGTGGGGAGTTTTCCAGCTCCGTCCAGACTGAAAGGAGAACAATAGCAGGTGAAAGGTTTCATCAGGGCCAAGTTTAACGGATGAGTTCACAAAGTCATGTGAGCACTGAAAGAGGTCTTGGCTCTAACAGCTCCTCTGGGCTTTAAAGGATCCCTAAAAAATGTTAAAAGTTTATCTGAAGACAACATGAAGTTTCAGCTGTGTCACATTAAGTAAATATCTTCCAAATAAGTATTTACAAACTTTAGATACAGGACATATTTGATTACATTTTTACAAAGAGCAGGAGTGTGGATGTTGGCCTCCATCACTTCCACTGAAATTGATTTAAAAAGCGATCTCTCTGTGGCCAGTATGAACAGGAGAAATTATTACAGTTAACGTCTGTTTCAGTGTTCATATCAACATCCTGACTGTTGTTTTAAGACAGACTTAAAAACTGTAATTGATCCTTTAAATCACATCTTCTACCAAAACAGAGCTAACAGTCAATCATGTAGTGGTGAGTAAAAAGCTCCAGATGCTATAGATACTACTGATTTACATCGAATATGTCTTCTGCCAGACTAAAATCAAAGCAGTTAAAACAATAATATTGTAACTAGTAATGTGAACAATAGCAGCTAAAGGTACCTGAGTCCAGTCCATCCACAGTCAATGAGGAGCTGGTTCCTGTGAGGAGAGTGTCCAAGGACTCTTGTCAAAACTCGGACAGCCACATCCTGGAGACTGCATGAGCCAATCATAGACTGCTGCACATCTAAAACATACCAAAAAATAGACTTCATCCAGCCATCACTGCTCCCTAATGACCGAAAGACTTTCTGTTTTACATGATATACACTGGTACAACTACATCCACCCACACACCATAGAAGGCGTAGTTTCCAGGATGCACCTCGCTGAGTTGTGCCATATCTTTGAAAGGGTGGCTACAGGAAGGAGTGGAGCCAATGCTGGACTTACAGGTGATCCCAACAGACTTCAGTCTGCCATAAATAAAAACCAAAGAGGTCAAATTAATCATTATTTTAATAAACCATTTCATTAGACATCAGTCTGTAAGTTTAAAATCAGTTCTACTTTTGAGGTGTCAGAAGTTGAAATGTCTTATTAACTTCACTTTACTGTTTGCCTCACTTTTCCACGAACTGCAGGGTCAAGCTAGTGGTTTCCTGAGCCACAGTCTGTATTTGTTCCACTCCTCTGCAGTTATAGGTGTTCCCACAGTGAGCGTAGACTCCCGTCAGCTGCACGCCCTCTGTTTCCGCGATGGCTTGTGCCAATCTGAGCGCCTCTGGTTCTGAATGCAGGACACCAGCTACAAAAAAAAGCAAACTATCGATCAGCAGGCGCTCAGAAGATGATGATCAGCTGGAGTTTCTCTGTTTGTTTACCTCTCCCATTGCCACAGTCAAGTTTCAGCCAGACGTGCCACAGTCGACCTTCTCTCAGAGGTCTCTTTTTGAGCTGTTCCAGAGTATCGGGATGATCCAATAAAACTTGGAAGAGCTCCAGTCTTTCTGACAGGGCTGCACAGCGCTCTACCTAAAAACACACACAATCATAAATTAGTGTAATTGATATTTGGAGTATATTTGAGAGATGAGAAATACTAAATATAAAAACAACATGAACCTAATTTCAGTTGCATTGACCTTCATAATAACTGATTTGTCAGTTGGCAGAAATAACTAGTCACTGCTGAGACACTGTTTTAATAACAATTCAATTCAGGTTAGAACATTTTTAAGTATAAGTTCAGTTTTTCATCGTCTTAATGGAGCCGCAGGTTATTTTAATGAGATTCCAGGTGTGAGAAGCTTGACTTGTTGTACCTGCAAAAGCACCGGTGTTACTAAAAACAAGTCATTGAGCCTCGATAAATTTGAATGTTTACACTTGCGTGTTCCTACTTTGTGTTATGGACATTGAATGTCAGGACGATTTTAACATGCACACTGACTTATTCTAAGTTAATCTAATATTATTTATCCAGCCATACATATACATAATTAAATAAAAAATGAAATTATTTTGATGGTGTGAGCTGAGAACCTTATCAAAGGGAACAGAGTAAGCATAGAGGATGTCATCAAATCCATGATCAGCATAGAAACAGGCCTCTGCCAAAGTGGAAACCACAATGCACCTCCGTGATCCACCCGTCATTATGTCAGCACATTCACTGGAAACACAAATACGCAGGTACAGATCAGTATCCCACACATACAGCTAAAATGTGTTATACTGTAAGAGTGTGTGTGTGTGTGTGTGTGTGTGTGTGTGCATACAGGGTTTTGTGGGTCTTCATGTGTGGGCGAAGCTGAACCCCAAGCTTCTCAAAGCTTTCAATCATCCTTTTGGCATTTCTCCTCACTTTGTCAACATCAACCACGAATGCAGGGGTGCACAGGGCTGAGAGAGGCTCTCCCCCCATACTGGTAGAAAATGCTATAAAGGAAATATGATCCACACTCAACATAACAGGAAGTTAGAAAACATAGAAGTACATTTTGATCCAGTCAGTCTATGATCGCTCAGGCTCAGCACTGCAGACAGCACTTAGGCCACTCTGCAGGATCTATCGTCTGTGTAAGTTCTGCGCGGCAGAAAAACTTCTCCAACACTCAGATGAGTTGGGAAGGTATATGTCCTGCTACTCAAAGTCTTTTCAGGCGCCCCTAGCTTCAGCCAGTGGCTCCCTGTGGTTCGCAGTATGGTTGGTACACTATGGTGTAGCTGAACAACAGCTCAGCTTATGTTATGTAACGTACCGACCATTGAACTTTGAAATCTACACACCGTGTTGTTTCAAGTTTCAGCTTTTTCCCACTTTCCAGTGAACAGTTACTAACTTTAAATGACAGTCAAGAACAAATTAAGTAGTGGAAATCAACAGTTTATCGTTTATAAGTATTTACAGCTAAACTGGAAAATACATGTCGATTAAACGTCAAAGACACACCACGTTATCATAACGAATATTAATGACAAACTCTATTTCACCAGCAAATATCAAACTAATGAACCAGATTATATCGTTGGAGATGACTTACGTTTGGTAGTGGTTCTCACCAACACATCTGAGGCCAACACATAGATATTTACACCTAGATGCTGTCTGACCCGCTTCTGTTTATTGCGTCAAATCGGTCGCCATGTTGGATCAGGGAATCCGCGCTTCTTGATGATGTATTATTGTGGAAGCAGTGATTTCTCCATCAATAATAATAATTCACTGAGTTTACAGGCGAGTTTACAGGCGATTTTCAACAGATGGTTTGTTAGAAATGGCAGAAATATATTTATGGTACAGGATAAAACAAAACAATAAATCTTGTACACTGGCTGTAATGTAAACTTAAACTTAACTTAGTACTCACTGTTACTTAACGTTAGCCTAAGATAATGATTATGAGGTTAATGAGATTACTTATTATGATATTGTATATCAATAATCAGTATCAATAAACTATAAGATAACTTCCCGCCTGTGAAATAATATTCATAATTTCTAAGCTTTGACACTTATTTCATTAGAGCATAATGAAAGCACAAAATATTCTATTAGTATTGTTTTCTATTACTTGAACTGGTCAGTACAGGACAGAGTCCTGATTCAATATGTCGGCGCGATAGACGCATTTCAGAAGCCCTGATGCGGCATCTAGATGTAATATATCTATACGAACAACACGCAAGACGTCGTCCTAGAGTGGTCATCTAAGCAGAGTGATCAAAGTACACAACCTGAGGTACAAATTGTTAAATCTGATGCGGTGAAATGCAAATAAAATTAAATACAGGTGTCTCACTTCAGTTTTCCGACGAGAGTAGCCCTTTTTAAGTGTCTCTCTTGTATCGTTGTCCTATATATGGTAACCAACTGATTTTCCACTTTTATTTTTCACCCATAAATTTTTGTCTCCCTTGTCCCCTCCCGGGCTCTGTAAAATATGAAATAGCATAAAATAAAAATATAAAATGTCCTGCTAATTGAAAAAAACAACCACCATCTAATTGATTTCTTTGATTTCAGGTAGTTATAGTAATTAAAGTTAAAAAATTAGCAGATAAGAATTATGAGATGCTAGATTTAATCATAATCATTTAATGCTCAAATAAATTATTCTGTAGACCTTGCTAAGTTTGCTGCCTATTTACTCTGTCCAGCAGACAGAGCCAAATGTACAAATACCCCTCTAAAAATGACGTAATGCAACAGAAAGAGAATTTCTATTGTAGGACCAAAGTCATTTTACATATAAATTATAAATAATTTTTATTGGGAATATATTTGTATTTGGGCTTAATATGTTTTTTAACCTCTTCTAAAATCAGTGTTGAGCGACACTTGGTTGCTGTTTATAGTTCACAGTGATTTCATGACAAATGACACAAAGACAGTGTTAGGGTCACCACATTAGGCTTTATTTGTACTTCATGTTTTTACAGATACAGTTTTTTATGCATGTGTATTTAACTACAACGTGTGTGTGTGTGTGTGTGTGTGTGTGTGTGTGTGTGTGTGTGTGTGTGTGTGTGTGCACATGTCTTTGTGATTCTTGTGTAGTTGAGTGTGGGACATATATGTGTGATTTTGTTTACCTGGAGAAGACATGTCTACATGTTTTTATCCCCTGAACAAACTACAGTAATTACAGCATAACATGATGTAAAAATAAATTTCAGTACCAGTCGGATGGCTTGGTCCTTTTTGCTGATTTAGCACCTATCATGTAAATAATGTGGTTTTGTGAAGAGAGACAGACAGAGAGAAACTGAAAATCAAACAAATCAAAAAACAAAAAAAAATAAAATAAAGCCTGCAATTTGTTTCATACACATTAACTAATCACACTCCTCTCCTGTGGGATACTTATATGTGTCTTTGGTGGGAAGTGCTGACCATACATTTAGAACAAATAGAACAACCAAGTTACATATGATATTGTGTGTGCTGCAGTATGTGCTGGTCCTATGTAGATTGTTTTGGGTGTATGGGTGGAAGATTCATCCATACAATCAAGATATGTAGCTGTCTCAGTGCTTACATTCATCATTCATAACGCTAATGATCACAGAGGTGTGGCTGGTGCCTCTGCGTGTGTTTACGTGCACGATGAAGGAAGGTCATTCTTTTGTTCTATAGATTCAAATTGAATATGGCTTAGAGCTTTTTCAGTTCCTCATTAGCATATCCAGCGGATAAAGCGCTCAAAGAATGAGGGTTTGTTGAGGAGGGTGTAGTCACTTCCTCTAAAGATGGCTGACGCGTCCCCTAGTGACACCTTCCGCAGCACCTCCTCATCTGTGTCAGTTCCCATGGCGATCACGGTGGGAACGCCTTCTGCTCGTCTCATGGCAGTTATGCCCTCATCCAGCTGCTCGCTGGCTGTGATGCCATCAGTGATGAACACAAAGGCCACCTCAGCATTGCGACGACTCAACCTGTTGGCTGGCTACACACACAACGTTACACAATGTTAAAGGAATACATCAACACAACCACAACTCTTTATTTTTACACCTAAGTTTAAGTACACCTAAGCGATTAGCGGATTAGTCACATTGTGTTTCCAGGTTTTATGCTAAGCTAATGTGATTGCTTACTGGCTATAGATTTACTTATTACTGGATGTTTACTGTAGACAGAGCAATATCCATCTTTTCATCTTCGTCTCTCCAAGAAAGCACATAGCACATTACCAAACATTCTGAACATTTGCAGATAATCTGCCTTGAGATCTTGCCTAAAATGCAGGTTGTTAAAAAAACTGTAGCTCCAAGTGTGTGTTTTTATAATACCTGTGAAAACAGCACATTGTTGACAGCATGGATGATTGCACTGCCCAGAGCAGAAGAAGAGTCCATGTAGGTCACACCTGCCAGTGAATCAGCGATCACTGTGAGGTTGTGTGTGAGCGAGAACTCCACCTTCTGCTCTGTGGGGCTGCCGTACTGCACCAGAGCTAAGCGGGCATTCCTCTCATCTGCTGGGCCATTGGCCAGGGTGAGGCGACGAGCCACATTCTCGATGAACTCTTTGGCCCTGCGGTGGTTCTCCAATCCCATCCTCTCAGAACCATCCAAGAGGAACACTAGATCCACCGGTCGCTGAACGCAGCTAGCCACAGCAGGCTCTGGAACACAGTTATAACGTTTTAAATAAAACATGATGTTCAGCAAGCTACAGCTGGAACACAGATGCTCAAAAGTCAAAGCCAGCAGACAATATACTGTACATGCTGTTCCTCCATACATGCTAGCTGCAGTCCAGCTGTGTGATTTCTCATAAAACTTCTCAGATCAATAGTTGTTGCACCAAAAAACACTGTTTTAGTTTGCTTTACAGTTTTATTGGCTCCAGGTAACAATATGAAAACATCAATATGCTCTATGTTTACAAAATGTAATAGTTAACATCAGTACGTTGCAGTCATAGGTCTAACATTATACCATAATACTTAGTTAAAGCCGCTCTTTAGCCACTTTCCTCTAGTCATCCTACTTTACAAGCCAAGCCACGTGCAAAACAACATGCACCAATCAAGGGCATAGCATACAATAGCTCCTTCATTGTCAGCGCCCACTTCTGACTCATACAGGATACTGTGACATGTATAAAACCAGGTATTTTCCACATGTAATGACATTTTCACCAAAATGAGTCACTCACTGTAACCTAAGTGACTAAATAAAAGGCTATAACCATGGATATGTGCAAAACAGCAAAAAAAGAGCTTGTGATTCACAGTGGAAAAGTGGCTTCATTAAAGAGCCACTGTACATTATACAGGAGCAAAATGAATGGCTCTACAGATTAATCTGCCTCCAACAAATGGATAACATCCACTTTCCATCTGAATGGAAAATATTCCTTCACAAAAGGCCGAAGAAATGATATGTATAATACTAAGAGACAGGTTGAGGGAGATGGTGCCCCTTTTATGTGTTCATTCAGCATTATTTTATGAGGAGGAGCATCATGCAGTCACGTTTGGACTTTTTTCCCATTATGTAGAGTAACTATACATTAGGCTGCTCTGAAAGCTTATGACAGGGCCAGCTTCATATCATGCGACTGTTTTGCAGCAGCCCAGGTGTATATTTGCACCTGAAGAGTTAAAAAAATGCCCACAGTTTTAATAAAATATAGTCAATATCCAGCAGAAAGCTTATTAATCGTTGGCATCCATAATGGCGAGGTAGCATCGTTAGCATATTAGCATTAGCAGAGTCCCATAGCTTTCTCTGGGTCCCCCATAATGTCTCCATAGACATATTTGAAGGAGTTGATGAACAGCTGGGTCCACAGCTCCCTGTCTGCTCCCTGGGCGAGTTTGGCTCTCTGGGCTGTGTACGCCATGGTTGCCACGCCAACACCATACTGCTGCTCACTCAGGCCATTCAGCAGGTTAGCCACACTCTCCAAAGAGTTGGGGACCAATGAAGGGGTGCCTTCCTCAGCCAGTGGCTTCCAGGGGGCAGGGGCTTGGCCCGTAGAGATGCCCCCTCCTGCAACAAGTGGGCGGAACAACATTGTGGGCAGGTTCCCACAGATATGGCGCACACAGCCAAATAAGATGCTGCAGGTTTTACCGCATTTCATAAAATGGCCGGTTTTGAAGCCACATTAAATGCACCTGTACAACAGACATATTGGCCTCTGCTATATAAAGAGGCCAACAAGCCACAGCACATGTAATCTTTAACATAACTTAAGGCGTCAATAGATTTCAAACAAACTAGAAACTTTGTACAAAGTCACAGTCTGGGACCTGCACATGTAGGAGAAATAGACAGTATTTCCAAAAAGTGATGGAAGAAGTTGTGCAATCAGTGCAAAAAGGGAGCCTCAGAGAGAAATAGTGTACACTTTCTCAGCTCGACACACCTAGCCAAATGCTGGTTGAAATGAGAAATTTGACAAGCACTTTGTTTAAAGTATATTGACACCTTAATAATGCTCGTCACCGAGGCCTTGACACAATGTGTAAACATTTTGAAGAGAGCACAAAGCTAGGGAGAAGCTTATATGATGCATAGTGTTTCAAAATCCTACCTGATTTACAAGGGAGATCAGGACATATGACGACAGGATCTAAAGCAAGGAGTGAGACAGTGTCAAAGAACAGGCACAAAAACCAAAACATCTTCTCATAGTCCAATATGTGAACATACATAATGTGTGTCTACACAGTGTGAGTTTACCTGGGCACAGCACAGTCTCAATCTTATCGATGAACTCCTCGGCAACCAAATCTGCAAAGCGCCTCATGCCCATCACCCTTCCATCCTTCTGGCAGGCGATGCTCTTCAGACTCTCATTCTCCTCAATCTGGTCAAACATGTCTCCAATACCAATAGCGCTCACATCGACACTGGGGTCGCTGCTCACACGCACCAGTAGACACAAATACAAGCAATGAGCACATTTTTCTAACTTTGCTAATATTTCAATCTGAAATACAACCCCAATGCGAGGCACCTGCAGAGGTAGGTGAGCAGTGAGTCGTTATCTCTGGGGTCGAAGCGTCCATCAGTGATGACAACTACAGTGACGTTAGCTTTGGCTCTGCGGCTGTCCCTGATCAGGTTGTCGTAGGCGTACTTCAGAGCAGATGGAGTCCATGTTCCTCCAGCAATCCACTCCAAACGTTTCACTGCATCCTGGATAGTGGAGAAGTTGTGATGAGAAGTACTGAGTGAGAACACAAAGGACTTCACATCATTTTTGCAAAGCCTTCATTGTAAATCTGATCATATCAGTAAACCTCAGCTAGTTTTGTGGGAAGAATTCCAGTGGTAGCAGCAAACATAATGTCTGTTAATGAATGTCACTCAGAATATACAGAAAGAGAAGTGCACATGTATTATTGTTGCATGTGTTGCATGTTTGCAGACAGCACATATGATCAGTCTGTGCTACATCCTGGAAATAAACTTCAAAGATGGTTACATATGTGTTTGTGTCTGTATGTGTGCTTGAGACCTTGAAAGCAGACAGTGAATCGATCTTGGGATCGTCGAGCCGGATAGCCTGGAATGTTCCATCATGACTGTACTGAACAACTCCCACCCTTGTGCCTGAGGACAGTAAACCATGTCTAAGTATGCTTGAGTTGGCAACCATTAAAAATCTGTTGACATTGCATAGACTCTGGTCAGACTCTAATTCTGACATCACGTAACAGGCAAGGAAACAAGTGTACAACTATGTTTGCATCCTTGCCTAATTCTGATTGAGGGTCTTTGGCAAGAGATCCCAGTCTGTTGATGGTGTTGATGACAAAGTTCTTCTCCAGGGTGAAGTTGGTGAGACCCACTGACTCTGAGCTGTCAATCACAAACACAATGTCCACGGCTCCACAGCGTTTTTCACAATCTGCAGACAGCAACACACAATGTAAAGATATGACGCCCAGTCAAAGTGTATTCACATTATGATCAGCAGTGCAGTGTTAGGTAAACTCACCACAGCAGCCACACGTCTCTCTGATGTAGTTCATGACATCACATTCCTGCACAAAGAGATCAAAAACATTACAGTCATCTTATCCTCAGTGTGTTTCTGGACACGTGTCTATGATAAAACAGTGGTCAGATGAGATGTTCTTACAGTAAGGCCGGGATCTCCCTCGGGACCTGGATCTCCCTGTAGAGAAAGACAAACATACAAATCACAACCTGCGTCTCAGCTTGGGATTAGACAACAAGTACGCAAACATCAAATTAGGTTGACTTTCTTAGTTTGATGCCAACTGAATTTTTTACAGATGTTTTATCTGCTCTATGTCAGTAGCTGTATGCGCAGGTTTTGTGTACTTACATCACGTCCACCCTCTCCTCTGGGTCCTCTCAGCCCAGGTTCACCTGGAGGCCCTGGCTCACCCTGTTAAAGACAAAGAAGTAATTAAGATGTAACACACAAAAGTGACAGCATACGCAACGAGTTACTTACTGGTTCTCCCGGAGTTCCTTTATTTCCGGGCTCTCCCTTTTGACCGCAGTCTCCCCTGCTGCCACGAGTCCCACGATTACCCTTTTCTCCTCTATCACCCTGCAGAACAGCCAAGCAAAGATCTGTGGGGTAAGTGTATCACCGCAGCTAGTCAATGAAAAGAGACAAAGCATATGTGCATGTTACCGATGGTCCTCTTGATCCAGGATAGCTAAAGCCAGGTCTTCCACGGTCTCCCTGTATAAAGAGGAAAGAAACAGTCAGGACACAAGTGAAACTACAGCCCAGGGAAGATGCTGCCACATGTTTGCATACATAGATACTCACTTTTGGCCCAGACTGTCCAGGTTCCCCTCTTGGTCCAGCTTCACCAGGGTCACCTCTGGTACCCTACAATACAGTACTGTGTTAAAAAAAAGCTAGAGATGGCATGTTTGCATATGATGCTCAAACTCAATCTGTAACATACATTTCTCCCTGGCAGTCCTGTGTCCCCTGGTGATCCCCTGGGTCCTGGCAGGCCATTGTCTCCCTGTTGAATATAGAGAAAGTCAACAACACAAGCAACAAAAGAGCACAGAGTAAAGAATTCTGTACAGTGCTCATATGAACATATACATACACATGAGATGGTATAATCTTCTTACCTTTGCTCCTTTGTTTCCTGATTCACCTGGAAGTCCTCTCTGGCCCTCTGATCCCATTTCACCCTGAAACATACAATACAATCAGGGGACAGCACTGACGTTCCTATTGATGCAATAATGTATCTCAACGAAACCTGCACAAAGTTGTCACACTCGTGCAATTAGGCAGATGAACTCATACCTTTTCTCCTTTACTTCCATCAGGCCCTTGAGCACCCTTTGTCCCATAGTCTCCTCGTCTCCCCTAGAACAGAAGAATATATTTAGAAAACCATCGGGCAACACAAAGTCAGATAAAGATGGGGAAAAAAGGGTTATGGGTTAGGGGCATTCCTACCGGCTCTCCTCTTGGTCCTGGACCTCCAGGGGTTCCCTAAGAAATACAACACACTAGTGAGTCACTTTATGCATGCCAGTGGGAATGTGTTTGAATGTATTTGTGTCTGTAGTGATGAACTGAGTCTTACTGGGGGTCCCTTCTGTCCAGGGTTGCCAGGTGATCCAGGACTTCCTCTCCCTCCCTATGGACAAAACAGGCATTAGCCTTTGCCTTCAGTCTAATCATTTAACCTCTGACCTTCTACTTTGTAGAGAGATTCTTGTCCCTGTTTCCCAGCTTACATTTGGTCCAGGCTCTCCTGATGGGCCAGTGGGACCAGGTCTTCCAGGGCGCCCAGGGTCTCCCTGAGGACAAACAAGTACAATGTAATCACAAGTCAGACGGATGATGTTTAGTGTATTCATATGTAAGTAGAAATGAGACTCTTGACCTTATCTCCATCAGGTCCAGGAGTTCCACGTTCACCAACATCTCCGGGGTACCCATCAGGACCCTGCAAACCATCAAACACATACGTGCGTAAAAAGACCATAACACAAGACAACATGAACATATCCATGATATTACATCATGTTAAAAGTCATACTCTGTCGCCTGGGTCTCCTTTGCAGCCTGGAGCGCCAATCCGTCCTATTTTTCCCTAAAAAGAGAAGAGAAAGAAAATAAAATTAAACAAAATCAGACAATATAAAAAATTCAGATTGTATTTACTTCACTAGACTGATTATCAAAAGATAGTCCTCAAAATGTGATTTTCTATAGTTCCCACCTTCTGTCCATCAGTCCCGTTACGTCCTGGGATCCCAAGTTCACCCTATTAATAAAAAAAGAGGCAATTAGAGGAGAAAGACCCAAGTCACAGATTGGATTTTACAAAAAAATGGAAATATAAAGAAATATCTACCTTCTTCCCCTGAGCTCCCATCTCTCCCTGAGGGCAGACAGAAGATCAACAGTCATTTCATGTACGATGGATTACTGCCTATCTATGGACACACTCATATATCATTACCATTTAACCAGATTGAATTATCATTCTTTTGCAAACACAGCAATATTCAGAATTTCACTTTCATGTATCAATGTCATGAATCGATGAACCTGCCCCACACAAAAAGGAACTGACGCCTCACCTTGTCGCCTTTAAGACCCGGTTCTCCCTACAGAGAGGAAAAATGGAAGAAGGAGCATTAGTAACATCATTTTTTTAGGGACTGCAGAGACGTGATAGTTGGATGAAACAGTGGCGTCTTACTTTGGTACCGGGCTGACCAATGGGACCCTCAATACCAGGGTCTCCTGGGCGACCTCTTTCTCCTTTCAGACCTGGATTGCCACTGTCACCTTTAGCTCCCTAGAGTCAAAAGGACAAAACATCTGTGAGGGTGAACAGTACTAAGACACACATTCTGCAAGTGTGTGTGTGCGTGTGTGTGTGTGTGAGAAGCTTACTTTTTGTCCTCTATGGCCTTTAGGACCATGGGGCCCCTCTGTCTCCAGACAGGACACATTGTAGCACTGTGAATTATAGGACAACAAGACAAATAATCAATGATTATACAGTCTGCAACCCCAGTTATCATATTTCTGATCATTAGTTTTGTGTATTGTCTTACCTCTACATACGACAAATGTTTCTGTAAAGAAAAAAAAACGCGTGAGAAAATGACTCAGTAATCATGTTTAATGTGTATGTCTGTGTGTGTGTGAGTGCCTGTGTGTTACCATTGTATTGATGATGCGGTCAATAGTCTCAGTCTGTATGATGGCTCTGTCTTGGCTCAGATCCACAGCCATAAATTTATCCTCGTAGACTGTTGATGGAGAGTTGGCGAACTCCTTTAACCCTGTCTCGTCAACATTATTGGAAGCTGCCACAACAAACATCCGGATATTCTCATCGCGAGCTCTCTGTGCTGCCACCTTGATGCCCCCACATGGACTTCCAGTAACGTGGCCATCAGTGATAACCACAGCAAATCGGAGGGCGCTGGGGTGTGAAGGTGAGCGCAGCATCTCCTGGGTCATGTTGGTGAGGGCACAGTCAATGTAGGTGCCCTTACCCAGGTACCTGATTCCTCTCAAACTCTGAAAACAGTGACAAGTATCATAGCTGAATTACCAAACAGACATTTATGTCACAACATTAGGTTACCAGCAGCTTGTTTGTTTAAGCTGCTGGTCAAGAAATAGTGTGGCACATAACACCCCATAAAACAAAGTACAATTAAAAAACATGTATGTATTAAACAGACAACAACAGTGTACAAATATTCATAATCACAATCAAATCAAATTCCTTCCTGATGCAGCTTTAGCCATGGATTTCTTGGGACTTCCTGGTGTTGATGTCACTTACAGTGATGAAATTGGCTTTGGGACCGATGGGGCTGAACACCTCCTGTCTCTGGGAGAAGTGCAGTCCACCAATGTTCCAGCTGATATCCACAGCACCTCTAAAATCAGCATCCTCCAGACGAGTTACAAACTGCTCAGTGAATGTCTACAACAAAAAGACACAACATATTATCCATCATTGCTAATACAACCACACTGGTCAACTCCCATTTCTACCAGCTATAAAGAATAAAATTGCAGATAAACTAGAGCAACCTTGATGCTCTCCACCAGCGATCCAGGGGGCGGCTCCTGCAGGGCAATGGTTTCAGATGTGTCTATGGTGAAGTACACATCAATGGGACATCTGTTCTTCTCTGGAGAGAAAACAAAAGGCACGTATAAAACTCTTCATATGCATTGTAATCAGACAGATAAAATGTTTCATGTTAAGTCACAAAGAAATCGGTGTTAACATATTAACATGACATGTTACTGTGACACTGAAGCCACAAAGGTTCAGTTTGATGGCACTCACTAATGCACTCTGGCCCCTGGCTGTGAGTCAAGGCTCCGAAAAGAAGACACAGCACGATGACCTCTAACCTCAGCATCTTCCTCTTCTCCTGTCCGACAGAAAAGAACAAGGCACACACATGACATTGAAATCTGTGTCTCTTTTTCAGTATGATAGTAGATAGAATTTGTGAAGAAAATGTAAAATTAAATAGGAAAGACATAAAACATTTAAAGTCTAATGTATAAAATTTCCTAAACATTTCAACTCTTAAGCCATTTTTGGCATGTTTTATTACAACATGTGTTGCAAAAGTGACTTACAAAAAAATACATTACTTAATTTATACTATATAATATTTCTAATGTATACAAATATCTATTGACTGTGACTCTGGCTGACACAGAGGTACACTACCAGTCAAAGGTTTGGACACACATGGAATGACCATGTTGTTCATGAAAAGATACATGATTTCAGTTGTGTTACCATCATTGCACATGATTTTATTTATATTAGCATTAGCAAACATAACTTGCTATTGGAAGACAGTACTAATGTTTGCCAAATTTAAGTCTCTGTATGTTTATGTAAATATTCCTTTAAAAACAGCTGTTTTCAGCTACAACAGTCATTTACAATATGAACAATGTCTACACATTCATTCTGATCAATTTGATGTTATGAAATCTGCTTTTCTTACACAAACATGATCATTTCTATGTGTGTCTAAACTTTTGACTGGTAGCGTACATAAGGGGTCAAACAAGGCTCTTCTTTTTTTGTCTTCAATTAAACAGAAAGAAACAACATGAGTGACCGATGTCAACATAGTGTGACCTCATGAGGGAATATCCATGTAGAAAACTGGACACAAACCTTAATGTGCTGCCAACCTACAGAAATAATAGATATTCAGTTGAATCTGCTAAATGTCTCCAGGCCTGAGTTTTTGATACTTTTGATACTGACTCACTAAAAGTCAGTAAAACCTTGTCTCCAGTCAGTAAAACTACAAAGGTTACCACAATGGATGTAATTATTTCATCTAAACATAGAACATATAAATATACAAATACTACTTGGGGTGATGACATAACAGTAACACAGTTTGAATGTGTTTGGCAACAGAGAGGAGGCTCTTTTGGTTTTAAACCACAAGGTTTTACAAAATCTCTCTCTGCTGCCCTCTGGAGGATTTCTCTTCCCACAGTGTGATCCTAGGTTCACTGACTATCAACCCATCATAGGGCCTAATAGAACAGTGATACGTTTTGTTTTTTGCAATTTGTCCTCTGTACATCACAATGGATTTATAATAAAACACTCATACACATCCATTTTGGGAAACTCACACATCAGACAAGCAGTTGCCTGGTCAGGTGTGACCCGTTTCATCATTACTCACTAATCACAAATCAAGCAGACAAAAGGTGGTTCTGAATGTTATATTTTCATTTGGTAGCTGATTACTCTAACACCCAACGTGAGCTCTAATAATAATAATGAATACTTTATTAATCCCCTTGGGGAAATTGTTGTTTGGACAGCTGCTAGAACTGTGCCAATGCTACCACGGGGTTTCAGTGTCTTGTCTAAGGACACCTCGACATGTAGCTTCAGGGGGGGGCTTGGGGTCGAACCACTGACCTTTGGGTTAGAGAACAACTGCTCTACCTACTGAGCTATCATGCCGTACCCTTCACATGTAAAGAGCTGTCTTTACATGTGAAGGAGGTCATCAGTAGACTAAACCCATCAGAGAGATAGCAAAACATTGGGAGGGGCTAATACAACAGTTTAAAACATTCGTTAAAAAATTATTAACTGGAAGCTCAGTGACAGATTAAAGGCCTGGAAAAGAACTAAAGTGGAGGCATGGCATTCATAAAGTCTACAGTGTAGAGACAGCTTTATAAATGTTTGTGAGGCTTCACAACAAGGTGCAAAACGCTGCTAACGCTCAAAAACTGAAAGGCCAGATTAGAGTTTACCAAAAAACATGTAAAAAAAGTCTTACCAATTCTGGAATAAGATTCTTTGGACTTCTTTGGAGAAGAAAAGAAACAGCTCATGATCCAAAGCATATCACATCAAACATGGTGGAGGCAGTGTTATGGTATGGGTACGCAGGGCTGCCAGTGAAATGAGCTCACTGGTAAATGGTAAATGTTCTGCACTTATATAGCGCTTTTCTACCTAGGCTGGTACTCAAAGCGCTTTACACTGCTTC
>JAUYWH010000009.1:4706220-4721808 GCA_034779795.1 Ctenopoma multispine | reverse complement strand
AGGGGAGTGTCTGGGTGTGGCATAGGGGAGGTGACTTGAGACTGGGGCAGGTGACAGATCTGAGAGGGATTTAACAACCCTCTGTACTCTACACACCTGCACGTACATGAACTTTGTGAATGTAATGGATATTTTATTTAATGCCATTGTTGGCAATAGTTTGCTGTCTGCAGCAGTAGTGGGATATCTTATTGTCCGACTTGCTTGAATTTTCTGATGTGGCCTGCGCAGCTGCCAATGCATCAACCAGCCACACTGCCACTAATGTATTATCCAGTACAGAACTCAGGAGTTGAGGAACAGGGTTTTATGTCCAGACCTGTTACATTATAGGCTGTCAGATTGGACAGGAAGATTGAACACTGCAGAACATGTTTCAAAATTTTGGTCTGAACTTTATCTGACGTACAGCTAGTTACTATCAATCTATATGTGTTTGGAGGCCCTATACAGTAGTCAGAATTTTGCCAATGTGACCAAGTAGGAGAGGGGCTGAGACAGAAAAGAGGAGGAGGAGGCCAGCTGCTGACCAGAATTATTTCTCTGAAGCTCTTCTTCTGTCTTGGCCAGGGAAGGGTTTTTCCTTAAAAAGAGAAGAAGGGAGCAGTGCAGCAATATGTGTGTGTGTGTGTGCATGTGATGGAGAGATGTGGAAGTAGGGGGAGGGCTTCTGGTCTCTCTTAAAACTGTGACTCATAGAATAGGAATGACCTTCCTCCCAAATAAGAGTAAACTACTCTCTGCCTCTCTCTTTCTTTCTTTCCCACACACGCTGTATCTTACTCTCTAATTTTTTCTTTATTTCTTTCACATGCATTTAAAGAGTTTTTCAGGGAGGGGGGTGGGCTGCAGAATCAGTTCCAGAAACATAAACGGCTCACATCTGCCAACACCGGTGAAGCTTTTCTCTCACTCTTCCACAGAAAACACACAAAGACATAGAGTCAGCCAGCAGATGCATGTTCATGGTGTCTCCAGCATGGACAGATAAGCAAAGTGACAGCTTTAAAGCTTATTTATAAGACTGTCCCAACCTCTGTGACTGTCTGTGTATGTATGAGAGTGATATACTTCTTCCACATGTTCAGCTCCTAAATCCAGAATGATGCATCTAAGAACAAATAAACAGGATATTGCACTAAACGTATGATAAGCTAATATCTACTCCTCTTTGCCTTCTTTTCTTCTTTTTTGGAATCTCCTCCCCTCCTTCTCTCCAGATGTGCTCTCTGTTCGGACAAGGCAGCTGGGAGCCATTACATTAGTGTATCACACACACAGACACACACTCACAACTGTGCACACATGATGCTCAAATTGTCAAATTTATGCGTGTAACCTGGGTCAGTACCAGTGAATTTCAGTGGTAATGTCTGAGAATGAAACAATAGTGAGAAGTTAAGTCCAAATGTTGTGGATTCAGAAGATTAGGCCCCAGAACAATTGCAGAGGAGCCAAGACAAATGTCTGAGAAATAGTCCGCCAGCAACACACAGCCACACAAAGACACATATACATGCAAACACACATGCTGCAAATAATGCACAGAAATACGCATCATATGCATCACCATACTAGTGGGCACACCCATGCTCAACAATCAGACATGCAGCTCTGTGGAATGCTCTGATAAGTGCAATTTTGGCTACGGACCTTCAAGAATGAGAAACAGGAAGAGATGTATGCACACACACATACACAGAGCTACACACTCAAACACACACACACACACACACACACAATTATGTGATGCTCACACTATCACATTTATGAATGTACCCTGAGTGCTCCCAATGAATTTCAGTGGGAATCTGAGAATAACATGGTAGTGAGAAGTTCAGATATTATGAATTAAGAAACCGGAGGGGATTAAGACTTTAACTAGAAAGGAACCAAGACAACTTTCTGACAAATTTCTGAGGAACAGTCCACCATGCCCGTCAGGGACAAATAAAGTTTTTTGAATTTAATTGAACTGAACACAAACACGTATCACACATTTTTGCATGCACGCCTTCTGTAAATAATGCAGAGCTACACACACAGACACATCATATGTGGATGTAATTATGTGATGCTCACACTGTGAGATTTCTCCACATTCCCTGTGTAGCTACCAACGAATTTCAGTAGAAATCTGTTGGCATCTGAGAATAACATGGTAGTGAGAAGTTCAGATATTATGAAAGGATTGATCCAAGAAAAAATTCTGAGGAACAGTTCACCAGGAGCACACAGCTCTGTAGAATGCTCTGATAAGTGCAATTTAAGAAACAGGTAGAGATGTACACACACACACACGCGCACAACACATCAACATAACATTTTGGACCAAAGGAAAATGCAGTAGTAGTGATACACTGCTGACCCCTGAAACAGGATTAGTTTCTTCAATGTGGAGGTCAAAGGTCAGGCTTAGCTGACTGCCCTGAAGCTCGCAGAGAGTCAGCTCCTCAGGGGCACTTCAGCAGGTAGATACTTGCTGAAACAGTGGATTCGACTTGGGACCAATGTTTGCATGATTCTCCTGCACAGAAGAAGAGAACAGGACATTTCTGCATTTCTTTACAACCTTACTTAAATCATGTTATGCATCTTGCCTAGTATACATGTTAAAACATTTTAATTGATAAAATTAGAGGACATGGCGGCATGTACCTGTAGTGTCTGCTGGATTCTGCCATTGCCACCATGCCTAACTTCATAAGGTGTGGAACACTGAGCTCCTCTCTTCTCCTCTTCTCTCCTTCTCCTCTCTCTCTGTCCACTCTTGTGCCACAATTTCATTTAATTAACGTTGCGTCTTCTCTCTGCCTTAGTTGTGCTTTCCTCTTTCTCTCTCTCTCTCTCTGTACCTTTCTGCAGGTATCCTCGGCCTCGGAGCTGTATGATTCCAGTTTACAGTTACTGACCCAACCAACCTGCCCAGTGTCACGCCTGCTGCTCCTTGTTGTTATTTTTTTCCTGTTGTTTTTGGGTGGGACTGCTGGGTTTTCTACAACATTCTGTATATACTTATATTGTCACTGGAAAGTGTCTTTCTTTGGTGCTTTAAAATAAAAATAAATAAAAAACTTAAATTGAGTTGAATTAAAAACTCATATAGGCTGATCAGTATTATAAATTGCCAGTACACATTATGTGTAGATCTTGTTATGTGTAGACAATACTAATCTTAAATAACCCTGATTTGTCAGTATACTGAGAATCAACTTAATTTTATTGACAAATATTTTATTAGTTTCTTTAACCACAACTGACATGAAGAAAACAAACAATATATGAAACAATCTCAACCACTTGTAACAAAAGCCTGTCATAAGAAGGGAGAAAGTACTTCCCAACAGTAACATGTTCAATAAAATCTGCTTTACTGTGCTCTGTGGGCACAATTTCTCCCTGCAATTTATCCTAGAAGTAAAATAAGCATATTTATTGAGGTTCCATGTTTATCTGGAAGTTCAACTAGAGAAATGTGTGGCAGCTCAGAGAGAGCTTAGACCCACTGTAAGTGCCTTCTTACTTTACCCACTGGATAAAATAAAAAAGATAAAATGCAGCAGTTGCAACTGTAGACCTGAGGTATGACTTGGATCTTGACCAAAAGAAGAGAGCTTGTGTGTGATGGCAGTTGCCATAATGTATTGAAACGTAATATTTATTAAACCTTCATGTTTGTGGAAGTGAAAACCATCCCTAAAAATACAGCAAAAAATATATAGTACATGATAACTGAGTGAGTTACACAATAACTAAACAACATTTATTAATATTTATTATATTATTTTATTTATATTTATTTATATTCTTATAGAGCCAGCGTAGAAAAGTAAATACAGGGAAACAAAACCATTGTGCAGCTGCTCTGTGAGGTTTTTGTGTTGCTTTGACCTTATGCTATTGGTATGTTAACATGCTCATGACACCAAACCATTATATATAAAATTTTGTTCAGCAGGTACAGGGACGTTTACTATATTCAGCATATGAACCTAGTATGTTATGGATGATAATGTCAGATGAAAAGTCTGGGGATCACCAAAGTTTAAGGACGTTATAGAGGATAACTGAGGAAAAATCCATATCAAATGAGAATCATCAGCATTATACAGTATGTATTCATGTAGACATTTATTAATCTTTATAAACTAGCTCATAAATAACAGATTGCATGTCTGTTTCTGTCCTCTGTGTATTTGTGTTTGTATTTGTATGTGCGAGTGTAGACAAAAACAAGCTGAGGCACTTTGGTGTAGCAACCTTTATTGAAGGAGCTGTTCCAACACTGCTGAGGTTGTGTATCCTCAGGTAAGAATATCTTCTTTAACATCATGGGTAGAGACTGATACACTGAGACTAATAGCACCACAGACAATAACAAAAGGACAGACTCTGGTCCACAGATGACATCAAAACCCAAGGCGTGGAATTTACAGCTGATGGGAATCAAACTGTGTGTGTGTTTTTGTGAGTGGCTCACAGCATGAATCCTATTAGGGGACAGATGTTTTCCCACCACACTGATTATATAGGAGACTTCCCTGCTGCACAGACAATGAAGAACAGGTTTCTGTCATTTAAACCAGAGACCCCTGTCTCTGTTTATGGAGCTATTGCCTATGGCTATACATGAAAAATCCCCTCACCACCACACGCATATACATGTAAAACATGCACACACACACACGTTGAGTCCAGCTGTCATGTCCTCATTTGTACCAGGTGACGTCTTGATGGGTTTTGTTTGTAAGTCGGCCTGATGTCACGTCCTGTTTCCTGTGTCGGGCTGGTGATCTAATAGAGCTTTCAAGTGATGCCGGGTGTGAGTTTTCAAGTCGGGAATATGTCACAACCTTCCCAACTGACTTTCCAAATATGCTTTACAGGGACTAAACTTCAAAAAAGAAACACTGACTAGAAAATCATGAGCCATCCTTCCAGGTTAACATTAGGTACAGCAGGCGCTCACCACGGAATTTGTACAGGGAGGTTTTCAATTGTATAATTTGGTTGGTTGTTCTGTGAAATTGTGACACTACACAGTCGACACCACTTGAAAGAGTGATAAAAACTACAAAGTCCATATAATTCCCTAAACACAAATCTTCAAACTGTAGGGATCCAGTACTGGTGAGTCAAGAGTGTGATCTCGATGAGTCTCACAGTAACTAGGTGAAGTCAAAGGTCAAAGCTGATAGTGATACAGGGATGCAGGATACCTGAGTAGAAATCAGCCTGTTGAAAGCTAGAAATAAGTTCAAATGTGACCACTGGAGATGGAGTTTCAGGACTGAAGTGATCCCTTCTGAAATGGGACTTTATCACTCTGAATTTTGCCTCCCAGGCAAAAATACTTCCAATTGTATACTGTCACAACAAACTCTAAAACTCTGTAATGGTTTAGCACCATCACTTGGATTATGGGCTAATGCACCAAGCATATGAGATGGAATTTGTACACAGCCTGAGATGGTAAACCTTGGAGGCTCAATTCAGGATAAAAAGTCCCACCGACATTTCCATGTGATTTCCATTTTTTCTGCCAAACAATCATTTGTCATCTTGTGACATTTCTTTAAAAAAAAAAAGTATTTGAACACAGTGCGTTGTAAATGAGTGACACTGAATATTCATAATGGGACTAAAAATGTAAAGCGTGTTGGGTCCTGTTGTTTGGGGCCTGTGTTTAGCCCATGGCCACCCTGCGGGAGACGGTTTGGTAGAAGACCCCACGGAGGAGAGAGGGGTAGTCTGGGACACGTAACAGGTGCCGCTGGGCATAGGTGATGTCGTCCATCCGCCCCCTGCTCACCAACATGCGCAGGTTGGCCTCATTGACCTGGCTGCCAACAGCTATGACAAAGAGCTCGATATTGGCATCTGACACTTCGCGAACACGCTTCTCCAGCAGAGGCTCAGTGATGGCCTGAGACCTGCCATCAGAGAATAACACCAGCTTCTTCTTGCCTCCTGATGAATCCCCACGGCTGCGTAGATTTCTAATTGCGAATTCCATGGCCTCTAAAACGTTGGTGCCATCATTTTGGAAGGCAGCCTCTTCAATATGATAAGACAGCAGGGTCAGATTGGTAGTCAGGGTCTGGTCCAAGCGTGAATTTCGGCTGTATTGGCCCACGCCCACTCTGACGTTGGCACCCCTCCTTTTCTCTGCAGTCAGGAAACGTTCGGACAAACGTCGGACGAAGGCCTTGCTAGTCTCAAAGTTCTTCAGTCCCACGCTGGCCGAGCTGTCCATCATCATCAAAATATCAGAACCTTCAGTGAAAGAAACTGCAACACAAAGCACAATGCATCTGATCAGAAGATGTTTTTAGTGGTTCTGTAAATGACAAACGACACATTAAAATAGCATTTATACATTTACATAAGAGACTCTTTGGTACAGCTAGACTAACTATATCACTTGTACATTTAAGATTTTGTCTAATTACGTAACAAAACATAAGAACAGAAATGTTATCAAAGATATAAATGACAGACTGGGTCACCCTAAGTAAGATAGAAAGTTAGTAAGTAAGAAAAATTTAAAAGAGCAAACCATAGTCCAATGAAATGTGAAACTAACAGCACATTAAAAGAGAAAAACTTACTGGAACATTTGTGGTCTGGGCATTTCTTATCTGAAAAAACAAAACAGTAGCTCAGTCAATTTCTTACAAAATACAAAATATTCAACTGTTGACAATAACAGTGTGTGTTTGTGTGCAGGTACTGTATGTGTGTGTTTACCTTGACAAATCTTGGATGTCAGGTTCTGCAAGAAGGTGTCATCCAGCAGCTCGGCAAAGTTCTCGAGGACAAAGGAAAAGCCTGGTTTGGGGTCACTCTTACACACCACGTTTCCAATCTGCTCCTGGTTGGGTTGACGGCCAAAGTAGTCCTTTACACCTAAACCGCCCACCTAGGCACGAGGACACAGATTCTTTAAGTTATCTGGTACTTTTGTATTTTATCTAAAGTACGCAACACTAAATTTACACAAGTATTTATGGTGTACTGTACTCACTCGGATGTCTTTACCACAAAGTACATCAAGGGGAATCTTATCCCTGGAAATATCAGAGCGTCCATCAGTGAGAACAAGAACAACTCGGTTCTCTTTCCTCATCACCTTGATTGTGTTCTCCAGAGCAAAGTCAAGGGCCTCGCCTG
Organism: Ctenopoma multispine; assembly: GCA_034779795.1. Taxonomy (NCBI): domain Eukaryota; kingdom Metazoa; phylum Chordata; class Actinopteri; order Anabantiformes; family Anabantidae; genus Ctenopoma; species Ctenopoma multispine. Next base: position 4,714,635 of record JAUYWH010000009.1, on the reverse strand, counting down.
TGTATGTGGCCTCAGCCAGCCAGCGCAAGTTTCTGACTGCCCTGGGCACACACAAACACAAATGTAAAGACAAGAACAAAATCTCTGGCTTTTTGGGACATTTAAAAACATCCCAACATATGCAGATAGTCCTGTTTGTGGCCTTGTTAAGAGTGAAATGATGTCATGATTATCGAGCTTCAGTGTAGTAAGTGTATCTCAACTCTTTGAGAGAAAGCAAACATAGAAGATTCCCCACATTTCCCAAACAATGTTTTTAACTTACAATCTTTAATATTGAAATGACTGCTAAATAAAAGTTAACATATCTTAACTTAACTTTGGTAGAGCTAGACTAACTATATCTGAGTCTGGATAAGAAAGCACACAAGAGATACTGCTGACAATTAAAACTGCACTGCTCATTTTAGGGGCTTCAGGATCAGGTGCTTTTTGCTAAGGTAAAAAACAGTGAGCTTCCTTCTAAATACTTTTTAACTTAGACCAAGTTGAGACATTTTGAGACACAAGTGTATGTACAGTAGTTGAGAGAGGTTGTGTCCTTAAATAGAACCACTCAAACCAAACGTGAGCACTCATTATGAGTCACCATTACATTACACATTTGAAGAATGTTAAGGCAGGAGGGACTCTGGATGCATGTGAACTCACTGTTTGAATTCGGTGAGGCTGTTGCCCAGTCGGACAACTTCTTGGGCTTGTGAGCCACTGTACTGGACTACACTCAAGCCGGATTCATTAGCTGCAAACTGGAAAAAAAAAACATTGCATGGTTACGTTAGGTTTTGGTCTATGTGTGCAATGCCTACAAACATGTGTTTTCCTCTGTCAACATTTCTGCGTCCCACCCATCCTGACTAATTATATCCAAACTGGAAGAGGAGAGTCACTGGAGAGACATAAAAGCGAGCTCCAAACCCATACACATTATCTTTCATTCACACTTTCTAATTTGAGGTCTGTTTTCAAGCATTTCCTAACATCTCTGAAAAACACTTTTCATAACATTGTTGGTATCATTTTGAACAAACAACACAACCCACAGGGGTCAAACGTTGGTTATTCTACAGAGGTTATAGAAAAAAAATAGAAGAATATGAAATACCGAGCAGTCAAATGTCAAAACTAAGGATTCATTCAGAGAAAGATTGTACCTTGACTTGCTGATCTTTGATCAGTCTGTCTATGATGGTGATGATAAAGTCTTTGGCGAGAGCAAAGTTTAGGTCACCGATACTCTCTGAGCTGTCCACGATGAATGCCAGATCCAGAGGTGCACACTTGCACTCTGAAGACGCAGGAAACATGCACATAAAAACATTCACAAGGGACCATGCTAACCATGGAGTATTTGAAATAACTACGACAATGACTGTTTTAGATTAGATACACACTTACCACAACAAGCTGCCAAGTGATAAGTGGAAGACGAAAGAAAAAACAAAGTTAATTGACTGCTCAGAAATAAAAAACGTAAGACAACATAACCTACGTAACCTTCACATTCTTTAGGTTTCTATCGCATGTTTGGTTAATCAAGTCCTGAGTACCTGAAAAGGGCAAGTGTTTAACGTAGAGTACACATGGCTTCACTTCTCTGTGTGTGCATAAGTGTGAGTGTTTAACTTACAGCAGAGCTTCATGATGATGTCCAGAATTTCACATTCCTGTAGACAGAGGTAGATTACATTTTACAGCACGACAATGAACTGCTGAACACACATTACAATATTCAACACACTAGACACTAGACTGTGTCAGGCTACTCCAAAAAGAAAAATATAACACAACAATATGAATATTTTACTTCGAATTTTTAGATGTTCTTAGATTTTTCTGTTCAGGAAATTGGATGTGTGGCTTGATAGAATCGTATCAGTTTCAACTTCAAAACTAGCACAGTCCTAAGGCTTAATTAAGTCTGTGGTGCTTAACTATCTAATCTTGTTGCTACAGTGAGGGAAAGAGTTCACATTAAATGGACTGATTCATATTATTTGTAATATTTTATACTCACATCAGTTCCTGGTGGACCAGGAGGCCCAGGGGGTCCCTGACAGAAGAGAGAGAACGAATGCAAGAAAAGTAGATAAGAAGACTGAGTAATTCATCCCTTGATAGATGTGTGTGTTTATCTGTTAAAAAGAACTGGCCAGTCAACAGTTTATCTGGTCTGGCTTCAAGATGACTCCTGGAAGTTTCTTGTTACTTTAACTGGAATAAAAACAAAATGGTGAACCACTCCTCCTTTGACTGCAAACCAGAATCCTTCAGTCACAGAGCACACATCCACACCCACACATTTGTGTGCGCTGCTATCTTTCAGCAACAACATGTGAATCTTCCAAAAGTAGTTCATTGCCACAGCACTGTGTTTTTTTTTCACTCAGCTGCAGGAAAATCATGTGTTTTGTTTTAAGAGACATAAAATTCAGTTCGAGAGCATTCTTTTATGTGACAAAGACGCCAGCATGGCTTGCATATGTGCATGAGTGTGTGTGTGTGTGTGTGTCACACACACACACACACACACACACACACACACACACACACACACACACACACACACACACACACACACCAATAAAGACATAGAAGGAAGGAAAGAGAGAGAGAGAGAGAGAGAAAACCGTTAACTGAGAGAAACTGTCCCAAGAAAACATGACACACACTGTTCATGCAGAAATATGCAGCAATACAAGCCAGAGGAAAAGCAGAAAGTAGAGGGGAGGAAAGGTTGAAGGAAGAGGAATAGAACAAAAAGTAGGGTGTGAAAGGGTAAATTCTGAGGAATAATCTCGCTTTTATACACAGTGTTTTATTTGGATCCTATCTTCACACAAACCAATACCACAAGCGTAACTTGCCAGGTGGTTAAAGAGATGAGGAATTACATTATCTTTCCTACTTTCTCAGTGAGCTAGTCAAAAGTGATGGCACTTTTTTTCCTTGGCATGTGGTTCGGTGTTATGTTGTGTGGTGAAATTAGAAAGTGTAACTGTTACTAGTTGTCTGGGTGTTACTGGCTATTACTGGATGTCTATGAGATTAGTAGCAACTTACCCCCACAGACAGCTTTGTACTACAGTTTGTTAAAAATGGCTTCTGTCATTTTCTATATATTTCTTATTGTCAGTAGATAAACTAACACTGAGTTGTCTCTGCTAACAAATAGTGCCAAACGCCTTTTAAAGCTAAAGTCTAGAGTCCAAAGTTACATATAGAGCTGCATTTTGTTTACAACAACTACATCACGACAGTAACATAAGTAATGTTCCTTCATTACCATGAACTGGTGCTGTAAATACTACCTAGAGCACCAAATATCTATTAATATGCGACTGAAAATAGTTCCCAACAAATATACTAGCTGCCCCTATTCAAGTAACATTTGCTAAATGTTACAGTGCACATGTGTTTTTAGGAAGTTATTGAGTTCTTTTTCAAAAAATAAAAGTATTTATTTGTGAATTCTTTCTAAAATCTTTCTAAAATCGACCTAAGCTATCTCTAAGATGTATGCCTCTAGTAGTAATGAATGGATGGTCTGGTGAAAGTCGAAATTATTGAGAGACGGACTAAAGCGTTGTTCTGCAAAAAACCTAGACCATCACAAATTACAATCACGTTTTTTGTAACATTCTGTCACTGTGATAACTTAAAGTCTAACTTTTGAGACTTTAAAATGTAATTTTCAGCTACTCTAGGATAATCTTAGACCTTTGTCAATGTAACTTTAACCGAGGCCAATTTTAATTATAGGTACCAAAATTACCCCAAATGTAAAAATGATGTGAGAGTAGGTGAATGGTTTGAAAGGAGGGTCTACCTCACATGCGTGGACAGCTATCCCTCAAAGGTCTCAACATGCATAGACATGCAGGCAAACCAACACACATGCACACAGACATAAACATACAGTCAGCTCGTGCTCTGGTTCCTGGCATTCTTACCGCTCTGCCCTCAGGTCCTCTGTGACCTTTGGCCCCTTTGGATCCTGGAGGCCCTGGCACATTGTTCTGTGAAAAAAAATTACATGGAGATTAGCAGAAAGGCCAACACCTGTTTACAGTTTTTTTCCACTGCAGAAACAAAGTTGTAGTGATAGACAGAACTGCATATATCACACCCAATGAATCAAAATCAATAAATAATTAAGACATGATAAATTAACTGTTTAGAGTCATGAATCCAGGTGCAATACAGTAAACATAAAGAAAAAGTTTGTGCTTGCTTGCAGCATTGCAGTCTATTACACAGACGTTGAGCATGGCAGGAAAGTTTTTGCCACTTACAGATTGCTTGCTTGTTTATCTTTGGGTAGAGGGAATCTGTGATCTGAACACAGATGAAAGGTTTTCTGCCAAATAAAGTGGTGCTAATTCACAAACTCTGTGGCCAAGGGAGGCACAGAAATGAGGAAGGGAACTGATGTTTTGTGATAAAATTTTAAGTTTGTCTCAGTACAAAATGTTACAGTAGTCTAGTCTGAGAGTCTTTTAGAGGTAGCACTGCAACTGCACTAAACAGTGTTTATCTTTGTTGATCAGAATTAGATTTTCATTTTTATTAAATTAACAAGTTATTATCACGTTATAATTAATTATAACTAATTGATGCAGTTTTATTATGATGATGGTCATTATGATGATTTCTGCAAGAAAAGGACTGGGGGTACCGAACTTTTACAAGGACATTTCTTGTACACACCCATCAGAGCCGTGCTCCGCCGTGCGCGATGCAGAGATCAGAGGAGAATAGTAAACGCGACATAACACAAGACAACACGAGGCTGTTTAGTTAGTTTAATAAAAGAACAAGGTACAGACCTGTGGTTACACGCAGGCGGTTCTGGACTCTGGAGTCAACTAAATGTTAATGTCCTGGCAAAAAGCTTCGGTTTTCTATTTGATTTGATTACATTAATGTTTCAGTTGAGATTTACAAGAAATATTTAACTGCTACTCTGTAAAGGGAATACTGCTGTTAAAAAAACATTATTTGTTCAAAGTGTTTGCAGAATAGATATTGCTATTTTGTTCATATAGCAGTACTTTTAAAATAAAAGTAAAAAAAAAAAAAACTACATTTGAATTCATTTATAAAAATTTTGCCCATAACAATGTGATTAATCACAAAAAATCATGTGATTAATTGCGTAAAGACATAATTTATTTAATTTTTTTTAAAGTGGCTCTCATTAGATTTAGAATTAATTGATTTTATTCTTGTTTATTCCCTATGCTTTTCAATATTGCTCTGATGCACCTAAGCAAAATACTTTCTTACTTTGTCTGTGTTACATAAAGGGAGGTTACAAGCTGCTAAACAGTGGTTTGACAACATTCAATTTTTAGAAAATTACTGAGAGATAATGTAAATATGGGTGGCATCTGCATAAAACATTTACACAGAATTTCCTATGAATATAATCGAATTATTTTATTATTATCAAAGTTGACAGCGAGAAGGTTAAGGGTCCTTATATGGAGCCTTGAGATATCCCAGTGTGACACAGGGATGATGAGTCTCAACAGGATTACACAAACACGTTTAAGGAGATAAGCAGGCTCTCTAAAAACGTTAGGTGATCCTAACAGTAGATTACTTTTTAACTTGACTACATGTAGCAGTTACTTTAATGATTAAAGTGTATAGGATTACTCTGGTCATTTGTTAGAATGTTTTTTTAAATATGATAAAGTTAACTCTTTCCAACATTTCCAACAGATACCATATCATTCTGAGAAAAGTCTCTAAATCCATGTCAGATTCTTAATTGTGGCCTGATGTGGTCCACTCTTTCCAGCTATCTGCCACACCAGTGCAGCTGCAGGAAGAGAGAGCAGCTGAAGCCCCTGCAGCTGTTGCATTCTGACCTACTGTTGTAAGATTACAGCCCAAACTGCAGAAGTGTGGAGGATAAAGAGCTTAACACTGTAAATCAATTTAGGGAAATTATCCAGTCCTCCATCTTCCCACAGATACTGTTACATACTTTGAAGAAATGTGGGCAGTTTGCTTTGAGGAAGTTTGCTGAGCAGCAACAGAGTATGAAAATAGATAATGATGCTATGCTCCAGAAATGGCCTTCAAAGCATCTTGTGAACAAATGTCCATTCAATGGTGTAGATTGGTAGTCACCTAAATACTAAAGCTCAACGAAACTCAATATGCCAGACAGAAGTAAGATGCAATAAGAGTGCAAAGGGGCAGACTGTCACTGTAGAATCACAAATTATCAATAAATCTTTTCTGCTCTTTGATCTGATGTGGAGGCTCACTCAGTCAAACAAATCTGCACTTCTGTCCACCTACAGCTGACAGATTTGAGAGGCAGGGAGAGAACGACAGTAATGCCAACCACCTGGCTTTTAACACACACACACACACACACACACACACACACACACACACACACACACACACACACGTTTCCAATTACTGCACATTCTCAATTTCCTGGACCATATCATACACAGGTAGACACATGTCATGACCTCGACTTTGTGGCATCATAGTTGATGACACATAGTCACATGTGACTGTTTGTACCTTGTTGAATATGTTTATACTATCATTCAAAGGTGTATTAGCTAAAAGTAAAAAAAAAGAAAAGAAAAAAGCTCAAACGTCTGTATCCACCTATGTCTTATCTTTCACACTCCTACCTACCCCCTCTTGTCCCCTCTGGCCAGACAAAGTGCCAACAACAAAGTACATGTCTGGACAGTGAAAATATTGAAACAATGTAAGTTAGATATCCAGATATTCAAAAATCACAATGAAGCCACTGGCATTTGTCACAGACTATTGACTTAAGCAGTCTGTGTCAAATGTATAGCTCAGAGTAAAACTTGTAGAAACAAACAAGTGACTGTTCGGAGAATATAAAAAGAAAAAAAAAAGAGAGAGACGCGTACGCCTGGGTGTAAGTGGAATGTAAGGGATTCATTTTTTCCATTGAGATAAAATATGGCATCTCATTATGTATTTTTAGAACTTCCTCTTAAACTGACCAGTGAAATAGCAGCAGTGTGACGCTTAGCAATGCATTTTAAAGGCAGTACATTGAGATCAAGGCAAATATGCTTATTCACTTTCTTGCAAAGAAAGATTGATGCGACTTACATTTAAAGCTACAGTTAATTAGCTTAATTTAGTGCATAAATTAGAAACAGGGATTAGTAGCTCGTGTAAATACAGTGAAACTATAGTACACACATATTCACTTTTTGTATGAATTAAATTAGATTATATCTTCACCTTAAAATGTGCTAATAAGTGAATATTGGAGGGGTCTATTTCTTTAGACACTGGCATCAACTCTTGCATGTAGAAATATGCTTAAAACATATCTTAATGTGATTAAAATGGGTGAATGTGAATTCAGACTCAGCCATGCTGTACAAATCTACAAGGTATTGATAGAATCTGAGAATTTAAAATATTTACCCATGAATAGTGAGTCTTGGAGCATCCAGATATATTGAAGCACTGGACAGGGAGAGGGAGGGTGGGCGGAGCGGATTCAATTTAAGTGTCATGCTAGCTTGCATATTGTAGTTTTAAATTATGCCTCAGCATAAACACATGACTATAAAATGTAAAAGTGGGAAACATTACAGGGTCATACAGCTGATTTAGCCTGTTTTCCAAAGCACACCACAAAATTGTTGACTGATTGTATTGTATGGTGTTGAGTAAAAGAATCAGTCTTTTAAAAAGTGGAAGTTGAAAAAAAAATAAATTCCTAAACAGTTTTTTCTATACTGATGTCACATGTTTTGAGTTGTGTTTGCGAACACAGCTGTAGAATTAGTTGTGTTTCTTTGTTGTCTCTTACTACTCAAGGACAAGCAAAAAATGGAAAGAGACATAAACATCATGGTGACTGCGTCAATTATACTTCTAATCCTGTCCTGTGCTACAGCCTCACAAAGTCATGATGAGTGGTAAACTGATCTGACAGTGTAAATCCAAAGCTTACAGAATGGGACTCCTCTTGAAGAAAAGATCTCTGGGTGCACTGGGTGACAGTCGGAGCAAAAGAAAAAACGTGCAGAAATATTTATGTCATGAAACATGAACCTTGGACATGAAATAAATTCTATGTAAACACAACGGAGTTGAGACGGGGGTTAAAGTGTTAAAACCGGCACGCTGTATGGACATGGATAGTCACACATGCCTAAAGTTGCCACGCACACACATGTAAACTCATTCATGCACACACAAAGAGTAATGCACTCGCTTCATCGTCTTTGCTCATTTCCTGGTATCCTTGACAACAACATATACACAGCTGCATCAGCTCAAAGCCGTCTTCCCCAATGGCGCACACACAGACACACACACACACACACACACACACACACACACACACACACACACACACACACACACACACACACA
>JAUYWH010000009.1:4689385-4706120 GCA_034779795.1 Ctenopoma multispine | reverse complement strand
CACACACACACACACACACACACACACACACACACACACACACACACACACACACACACACACACACACAAAATGTGTTCACATCTAGTAAGAATCATTTCCAGCTGCAGAACAGAAGGAGAGTGTGAGAGTAATAGATGGACAAAACAAAATAAGTGTAGTAAAGTGTGGAAGGGCCTAACGCAGAAAAACTGAATAAAGGACTGGAATTAAACAATGAACTGTATATTGCACATTATTATAAGTGTTAAAAGAGAGAAAAAAATACGTGAATGTGCGGATAGATGTGACTCACATCCTGTCAGTGCTGTCTGCCAAGAAGGGATTGAGGAATAATAAAATGAGATCAAGAGGGAAGAAGAACTCCAAAAGTCAGAGGCAGACTTACATCGGGTCCTGGATCGCCAGGCTCTCCATCATCTCCTTTGGGTCCAGGGGTCCCCTTGCTTCCCTGGAGGACACACAGCAAAAAGTAAGACAACATGAGGGCACACTAGCATGACAATCGATGTTAGTGAACTTCTAGCTAGTTCACGAACACTGACATCAAAATTTACATAAAATATTTTGTAGTCCAGCAATGTCTGATCCATAGGTTAAAGAGGAAATCTGAAAGATAACCTACCGGCTCACCAGAGTCTCCACGGGGCCCAGGATAACCCTAAAAAAGACATATATGTTCAGAATGTACCAATGTAAATGCAACAAAATGTGTCTTACTTCACATGCATTAACTACTATTAACATATACCTGAAAACCAGGACAACCTGCAGTACCATTTCCTTGGCTACCATCTTCTCCCTGAAATTAGGACAGAGATATTTACAGCCCCATCTGCACACACACAGACACACAAAAACCGTAACGGCAGGGTTTATGATGGATGCCACACATCTGTCTCTCCCCCTCCTCTGTCTCCCACACTCACTCTCTCGCCGATGAGGCCTCTGTCTCCTGGAGCTCCTTTGATTCCTCTTGGTCCTTTATTTCCCTGGGAGACGAAAGAAATGATAAGATTAGAAACATATGAAATGTAACTTGAGTTTTTTTTAAACATTTGGATATTGTCAAGACATTGTGTGTGAGCACATGTGTGTGTGTGTTTGTGCGAGCAAAAACTCTAAATTTAACTTTTAATGTCTTACATAACATCAGTAGTCAGGCAAGACACTATTACAAAGCTTGATTGGTGCATGGAAGAAAGTAGCATCATGTTTTTGAAAATGTAAGACCCACCCGCTTATGATAAGTGAGAAAAGATAACAACACAAATATCTCTCATGTAAAATAACCAAAAACTGCATTAACTTTGGCAGATCATTGTGTGTTCAAGCAGGATCCAAGAACTGTAAAACACTGACTGGCTCAGTACACAGATTTGCCTTTAAACACATGAGCACTTATCATAAACTGTGTGTGTGTGTGTGTGTGAGGTTCCTGTTGGACTCACCTCTGGTCCAGCTGGGCCTTCATCTCCTCTGTAGCCAGGAGAGCCGTCCTTCCCAGGCTCGCCCTGGAAAACAACAACACATTCAATGAGACATTGTTAAAACAAATCTTCCAAATAAAACAACCACATGTAAATCAAACAGCCGTACAGTATGAGTGTTCATACTTTAAAATAACACCTCTGCTAAATGTCTCAAGCCTGCTTCACCTCTCACTGAAGTCAGCCGCCAACATTGACGGTGTGCTGTGTTAAAACCTGGCGCAGCAGTGATGTCACAGATGACGCACAGACGCACCCTGAAGTACATGTCTAGTGCAGTCAGATGAGAATTTCACATTTGTCTGTTCGTATAGCCGAGGTTGAAACAGAGAGTGGACGCAGGAAAAAAACATTATTGCTGAAGTATTACAAAATCAAGAAAAAACATCAAAACCTCCAAAGTCGTCTGATTTACACACTGAATTCTTGATCTAACATGTAATTTATAAAGGCAGAAAACAAGGCTCTGTAGTTTATAGAAGTAGTTAAAATTGGCATTGGCGCAATTTCCTGGGTAACAACAGCTGCAGTGCTACAGGGAATCCACCTTCTTTGCACACTGTATGAATGTATTAATTTCTGCATGTAAACAAGATCACTTTAGAGTTCCTAGAATTAAACCACATTTTTATGTTTGGACTAACTGTCTTTGCAAAACTAAGGTAAATTACTATTTATATTGCGGCAGATCAGTTATTCCATGTTTTCCGTTCTATTCCTTCATTTTCATTTAGCTCTGATGAATAAAGGAGGAGCAAACTAAAGCACAAAAGAGGCATTGTAAGTTCTGACATCATGAAGGTTGCCACAGCTAATGCTTGTAATGTATTATTATTACACTGCCTGGTGCCTTATTAAGAAAACCATACTGAGGCTTTGGCTGGAGCAGACGAAGAGAAGAACTGAGTCAGAGGGGAAAGAGTGAGTGCTGATGTTCCCATGAGTAAAAACTGAGAATGAGCGAAGGGACATGGAGCAAAGTAGGAGTGGGCAGCACTCTGGGGCAGCAGCCAGGCTCCCCTGTTTGGGCTTAACGTACACTCTCTCAACATGAAATCTCAAAGAACGTGTGCGAGTGCGCACATGGGCACGCACACTAGGACGCATGCGCACACTCAGTCACGAGTTCCCTCTGAAATGGAAAAAGGACCTTGCTGCCAAAGACAGAAAAGTGGGTGGCTACTGCTGAAAAACTACACTACAGGCTAACGAACAGTGCACGTAGCTCCTGCCTGTGCCTATTTGTGTGTGCGATTAATCTGGAGTGTGTCTGTCTTACAGGGTCTCCATTGGGGCCAGTTGAGCCCTCCCTCCCCTGCTCGCCTCGGGGTCCTGGCTCGCCCTGGCAAGGAAAGGAACAAATTGATGAGGCAACATAAACTCTTGCAAAAACAATGGAAACAGACAAGTAACACAGACAGAGCTGAGTTTGCACAACATTACAACAGTAGGATTATACAGGGAAACATTATAATACTTCTGTTATGGTCAGTGTGGCTGCAGTGGACTCCGAGGGCCAAATTTTCCCATGAATTTTAAGCCCTCTTCATCTTCACTCATCTTCCTTATCATCACTCACCGCATCTCCCCTTGGACCTCTGTTTCCACGGGAACCTTGCTCGCCCTTCTCTCCATTTTGTCCCTAAAAGCGATTTTAAAGATGTTAATGTTATATAATAATAATAATATTTTAGCAGCTCTCACACACACACACACACAAACACACTCGTGTAAAGTCAATATTAATCCTATTTACGTTTTCTCCGCGAGTTCCATCCTCTCCAGACTTCCCCTGAAACACACACAGCGGAATATCAGATGGGCCATTACATGTTGCAATGTTGATATTTTTGGTGTTGTCCACTAGCTTTATCACTTACATCATCACCGCGTTCTCCTTTGTCCCCATCAGGTCCACGAGGGCCCCGTCCACCCTGTCACAACACCGATATTTAAACACGTATCACACTTCGTGCTATGTCTTTTGTCGTTGTTGTGTTGCTCTCTGTAGTAATTTACCTGAGACCCCAGTGGGCCATAGTTTCCTGGTCTGCCTGGTTCACCGTCTCTTCCAGGATCTCCCTGAAACAAACATCTTACATGACCTTACGGACCACTAAAAGACTGTCAGCCTATCACGCTGAGTATGAATATTTTCAAAATATTACCTTTGCTCCTTTCTGTCCATAAGAACCAGAGTCTCCCTTCGCTCCAGGATCTCCCTGCTGGCCCTGGAAACAGAAAACATAGAACACCGTTGGAGGGCTCTGCGCATGTACTGTACGGTCATGTATGCATGTATTTGTTTATAGTGTGACTATATAGCTTCATTTAAACAATCTGACAGCAAAGAATGTAAACGAAGCAGTGATTAAAGAGCTCAGGGCTTCAGCCTGCCTGTCTCTGGAGGCATATTGGTCAGGGCCGCACAGACAGTTCCTAAACATGCTGCGGCTAATGGCTGATCTGTAAACAACGTGGCAGATTCTGGGGCAGATGCTGTAGTGGCTTGTCTGAGTGTGAGAAATCAACACACCAAAACAGAAAGGTACAGGGGGTGTCAGTCCAAACCCCCCCCACACACATACACACATCTGATTGGCTGGGTATTCGAAAGCTGATGTCACTGCCAGTGTGTTAACATCTAAGTTTTCGGTTTCCACCTGAGTGTGACACTAGCATGAGTGGTGCTCCAGCCAAGGCCAAATAAAAAAAAAAGAACAAGAGTGGGATCATTGTGAGACAGAGAGATACAACTCACATCTTCTCCTGGAGATCCTTTACAGCCCGCAAGACCAGGGAAACCAGCTTCACCCTAATGAGGAAAACCACAGACACATTAGGCAATAAACCTGAATAGCTTTATTATATCAGAAAAGGAAGACATCTTTACTAATTAGGCGAGTTGGGTCTGTAACTCACCTTGCGTCCATCAGTTCCATCATTTCCTCTTTGACCTTTGTCTCCCTGGGAAAGACAATAACAATTAAATTTTCAGATGAGAATTACTAATGAAAGAGAATCAAATTGACAGAAGAAGAAAAGAACTTTCAAAGGACCTACAGAAAATAGAGATCCCCGTCCAAAGATAAGACACAGAAGAAGAGCTCACCTTGTAGCCTTTGTGTCCTCTATCACCCTGCAGAAAACACAGACAACATTAATCAAACATGAATTATACAATACAGAACATAAACTGAATCTTGTATACTTCTGTATTTGTACCTTTAGTCCTCTCCCACCACGGTCTCCCTGGAAACAGAAATAGAAAAATCATCATGACATGTAGCCTGGCGATCACTGATAAATAAATACAGATTTGCTAGACAAGCTTTCAGTTTGACTGTATTTTATCATTTTTACAACGCTGAAGTGATAATGTACACGAGTTGTGCAGATTAAATTATTTAGATTAAATATTTAAATTAAAATTTAAAAAGGCTGAAAGTGAACTCCATTAATTTCCAAGGTTTGTAATTTCCATGCAATGTGGCGCCTTATCATACATGCATTACTCACAGCTTTTGTAGGCGTCAGCAATAAAACCATTCAATAATTCACAAATAGAGTATCTTTAATTACTTTCTGATTATGCTACTAAGTACTTATATTTTGTTGGTGGTGTACCCTACCTTCATTCCACGGTAACCAACAGGGCCAGGATCTCCGATGCTGCCCTGTAAATCAGCAGAAAAATTATGTTTCTGAATAAATCCAAGGAGATTGTGGATCAACGTGTGTGTGAGGATGATGGTGGAAATCACCTACCACGTCACCAATATCTCCTTTCTCTCCTGGCATTCCTGGTCTACCTCTTTCTCCCTGTAAAGAAGGAAAAGCATATGTGTATTAGTTTAACTGTTTGAATGTGACAGAGGAATCTTAATTTTTCCTTGATATCAATAAAAATATAATAACCACACCTTAGTGCCAGCGTCTCCGTCTTCTCCTTTGGGCCCTGATGGAGCCTACAGACGAAACACGACAATGCTTCAGCTGCTAAAGAATCATTCCAAACGTTTCACTTTGCTGCAATAAATAATAAACTGTAATAAATGGCATACTTACATGACAGTCGAAGGAGCAGCACTGAAAAAGGAAAAGAACAGAAAGATTATGAACAAGGTTATGTCTCTGTATGTTTGTTGATGAAGACTACTGGCTATTGTTCAAATGTGAATAGAAGATGGTATGACACTTATGTCTTCTGGCCTGGTCTTAAGTGAAATACTTAAGGATGATCACTGTAGATAACTGAACATCATAGTATTAAACTGTCACATGACAGCAGCACTGGACAACATGTCAAATATTTAAAATATCTGAGATCAGCTGCAGAGATTTTGTAGCAGATGCTAAAGTAACCATGAATCATGAATATCTTAGCAATCTTTAATTTGTTTTTTATGTGTTCGTTTCAGCTTCCTGTGGCTGTCTTGAGTGACCCCTCCTAGTTTCCTGAGTGGGAGAGAGTTTAGCAAAGTTTACATGGCAGCAGAGACTGCCAGTAACAAGACTAATCCAAAAACTGAAGAAAGTAAAATCACAGACACTGTAAAGATTTGAATGACATTAACTGCATTTAGCTATGTTACAGTTACCACTGAATGTACCTTCTCCTTTAAGTCTAAATGCAGTAAGCACTCACTTTATAACAATGTTCTTAAAAGTATATTTTAAAAAGACGTACCACATCCTTTGTCTCGTTTGTCTGAAAAGGTGGAAAGAAAACACAGGTTAGTTTATGATCCGAACGTTTCATTCTGTTTACAGAGAAGAGAAGAAATACATACGATGATGTCGATGATTGTTCGAATAGTTGCGATCTTGGTGGATCTGGAGTCGTCTGCAGCAGTGAAGTTCTGTCTGTAGGTATGGTCTGTGGCGATAAGTGAAAGCCTGGTCTCCTGGTGGGACAAAACAAACATTATCACTTCCACAAAACCTTCATCCAGTGTAAAAAAAAACCCCATAAACACCTGACAATAAATGTTAAACTACTCACTGGCCTGTTAACTGTTGTCCCTCAGTGATGTGAGAAAAATACATTACTATATTCAACATAGCACACAACATTCAGGAATGAATATGATGTTGCCAAGCTTGTCTGTGTATCTGTGTGTGCACCCTTTTATTTCATTCACTTTACGTCACTTCATTACTTTAGTACATTTTACATTTGATTTTACTTTACTTTGCTGTGCTGTTCTTCACCTCACTTCATTTCCCTGTACTGTTCTTTATTTCACCTTATATTTCAGTTTGACTGACTTCACTCTACAGGACTTTTCTTTAACTGTTAAATTAGCTTCTCTTCATTTTACTGCGTCGTATTTCATCTCATCTCACTATATGTTACTGTGCTTTGCTTCAATTTAACTTGACTTCTCTTTATCCTCTTTCACTTTAAAGTGCAACTTTTAACTTTTTCCATGTGGTTCTAGTTTGGAGAGTACATGTATATGAGTGGTATTGAACATCCTTTTGCCTTCTCTAAATTTATCTATCTTTATGCTTATGGCTAAAAAAACTCCTGATGACATCATCTGGAGGGCTTTTCAATTCAGATGATGTCATGTGGTCACTCTGACTACAAATGTTTTAGTCCTGTTCCTCCAGATGATGTCATCCGTAGGGTTTTTCTTTCTTCAATTCGAAGCAGAGAGATAATTTAATATTGGGACAGTAGAATTAAGTTTAGTACAAATTATTCACATGTCCATTCCTTAACACAACCAGACTCAGTAGTAATATGCTTTTGCAGAACATGCTAACAAGGCTCCATTTACAGTGAAAGCAGCACTGCACACAGATAATGCTTTTCAAAGTTATAATTTATAATTATAATTTCTAATATTTCAACAGGCTGTTAGCTATATCAGGTGTGTTTGCAATATAGGATTTTTTTGTGTTTCTGAACATGTCAATGCATTTTGTATACTTTACCATTAACTGTGGATTCTGTATTGTTTCTGTTTTTGCTTTGTGTTTAATATTCCCATCAAGTTAGCGAAGTACAGAGGAAAAACAACACAATCCAACATGTGAAATAATCAAAAGTGTTCTTGATCATGCAGGAGTTCATCAATCAGAGCAACATATGCTTAAAGATTAATGTACACGTGTTTGTGTTCTGTACCTCCTGATCAGGGGCGATGGCAACAGCAAACACTTTGACTCCATGTTGTTTGGCTTCATTAGCAGCCTCTTGCACACCTCCACAATTCTCTTTGTAACCAGTAACAGGATGGCCATCAGTCACTACAACGATGTACTTGTTCTCGTGATAGTGGGAACCGCTGCATGCAAGCAGGTACATTAACAAAACATCAGAAATGACATTGCTGCTCTTATCACTTAACCTGCAAACGTGTTAATGTGTTTGATGTTATTACCCAGTGAGCAGCTCAGCGAGACCTCTGCTGATAGCACAGTCAGTCTGTGTGCCTTTGCCAATGTAGCTGATACCATTAATGGCTTTCTTGATCTCACTGCGATGAGTCCTCAAGTCACTCAGGCTGTGCACAATGATGGATTCGTCACTGTAGTGCAGCACTCCTGAGTTCCACGTCAGGGTGCGGTCACATCGGTGGCGCCTACATACACAGAGGTGTTCAACAGAGTCAGAGTCATAGTCATACAACTGTCAAATTAAAAAAAATTATGCATTTGTATAGCTCAAACTGCCCAACAGCAAAAACCGATGTGTGCTGTATTGCACCTGCAGCTACACCCAACAGTAACCAAATGTCCAGTAGTAGTAGTAACATGGTAAGATGTTACACACTGGAGGTGTTAAATAACTCTCATTCATTTGTAATGGAGTATCCACAAAATGTACTGTTGCTACTTTAATAAGTCAGAAATCTCCATGATTGCATGTATGTGTCTCTGTGTGTCTCACATGTCCTGGAGTTCATCTATGAAGCGCGTGGTGAATCCTTTCACTTGGTTGATATAAAATTCGGGAG
Organism: Ctenopoma multispine; assembly: GCA_034779795.1. Classification (NCBI taxonomy): domain Eukaryota; kingdom Metazoa; phylum Chordata; class Actinopteri; order Anabantiformes; family Anabantidae; genus Ctenopoma; species Ctenopoma multispine. Next base: position 4,697,659 of record JAUYWH010000009.1, on the reverse strand, counting down.
GTTTCTGTCTGAGGGCGACACTCTCAGACGTATCCAGTACGAAGTAAAGGTCAACAGGACATTCTGCACATACAGCAAATAAACAAACAAAGATGGCTAAAATGCGCATATGTTATCAATTGACAAACCAAAAAAAGTAAAAAAAAAAGAAAAGAAAACAATGCCCACCCTCCACCTCACACAAGTAACACACTGCTGGAGCATGGGAACAGGTGAACTGCCTAGAAGCATCATTAGGTTAAGTGATCCATCTTTATACAGGTAGATCAATGGAAAGCAGAGGCCTGTGTCCGTCAACACAAGAGCAGTCTGATTACACACTTCTAACTGTAGCACTGCATCTTTGGAGGGAAGCAGGCCTCAGATATACCTGCTTTGGTTCTTGTCCACATTAAGACACTTAATGTGTCACACATCCACAGTACTGGTAGATCTGAGTCTGCATTACACCCAAAGTCTTGTATTCAGGCCCATTAAAAAATAAGACCATGAGACCCCAAAAAAACCAAAGTGAGCTTGGCCACTTTCATCTTCTGATCTCACCTTCAGTTGTAATAGCTATTCTTCGGATGATTTTGTTAAACTACTCGTACTTGAGAAAACAACGACTTACACACACTCTTGCAGCAAACATCAGTTCACTACGTCTGTGTGCAACGTAAGACCATAAACACAATATAATAGAAACTTTTCCTGTAAACTTTTTTTGCAAACTTACCCGCAAGCTTGTTTCTGTTAGGTTGATCTTGGGCTGCAGCCAGCAAAGCGCACAGCAGTGCGAGGAGACCTCTTAGAGTCTCCATAACTGAAGTGCAAGAAAACCCAAAAACTCCAAACTACAACACCCCAGTCACCCGACAAAACTAACACCGAACCTCTAAGGTCGCCAAACCCGGTACCTCTAAACCGATTCTACCGAGCCCTTTAGATGATCCAGCGATCCGCTGCAGTTTGTCCGGGGCGAGATCCAGAGCGCGCAGAGGAGGACCAGAGCGCACGGAGAGGAGGGAGGGGGGGGGGGGCGGAGGAGAAACGTTCACGCGCTTTCTGTGGGGATGATGAGTAGGAACAGAGCACAGTCGCAGCAGAAGTTTACACAAAATCCAAGATATGTGTGCTTCCTTAAAAGGGGCCCACAGGGACGTGGATATGAAGAAATAAACAACAAACGTGTCAACTGTGGAGGCTCCAGTGTGCACAGATGTTTGATTTCTCTTTGCAAAAGGAAAGTAAAAACTGGTCGTGATCAGAATTCAACACTTTTAATGAGTTCACCACGTAAAATCAGAAAAGTCAGTAAAAGAAAACCTTTTACATTTCAGGTGCAGGAACTCAAGAAACCATGAAGAGAAACTGGAATCACTTCATCAAGCTTGATGAAAAGCAGCTGACGCCCATCTTGGAAGCATTTTGTTCCCCTTACTGCAGAAATTCTGAGGAAAAAGGGGGTAGTGGGGATTTTTAATACATCTGGTTCACTTTGGCGTCCAGACCGGACTTGAACATAAAAGAGGTTAGAGGAGGGGTGAGGTGCGGTGGGGGGGAGCAGCTCTGATGCCTTTCTGCCTTGGAGGCAGGAAGAGACACAGCGCCATCTAGTGCTTCTTGGAGGCAGCCCTTGGGAAGAGCTTTGGAAAAGAGTGTGGGAGTTTAGTGATGTACTTCTATGGAAGGAGACGGCAGCGGCGAGGGGGAGTGTTCATTTGGAGAGGTGACGATGGGGTTGGATGTTGCTTTGGACACACACGAGTGTGTGTGTGGGACTGCAGTGGAAGCTTGGGCCCGGACTCAGGTTTTCCACTGAGAGCAAAAAGTTGTTTGCAGTGGGAGAGACGGGAGGAAGGAAAGGAAATAAGGGAGAGAAGGAGGGGACATCTGGTAATGATCTGTATTTATTACCAAGCTCTCATAATAAATCTGTTGGATTCTTGGCATCTGGACGGGTGTGTATAAACTGTGATGCATGCATTTTGAAATGTCTCAATACCAGTCTTTATCAGGAATATGTTTCTCTATAATATCCCTGAGAAGTCGAGTGTTTTCAGTTATCACAGTTAAAACAGAAGGAATCTTTTTTTTGGCTTTTTACAGACACTAAGCTGGCAGGTGGGGTTAGGATCACTGAGAAGTCACATGCTTTCGCCCTTCGGAAACAAAGACAGGGTACAGTTAGGTCCAGACTAGATAAGATAAAGCTCCACTACAACTGGAAAAATGCAGAAACACACATGCTTCAGAAAGCAGAGAGGCTCTGCACAGTGTCTTGGGCACAGCCTGTTGGCAGACGGGATGCAGCGCCGGTTTCCACCGGATCCTGAAATTCAGTGAAGATCAGTAGAATTTATGAGTAGAAGAGAAAGAAGAAAAACTGTACTGAGTACATCCAGTGTCTCCAGCCTGGATGTCATTACGGCGTGTGGTTTTAAACGTCTTGCAACATTTAACACACCACAACATTCATCTCTGGGGTTTTACTTTCCTGTGTATTTCAGATTGTTTCAGAGAACATGAGTCAGAGGTTACTTTGCACAAGTGACCTCAGATGAGATGAAACACAAGCGTGGAACAGGGGAGAAACTGAGGGTAAGACCTGATGGTACTGATTAATCCCGAAGTGTCTGTTACAACAAACCCAAGATTCTGCCTCAGGTCCATGTTAACACAGAAAGTGCTGGTTCCAACTGCAATGCTAATGTATGCTAAAGTGGCACCGTGCAAACAGGAAAATGAAAGAATTTTCTTTATCGTGATTTAAACTACTTTTAGTCAAAACATGAGGGAATTGCAGGGTAATCAAGATTCCAACCCAAAAAAATATTTAATGAGAGGATATGTCCCACATTGACTTCCACTGCTTTGGTCACTTCATCAGTCTCTAGTGTCCTCAAACAACTTTCATATGTCTTTAGCTCTACCTTCCTCCTTTATGTGTTGTGCATGTTTCCTCTGACAAAATCTGAAGCAAACAGTAATTTAGTACATAAAACAATTAAAGAATTGCACAATTTCTTTAAATTCATACAGTAACAAATACCAAAGTACCTGAAAATGTATTAATATCAATGGAAAATGGTTTATGAGTCACCTGCTGCCATCTAGTGAAGCCATTTATCTTTAGATAAACAATCACTCTTACTTAAACAAACGAATGAATTAGCATGCACAAGGTGTAACCAAGGCAATTTAATATGTAAATCACAAACCTTGCAAACCACAGTGAGGATATAAAAGGGCCAGAGAAATAAAGTTATGTTGAAATAAATGGTGTCAATTGTTTTACTTTGCACCCTCACATTTGCCTTTCAGCATATTTACAGAGTCAAAAGGTTTGTTTTAATTACACTTAAGTACTTTTCAAAAATATACTTTCCCAACATTACACCCTCTGTTATCAACATACTCACGTTAACATCCAAATGTAGTCATGCATAAGAAAGTGATGTAAGAAAAAAAAAAGCCTGATGAGGAACGAGAGAGAGGAAGAATCTGTTTGTGTTGATTGTCGCAGTCCTTGAATAATGGATGTTGTGACTACATTTACTTTACATGAACTCAATTCCCACATTAACCATACAACATTATTCAATATTCCTTCATGTATTGCTGGGTTTGCTTGTTCCACTGCAATTTTAGTAGCTATTCTCTGTTGAATGCAGTGTTTAAGTAAGTGTGTACATTATGTATGTCATTAGTTTTTGTTCAGGTTTGACTCAGTTCATGTTTGAGTGGCTCTTCAGGTGCCTCCTCAGGTGGTTCAGACAGGTGTACGTCTTGGGACAGATCTGGCAGTGGTACGGTCTCACTCCTGAGTGGTTCAGCATGTGCTGTTTCAGCACACTTCCATCTGAGAAGGCTTTTCCACACTGAGAACACACATAAGGCCGCTCTCCAGTGTGCACACGCATGTGAACTGTTACCTTGTGTGCCATTGTAAAACCTTTGCCACACACTTTGCACTTGAACGGTCTCTCTCCTGTGTGGGTGAGCCTGTGGGTGCGCATTGCACCCATTTGGGAGAAAGCCTTCCCGCAATCTGGGCAAACATGAGGCTTCTCACCCGTGTGAACCCTGGTGTGACTCCTCAGTCCTCCTGCGGTGGAGAAACACTGTGAACAGTGACTGCACTGGTAAGGTCGCTCTCCTGTGTGAGTGCGCATGTGCTGCTTCAAATCGTAGCGGTTTCTGAAGCCGCGGCCACAGACGAGGCAGCTCTCTGGTCTGTCGTCATTGTGGCGCAGCTCATGATTGGCCAGGCATTTCTCAGACAAGAAACACTTGCCACATTCCTGACACTGATAGGGTTTCTCATGGTCAACTCTCTGGTGGTACTTCAACTCACTGATTCCAGGAAAGGTCTCCTCACAGTATCTGCACCTGAAGCGGTGGTTGGGGCTGTAAGGCAGCTGATGTTCACTCAACTGATGGTTCCTCAGCAGGTGGGCCATCTTGAAGGTCTTTCCACAATGGGAACACTCATATTTTGTAAGCAGCTGCACACACTGATGTCTGACTCGCTCATGTAAAGACCTGAATTGACATCCACACTTGGTGCAAATGTGGGCAGCATTTTTACACTTTCTCTTCCTGTGACCAGACAGGTGAGCCTCTGTGCGGAAGGCTTTACCACACTGGGAGCATTTGTAAGGCTTCACTGCAGTGTGGAACCTCTGGTGTTCGAGAAACTCAAAGCGATACTTAAAGCTCCTTCCACACAGTGGACAGTTGTGGGTGACTCGTCCTTGTGAGTATACAGCTTTGATGGAAGTCTTCCTGGAGGACAGAGCTGCGGAGGAAGTCCAATGAGCTGAGCCACCTTTCCTATGTTTACCTCCACTCATTAATTTAGCCACCTCCATTTCACCAACCTCTTCATGTCGCTGTTGATGTTTGGTCAGACACTTGGAGGAGATAAAGCTCTTTAAACATTTCTTACACTGATAAGGCTTATCGTGGTCTACCTGCTGATGATACTTAAGGTCACCAATGCCTGAAAAACCAACTCCACAGTGGCTGCACTTAAAAAGTCGGCTTTGCACATGAGTAAGCAGGTGTTCCTTTAAGCTGCTAGACTTTTGGAAACTCTTTCCGCAGTGTCCACAGTCGTAGTTACGGCCACGTTTTGGGCAGTGGTGTCTGAATTTGTCCAGTGAGGTTGGAAAACTGTTCCCACATTTAATACACAGATATGCAGCATTTTTGCATTTCCGGAGCCTGTGACCGGCCAGCAGGGTGGCTGTTCTGAAAGCCCTTCCACACTCCGAGCAGTTGTATGGCTGCAGCCCGCTGTGCACTCTCTGGTGTTCGATGAGGACCGAGTGATGCTTAAAGCACTTGTCACATTCAGGGCATTTATGCATTCCCGACTGGTGTCTCCGACGAGGAGATGATGGCATATCAGTCCTTTTTGGGGATTCAGGAAAGTCGGTTGAAGTGGAGGGGTTTGTGGACAGCTCTTCATCAAACATGACAATCTGGGGGACCTCATTATTTTCATCATCACAGGCACTCGGGTGGGAAGCGATGGCCACTTCCAGCGATGGAGGGAGAGACAGGGAAGGAATGAGAAGATCATCTGACTGAAAGGGAGCTGCAGGAAAAATATGAGGAAAAATTTACCAATACAATACAATCCTGCGTCTTCAAATAACACATTAGTTATTGTGAATGAAAAATGTGCACATACCAATGCTACTTTTTGCCAGCTTTCCATGGCACTGTTTGCTTTGGAGAAGAAATTTAAGGTCATCTCCATTTGAAACACACTGCATGTACTCCTCTAGGACAGATGGGGCAGCACTGATCCAGGAGGCAGTCTAAACGAAAAAGGAAAATAATGTATAAAAGGTGCTCATATTCATTGTCTTAATTTTTATTTTCATTTATCAATTCTCTCTGCACCTGTTTGAAATCTGGTATTGGCAGCAGCTCCTCCAGTCTGGTAAAGAATTCACAAACTAAAGTCTCCAGTGCTGTGTCAAAGTCGGGACCATACTCAACAGGAAACACGTTCTATTACATCAGATGAAGAAAGGACAACTTGACATCTTCAACACAAAGCATTGTCAGAAAGAAAACAGTTAACATTGCTGTTTTTATAGTAAAACATCAATAACTGTACATATTTCTAACATTTGAACTTTGGTAAATGATGAGTGTTACAACATCAAAGAGATCAAGTTTGATACTAGTCTTACCTTCAGGAAATGTTCTCTGCCATCAGTGTCTTCAATGAGGCCTTGTACCAGTTTCATGAAGTTCGCCTCTGGTGCTTCAATTACAGGATCATTTGTCTGGAAAACAAGACACCAATTATATGACCTTAGTACAATAAAATATAAAACACCCTATTAGTTCTGCATCTGTTGATTACTTTCTTGCTGTTTTCTTGTGTAACAAAAATGCTCATCACACTTCCTCAGGAGCTCAGGATGATCTCTTTATTTTAGTAAAAAAAACAACATGAAGCTTCAATAAGTTAATTTATTGGCATTTATTAGTTTAACATTCAGTCTATTGATTAGTCCATTTTAAATTAGTTGCAAATTTTTTTACTAACTGATTAGTCAACTAATCAATAAACACACTCACCTCCTCAATGCAAGAAGATCGGATTCGGTTAAGGTGCGTCTCAACAGCCTTCAGATCTTCAGGGTGTTCTGACCGCAATAGTTCAAGAGTTGTCTAGAAGAAATTGAATAGATTAAATATTGGTGTTGCCATTGCACACTCTCCGAGCACTGGCTTTGAAAAATCTTACTTTAAGATACAACATTTAATGCACAGAAACATTTCCCATTACATACCCTTGCTCTTAGGCCCAGTGAGAGCAGCCTCCCCTCTCTTTTACTCATCAGCTCAGGAACTGCATCCGTTACCATGGACACAAAGTCCTCCAGTTTCCCATAGTGCTTTATGTTGCGCTGCTGTACCACTTCCCACATCACTGCTGACATCAGTCGTAATGGGGGTACCAGAAGTGCCAGTGAGGACAGGGGGACACTGAAGTCTTCAGAAAGAAATAAGGCTAGATCAGACAAACCTTGGGTTTACCTACAACGTCTAATATGTTGAATAAAGGTTTCTGAGTTGTTGGAAAGACTTGGTTGAAATTTATAAATGGACGTCATTTAATCATAAATGCTAGGTTTTTAAACAAATGTAACTTTTTTTTAGGATGAAATTAAATTTACGAAGTACTTATGAGACAATTAAAATGTTTTTCTTAATAATACAGTGTCTGTTTCATCATTTATTATGATCCAATGCATGCCTATGATGCACTAATACAGTATCAGATACAGTGAGAAACGCAGCAGTTCACGTTATCTGTTCCGTTAACGACTTGTGTGCACTCCGCTATGTCGAGCCGCTCAAAACATGTTTCCACCGCTAAATGTCTGTGATAATCGACAATGCTAACAACAAACCCATTTAGTGTTTCTACCATGCGAAATAGCAAAGGGGACAGAGTAATAGAATTTACTGTTAGCAAACAACTAACAGTTAGCACATCGTTAACCACTTTGTCACATTAAGCTAACGTTAAGTGATGCTTACTGTCACTTAGAAAGACCAATTAGTTGCGTTTTATAAAATAAACTATGCAAATAAAATAAACAACCCATCTACCCTTGAAAGCGTTTGCTCGCCTTTGGAGACTAGCAACTAGGCCACTGGTGGAATCTGGTCAAACCGGCATATTTCAGAGCAAAACAGTTCTTGTTCCAGAGATTAGTCGAGGCCTGTTGAGCCGCGTAAAATCCTTCGCTTTAGCTTTTCAGCTAGCCGTATTATGAAGCGAAACATACAGTTTTGCCAAGCTTTACAAGCGAATACATACCCATGTCGTTCATTGTGGAATTCTTTAATAGCGGTTGAAAGAAAAAAACATTACAGTGGGATATGTTTCACAGTTTTTGTTAGCGTGCAAGCTAACCGCATACGGGCTTAAGGTACCAACTTCTTCCTGAAACACGTTGTTCATTATGGGGAGCGTTAGCTCAGCTAGTGCAGGTTTGTGTCAGGGGCGTTCGTTTTGGTGTACGGGGCAGCCAAAATAAGATGCACCGCCTCTCCAGACACTCAAATCCTCTGTACTGCATTTTTGTTCGTTTTTCAAGAATGAATAATATATACACGTATACACACATACATACGTATATATATATACGTATACATATATATATGTATATACGTATATATATACATATATGTATATATATATACATACATATATATATACATATATATATATATATATATATATATACATAC
>JAUYWH010000009.1:4646405-4682622 GCA_034779795.1 Ctenopoma multispine | reverse complement strand
GAAATATGATCTCTCTTGTTAATTCCAGTCAGAACTCTGGCTGCAGCATTCTGGATTAGCTGGAGGCTTTTGAATGAAGCACGTGTGGTCTGATAAAGGTACTGTACAGTGCTCAGCATAAATGAGTACACCCCAACAGATTTGTCAGAAAACGTCTGAACTTTTACTTTCAGAATCAACATTTCAATGGGATACTATACCAAAAAATACTCCCACAAATGTGGGCCAGCGATTGAAAGCAAGATTTGTTAAAAATGTAAATATCCTAACAAATTAATTCAGGACCACGTTGCAAAAATGAATACACCCCATTAAAAAGCTTAGGATCAAAGCTAAATTTTAGGCCATCAAATTTGAATTTACAAAAAAATAACCACAGGTGAGTTGACTTTTTCATTAAACAGGCATTTTGACTATAAAAATGCATTAATTTTTAAAGGGAGTGTACATCATTTATGCTGAGCACTGTATATGGTATTCAACTCTTTTTAGTATATTCATGTGTTTAATGTGTTAAAGGTGTCATCTTCTCTAGTTCTCTCCTGTAACGAGATTTTATCCTCACTTAAATAAAGTAATAGAGGAAAAGTAATTTCAACTTTAGCTGACCAAAAAAGGTTAACAAATTAGACTTTTTGTTTTGTTCTCTGTTAGCATTTTGTGAATCACCAGCACCAGGTTTTACTCAGGTATTCTTACTAAGCTCGACAGGGTCTAAAGATGCAATAGTTTAGTATTCAGTGTTACAGAAGTGGAAAATGTAATTCTTCTTTTCGTTGTTAGCCAAAAATTAAATACACAAAGTGCAGTGGCTTCTCGTTCAGCGTTATATCTAGATAAAACACATCCAAAGACGAATAGGACTGTTCCCAGTGTGAAAGATAAATAAATTATAAATGAAGAAGTCAATGGTAGCAGGTAAGCTAACAACATCAAAACAAGCCGACATGACCACAGTAAAATATGAAAATGTTACCCATTTTATTCCACCGAAGAGATACGATAGTTAAGGTGAAACTGAGAAATATTTACTAATTAAAATATTCTCCTCATGCAGTGTTAACCAGCTGATAGAAACCTTGTAATCCCACTATTCCACATTTTCGATATCAAATACATGAAAACACCACTGAAGACCACTTCCTGGTGCTACTTCTTCGTGGTACATATTTAGGTTGACATCACGTTTCTTTATCGCCACCTATCGTCTGCTACAAACAGCTCACCTGTCGCCACCTGTTCGCAGCAGCGCTTCAGGATGTAGGCCCATATTGTCCATGTGATTTAATCATTTTCATATTTTTTCAACAAATGATGAAGTAAAGTTGGTTCAATAACAATAATGATTCTTAATGAGGTCTTTTTAGTGGCAACATGAATGAATGAATGAATACATGTGTTCCAGTGCAGTGAACATGTTTCTGGCTTTTCTGTTGCTCCTTAAGTTTTCCCTGTCTCCTGATTTAGACTCTTGTCACCTGAAACTACTGTATGTGCCAAAAAACTACATCTAGTAATTCTTCAGATTGATGTGTAGATGCAAGAATCCCCTGGGGGTGGCAGTGAAGGGTTGATAATTGTGATGGCCCAGTAAGTATTTATAAGAACCAGAGGAACCATGGGAGAAGTAATTAGATAGTGACTCATCAGGCCATCTGGGCAGCATTAGCTACCATGACTAAGTAAATCCCTTCAGTGCATGGTAAGTGACAGAAAGGCCATGTTGTACCTAAAAAGACTATTCTTTTCTCCTCTGTTTTTGGATTCCTAATGCTTTAAATCAGGCCAACTAGTTTTATTCTGTCATCATTAACAGCTAACCAGCCGTCCAAGGCTATATACATACATATATATATATACATATATATATATATATATATATATATATATATATATATACATATATATATATATGTAACCATGGCTGATACATAAGACTGAAGCTGGTAAATTTGTGTAAATAGTTCGGTGTGTTTATTAATAGCCTGAAAATATCAAGGTCAGGACCTCTGTATTTTTATCTGGAATTCAATGACTTCAGTTCCCTTGTGTAAGTGCAATTTTTTATTGCTTTATAGTTCTCCTCACTCAAAAATATGTTTTGCTTACATCGTTTATATTTCACTCTGCTCTGTTTCCTAGTCAGAATGATGCATGTATAGAGTTTCACTAAGGAAAACTTTGCAGAACTCACCTTAAAAGTTTAAGATGTGCACTTATGAGCATGATTTGTGGTATCAGAACGATTTTAGAAACTAATTCCGGGTCTAATGAGCAAAAACAGTAGGTCATAGTAAATACCATTTATGGTCATGTTTTGATTGGATTAATTCTAAAAAACATTTTAAATGTAGTGCTGTAGCACCTGCACTCATGATGTCACTATTTTTTTAATCCTAGTTGTTGACAAGCTGTGAAAAGCAGTAACTCTGCAGCTTATTGTCTTTCACCTCACATTTTCAGTTGCAGCAGGTTTTCAGTGAAAAAATAAACTCTAAAAACCCATCGTATGGTACCCACAGAGCACCAAACTACACACAGCAAAGTAACTGAGATAATGTTTAATAGATAAACAGCCGGATATTTTACCCGGCAGTAAGTATAGACTGTAGACTACTGGACATGCAACTCCAATGTACTGTGCATTTATACCTTAATATCTGTTAGATGTGCTTAAAGGCAACTGTTTGCTATGATAATGTAATTACAGTGTTCATACAGCTTGTTTACACTGCTCCCAAGGGTCATAAAAATAAGTTGCTCCTAATTTAAAATTATTTAGATGGCAATATGCAGCTTTTAGGAATCAAGCTCTAGCAACTTGAAATCAATCCATTTCAATGTGCTCTGCCCAGACTGTCAGATATTAGTCTTATAATATTATAATAATACTGTGATTTACCAGTCAAGCATAAATAATTTACATTATTATAAACTATAATTAGAAGCAAATATCCCACCACTGCTTGGCAGGCTGTTGACAACACTTCAGGATGTGAAGATATGTATGTTTTGGATCATGTTGCCAAACAATTTATATTCAAAAAGAGCTACTGCCCATAGCGTAAATTCTAATTCAGAAGATGCAGAATACTTTTGACTTAGTTTTTTCATATCACACCTGAATTTTATTGTTTTTATCTTTGATGTAATCTTCTTCCATACAAATGTATATTATTCCATGTTATATCCAAAACACCTTTTAACAAATTTTTCAGATGTTCCACCCTCCTTTGACTGTGTCCCTGTATGACCAGTTAAAAAAAATTCTAGCTCTCACTGGTGATGATTAAGGACAATTTTCCTACTAATGAAGTATCAAAAATGCACAATCAAAATCCATCCTCACTGTTAAGATCAACTTTTATAAGTTTATAAATTAATTGTATTCCACTGACCCCTTGACTGATGATGAAATGACTCAATGTGACTCATCATCTGTAACTAAATATCACACATAGAACATGTGATTCATCAGAAATCTTTTTTAAATTAGCGTTTAGTATGTTCACATTCTATGTAGAGAGTCTATGATAAAGAACATTGACATTGTTGTGTTTTACTGTGTGCTGGTGCATTTTGTAATTAGATATAGTGCCTTTTTAATCTTTTTAAAAATGTTTTCTCTCTCTGATGAAGCTTTAATCTCTGCCACATGTCATGTTTAAAAAAAAAACATTTAAAAATCAGATCAATTACCAAGTCACTTTCAGTCAAGTCACATTTAGCTGGCATTTCAAGCACAAACACAAATTAAATTCAAAGTAAGCAGCTGTCTATTATGAGGATGGATAGCAAAAGTATAGTGTGTGGTAGTTGTGTTAATGCATGTATGTCCACATGGGTACTGTATGTATGTGTGTGTGTGTGTGTGTGTGTGTGGTGAGATAGAGAGAGAGTGTGCGTGCATTTGTGTATCTGTGAATGTGTAATTAAAACAAGTGATTTTTTTTTTACACACAGATTATCCTTCTATCCCAGCTGGTCAGAGTTGGATTTGACCACCCCGACAACCAGAGAGAGGAAATCTCTTTGGGGATAAATCCAAATTGGCACCCATGATGATTTTTTTCCAAACTGCAACTGCACAAAAATCTAAACATAACTAACATTTCTGAAGCACAACTACACCGCAAGCGTTTTATGATTGTTTATGCACCACTATGACTGAATGTGTGTGAGTGAGCCTCTACTCTGCAACATACTTCAACAAATAAATGAAATCACTATTCAGTACAGATCGTGTAGGCTGTTGAAGAGTTTTTGTGATGTATTGCATTTGTGAAGCATTACAAACAAATTCAAGCTTTAAAGGGCAACACACTCACACACAAGGACAGACAGCCATGCAGAAGCAGAGGTTTGTGCACATCTGTCTGTTTTTTTTTTATACACATGGATTCAGAGTGAGAGAGAGAGAGAGAGAGAGAGAGAGAGAGAGAGAGAGAGAGAGAGATTTAACAACGCCCCGCCTTGTAATGAGGTCAAATCAGCTAACTGGTTCCTCATGTGAAAATGGAGAGACATGAATTTTGCCTTGATTTTTTAGTACTGTATATTACATCCAAATAATAAAATCTATACATTTAAAGGATTAAAATAAATTATTAATAAACATTCTAAATGTCTTGCTCAATTTTAAGACTAACACAAAGCTGGAGCCAAACTATTATTTTAATTTGAAAACCCACAAATGTGGAAACAAGTTTTATTACTAGTTAATAAAACAGTCCATGAAATGATGAACCTAAGAGCAATACAGAAATTCTTTTATATAAAAATGAACACAGTATATTTCTATAATTTGATCATATTTTGTTATGGCTCTCATGAGTCACTGAAACTGTCTTTTAATATAAATACATTACAAAAAGTAAGTAAAAATTAGCTATAAATACATTATACAGCCTCAAAGCTCTTTACAAAGTTAATTACAAATGCGTTCACGCATTTCCAATCCACATCCATCAGATTAGATTAAATGGTCTAAAGAGATTCAGAGACGTGTGCGGACAAAGATCAAAATCAGGCACATGATTCAAGGATTATTATACAGACCTCCTTTGTAATCATCAATTAAATTTGTGCTATGTTTGACAAAAAAATGCAACATGTTCGATTCACACTACAACATATATTATAAGTGGTACATATTGAGTAACAACACCAACTTTGTGTTTTCTTTCATGTCACTTACGCCATCCTTATCTCTCTATCATCACTTACAATATAAAGCACCTTCATTGCTTGTTTGGGGGACAAGTGCATATACAGTCCACTCCAAAAGTACTGGAACGGCAAGGCCACTTTATTTGTGTTTGCTGTACACTTAAGACCTTTTGGGTTTAAGAATAAAAATGAATATAGCCAATACAATAATCTAGAAATACCCTGCATATACACATGCACAGAATGGGTTGGGAAGGAAAACAGCTGGTGACGCTGGTGAGTTTAATTCCAGTTGAAAATTCCAAAAAAAAGTACAAAGATGAGCCACAAAAGATCTCAAACAAAGATATATAGACTGATGAGGTCAAGACCAAGTGACAGAAAGATGACATTGGAGGAGTAAAGGATTTGCTCATGATTCAGACTTCACAAACTCATCTGTTAAGCACAGTGAAGGTAGTATCATAGCTTGGGCTTGCACGGCTGCTCCTCAAGTCAGGTTCACTACTTGTTATTGATGGTATTACTCAAGATGGCAGCTGCAGAATACATCAAAACAACATCAAAAATACCTGGACGAAGTTTTATCATGCATGTGTATCGATTCACTGATACACACCACTGGGATCTACAGCATGACATCGGAATGCCGTTTGGACTGGATAAGTATAGTTGATAGCTACAAGTACCTTGGAATCCCGCAGGCAGATGGGAACCATGAAGAGGCCACAAGGAAAGCAGCAACCACCAAATAGAGAGCATCAAAGCCACTATCCAGGAAGAAACATCAAAGATCCATGAATACTTCAGGATGATGGCCCCAACTGATGATGTGCTAAGTGAAACAGAAACACAAGAAAGAAGAGGACCAAGAACAGGATCCTTCATGTAAAGACAAACCCCTGCACGGCATGTACCACCGGCAGATAGAGGAAGTGACTGACAACAAAAAATCCTACCAGTGGCTGGACATAGCTGGAAAGAGCACAGAGGCACTAATCATGGCAGCACAGGAGCAAACTCTAAGTACAAGATCAATAGAGGCTGGGGTCTACCACGCCAGGCAGGACTCCAGGTGCAGTCTGTGCAAATGTGCCCCTGAGACAATCACATGCACAAGCACATAACAACAGGGTGCAAGATGCTTGCAGGGAGTGTGTACATAACCAAGTGGCTGGCATAGTGTACAGGAACATCTGCGTAGAATATTTGCTGGAAGTCAAAATGGGAGCCACCTCCAAAGGTGGTTGAGAATGATAAGGCTAAGATCTTGTGGCACTTCCAGATACAGACTGAAAAACTGGTAATGGCTAACCAACTGGACATAGTAGTGGTGAACAAGCAGAGGAAGAAGGCTGTAGGTATAGATATAGCAATCCGAAGTGATGGTGACATCAGGAAGAAGGCGCAAAAGAAGCTTGAGAAATATCAAGGGCTGAGAGAAGAGCTAGAAAAGATGTGGAAGATGAAGGTAACAGTGGTCCCAGTGGTAGTTGGAACACTCGGGGCGGTGACGCCCAAACTGGGAGAGTGGCTCCAACAGATTCCAGGAACGACATCTGAGATCTCTGTCCAGAAGAGTGCAATCCTAGGAACAGCTAAGATACTGCACAGCACCCTCAAGCTCCCAGGCCTCTGGTAGAAGACCTGAGCTTGAAAGACAAAGACTGCCTGCAGGGGGGCGAGTGGGGACATTTTTATATACTCCCAGTCAAAAGTTTGGACACACATAGAAATGAACATGTTTTTGAAAGAAAAGCATATTTTATATAAAATTTATCAGAAATACAGTATAGACATTGTTAAAATTGGAAATGACTATTGTACAGTAACTGGACAACAATAAATGTACTATCCTATCATCAGCAAACTGTTCGCTAGTGCAATGTATTAATTTAAAAGGCGAAGCAATGAATGTTTTTTTTATAAAAACATGGTATTTCCTGTGTGTGTCCAAACTTTTGACTGGTAGTATAAATAAATGGTATTCATAAACGCAATTATCGCACTAACGCATCAATTGATTGACGCCGTTAATTATTTTATCGTGCGTTTTTGTGCATATTTTATGTTATGTTATGTCTTATGTCACGTTTACTATTCTCCTCTGATCTCTGCATTGCGCAGTGGTAACAAATAACTGTGGTTCTACCAGCTCCGCCGTGTGGAAGAAATTTAAAATGAAAATATTCTTGTAAAGAATTCGGTACCTCCAGTCCTTTTCTTGCAGCTCACTGTTTGAGACGCATGACGATGCCAATCCAAAGACAGTACTGATCAACATCCCACCACTCCTTTGACACATGGTTTGTCTGTGTGTGTATTCAGACACAGTGAGCAACAGACTTTAATCATCATCATCATCATCATCATAAAACTGGGTACACACACGATAAAATAATTGTTGGCGTTAATTACCGTGCCCAGCCCTAAACATATATATACATATCTATATAGATATATATATAAACCTGGAACACAAATGTTTTCAGTGTACAGCAAAAACAAATGAGCTGGGCTCTATTGAGAATTGTAAAAGAAATAATTCCATTGATTACACCAGTCAGAAAAACAAACAAACAAGAAATTATTATTAATTCATGATTTTATCTTACAATTAGTCAAAATTTTTTCTTTTAACTTTAAAGTTTTATGAGCTTTGGTTAAAACCATATTAATAACCCTGAATAAAAACATAGCAGCTAGAGTAAAGGATGGAAAATTCACTCCTCATGTCAACATTAGTTAGCAATACCCCACTGGCCATACTGTTTAACTAGATTGTGCTTAAATACTGTTTTACAAATGTTTGTATTGCTAATGATAAGTAGATGCACTTGCTACTTTTTATGTGAGCTTAAAAAAATTATTTTTGTTCAGTGGATTCACATTATATTTCAGATATAATATGATATTTTTCTCTTAATACAAATTTCACTGTGAAGTACAAGCTAGTCTGCTAGCTAGTTATCAACATAATAATAATTATTTCTCAAAGCAGTGTAACTGAACAACATGTAAAAGATGATAACTTAGTCTTTTTAAACCCTGTACAAGTGTTTGTTGAAATTGTTGTGTAATGTTTGAAAAAGCATTTGTTAAACACGTGCTTTAACGTGCACCTATTAAAAATTATAAAATTATTATTAAAAATGTTACCTTCACAAAGGCTTCCTGTAATGAAGATGCATTAGTTTAGGTAACACGCATAAGCCTAAACATGTTTTTTAGATGGTTTAACTTCAGAGTTCTCCTCTTCTGATGTTGGGGGTGGCTTTGAATCAAAATGACTGAATCTTCTCAGCATCTGCTAATTTATGTTAAAAAAATGTTCACCTCTGCGAGTTATTTTGAGCTATATACTCTGCTGTAAACAAAACAGACAAAATCACAGTCACTCTCCACACAACTGACTCTCAAAGGAAAGTTTCCTCGTAGTTTTCACCAGGCTCCCCAAGTTCAGAGTCTCTGGATATTGGTCTAACAGCGTCTGAGAGGTCACTGGCCGCCCTGGTCACACTGTCATAAGATGGTGGTGAGGACATTAGAGGGTCCTCTGTTGTCTCTACAACCTCCACCCCCGCATTCCCATAGTGCTGTATCATGGAGGCTATGAGCCCCTCTGTTTCTGGAGCATTCTCCACATCCACCACAGTCTCATAGTTTATTTGTCTGTAGAGGTAGGATGCCTGCTTCATCTGCCGACGCACCAGATGCCTCCTGTAACACCTCTGGATGATTATCGCAGACACCTCCTCCAGTTTGCGACGCAGCGTGGAAGTGATGGGTTCGTGAGAAATCTTGGAGGGGTTTGTCATCATGAACTTCTCCTCCATTTGCTGCTTTAGAGCGTCCATCTCCCCTGACTCGCCCAGGACTCGCTTTGTGAAGGCAAACAGGATGTCCAAGCAGTGAATCCTGTCCCCGCTGACCATGGGAACATCCATGGATATCAGCTTCGACAAGTTGGGCCTGGCTATACGTAGCGGCTCTGACAAAGTGTCCGCAAAGTTCGACAGCATGGAAAACTCAATAAACTGTGTGGCTTCAGAATCAAATTTCTCCCAAACCTCATAAAACATCTCAAAGTCATCCTCGCTCAGTGGTTCTGTACTTTCCTCTGTGGCAACACTGAAGTTCTCCAGAATGATAGCTATATACATATTGACCACAATGAGAAAAGAAATGATTATGTAACTGACAAAGAAAGCTATGCCGACTGAAGGGCTGCCACAGTTCCCCCGGGTGTTAGTGCCAGTATTGACAAAGTTAACATCACACTCGTCAGGGGAGCTGGACATAATGGGGCTCAGGAGGTTGTCCCAGCCTGCCGATGTGCTGATCTGAAAAAGGCAGATCATACTATTCCCAAAGGTCTCAAAGTTAAACATATCATCAACCCCATCTTGTTTTTTCACATAGGCAAAGTTTGCCATACCGAAGATAGCATAGATGAACATGACGAGGAAAAGCAGGAGGCCAATGTTGAACAGAGCTGGCATGGACATCATTAAGGCAAACAGTAAAGTCCTTATTCCTTTGGCTGCACGTATAAGTCGAAGTACACGTCCTATCCTTGCCAGTCTGATGACTCGAAACAGAGTGGGTGACACAAAGTACTTCTCAATGATGTCTGCAAGAACAATGCCTGAAATGAGAGCGAAAAACAGTATGAATCTTTGATTATTTATTTCTCAGGTGGCCAGAAACATAAATCAAAGGCCCGTTGTTAAATGTGTGAAGAACTGGACGAGTGAGGCAAAGCAAAAGCTCAGCATACCAATAAAGCTGACTCGACTCAATTTGATTTAATTGAAATGTATGTCAATGTTACTTCTATTTTTTAAAGCGTTAGTTCGACATGTGGGAAACATGGTCTCTTTCTGAGACTCTAATGAGAAGATCAATGCTAATGTGACGTTGTGTGTCTACCTACCCACAATCGAGAGAATTATCACCACAAAATCAAAGATGTTCCAAGCAACTGTGAAGAAGTAACAACGGAGCGCAAATATCTTAATCAGGCATTCGGTGGTGAAGACCACGATGAAGACCAGGTTGACCTTGTTGAGGATGGACTCCATTCGTGCGGACTGCTCATCGGTTTCTACCATCATGGTCACCATGTTGACGATGATCAGCATCATGATCATGATGTCAAAGGCTTGCTGGGACACGAGATCGAAGAAGAAGGCTTGGAGAATATTCTAGAATTGGGAGAGACAGACAGATTTCAGTGAATGTGTCATTGTTTTTTTATATTTAAGATTATCAACAACATTAGCAAGACGGCCTGCAGGACAAGTGTAATTGATATATATTCGTATACATATGAATATATCTGCAAATTAAAAAGTCAGTGTCTGGAAAATGTGTTTTATTAGAGAACAACATCAATTTACCGTAGGCCTTGGAATTGGCTTTTGTGGCTTTTTTGATCCTAACTTCTTCATCGCATTATAGTACTTCTTCTGTTCCTCAGTCATGAAGATATCCTGTCCACCTAAGTATAAAGTAGAAATGTATAACATTATTTTTACAGGAAAATATTAAAATTATTTATACTGATAAAGACCGATGGGAGATTCAAAAGTGGTTTAATAAATGAGTGTCATCAGCAGAATATAGTCTGCACACAATTCTACATATACATGTGAAAATAAAAAAATGGTCAAGATTTACTTTCAAAAATCAAGTCATAAATGGTATTTTAATACTCATCTTTCGTTTCTGCTGGTTGAAATTGTCAATAATGACACCGATGAAAAGATTGAGGGTGAAGAAGGAGCCGAAAATGATGAACACGACAAAGTAAATGTACATGTAAAGGTTGATTTCTCTGACAGGTTGCTCCTCCACCTGAAAAAAAAGTAAGTCAGTCCTTTACCCTGACGTGTTTATATCATCCTGTAAGCTGTGGAAGTATAAAAACATACTTACTCCTCTTGAGTCAACAGCTGCATACATTATCTCCATCCATCCTTTAAATGTAGCCTATAAAAAAAAAAAAGTAACGTTATGTAACATTACTGTCTGAGCGGAGCATCGTGTGGTGAACCACTGATTATAACTATTGGAAAACAGCATGATTCCAACACGATCAAAGAGTAAATGTGAAGCACCAGATGCTCACCACTTGCAGAAGTGAAAGGTAGCCGAGTCCGACGTTGTCGAAGTTGACCTTCACTTTTGTCCAGTAGAACTGGGTCTCGTTCATGGAGAGGCACTCTGACTTGTTGTTGACTACAGAGACACTGTGGATGAAGCCTGTTCTGTTCACGCACTTCCCAAACTTGCCGGCGAACAGGTTGACTCCCATGATGCTGAAGATGAGCCAGAAGATAAGACACACAAGTAGCACATTCATGATGGAGGGGATGGCTCCTATGAGAGCGTTCACGACCACCTGATGAGCAACAAACAAGAAACTGGTCAGTTAGTGATGTTCCTCACCCCTTGGAGAGTCATGTAGGTGTAATGTAGGTGCAGGTCATGGTAACATACTACAAACATGATACATAACCGCACATTAAGCTTCCATAATCTAATATTGTGACCAACAGTTCAATGACAACTGGTCTTTTTCAAGTCATGTCTGATGCTAATGCCAGACAGCCTTTTATGGGATATATAACGTGAGGTGTATTTCCACATCTTTACTCAAGTTATTTGAATATTTTCATAGAAAATACTTGTGTTGTCATCACATCAAGTGTGAGTTGTAAGTGTACAAAAGGAATTCAGATGCATAGTATTTGACAAAGCCGTGGTCATAACATCGGTCACATTATTACGTTATGAAAGCTCAGTGCACAATACTAAATGACAAGATACATCAACAGGTTAACATATACTACTACTATAAATGACAATGCTGACATGCTGATGCAATATGTCAGCATTCTAATATTTGTTTTAGCCCTAATTAGCACCTCTAACAGACTCATCATGAATCTGGACCAAATGACAGTGTAATCCATCTAAACACTGTTTATCCTTTGTGACGTCTGCACCAATTGTTGTTTATAAAGTCTAGCTTTTTGATTCTGTGCACATTTCTTTTTTTAATAAATTGTAGATTATTAAATTGTCAGACAGAGTAATAAAGATGAAATGTATTATTTCTTACCCTCATTCCCTCAAATCTGGACAATGCTCTGAGAGGTCTCAAAGCCCGGAGAGTCCTCAGAGACTTGATGGCAGCAAAGTCAGAATATCCCAGTGAATTTGCTACCAGGCTTATCAGGGACACCTGTATAGAGTTCAGAAAGTATAATAACTGTGACAATCTTAAAATGACTTGTATAAGTTTATTAAATTCATATTTAGACCTTTCGGTGGTAGTACTGTATAAATATTTACTGTCTGAGCAATTAATGGACAAACAGAAAAGACCATAAAAGACAGTTAGCCGTATTTTGGAGTTTTTGTGTATTTTGGGACATTCCACAGTTAGGAACACGGTTATTCATTTTTTTAAGTTCAGATTTAGATTTAGTTTGGTTATTGCAAATTTAGACTGCCACTCTATTCTACATCCAAAACAGACAAAACAAAATGGTATTCCGCTGTTGAATGACCCTTGGATGACAGCTATGAATGAAAATGACATGACAGAAATGAAATAACCTAGAAATTCATGTTATGATTGATGATAAAACACAGACAATACTATGCACATATGGATAATGAGTCCATGCGTGCATACTCAGCTATATATGCATATAAAATATGTATATATATCAAATAGAGTGAGTTTTATAAAGAATTTTCTCTGTCATTGCCAAATTTGTTGCCCAATTTGCATCCAATTGATCCAATAGGTTCATTAAAAATAATTTAGGACTAATAAGGTCCCAATGATCTGTAATTTCTTTATAAAAGTCGATTTACAGATGTGTTTGTCCAATATATCTAAAGAAGATACTCAAAATTAATTCTCAGGACTAAAGAAGTATTTTGCTCCACATGAGGCGTAAAAGTACAAAAACACAACATAAGAAAGTAATCTGGTACTTTTACAGAGACAAAGACAGGCAGATACCAGCAGTGATCAACACGATTTGTAATTTTTTAAAAACAGACATAACAAATAATATTTAGTTCATGAACTAGACACATCAGATAAGACACTAATTCAACCAGTGAATTTCTATTTTGCAAATGTTGTGTAATAACCTCTGTAGCAATATTTTTATATACAATATGATGCACAAAGCGCACCAGATCTTCTGTAGATAAACCTCACAGTACATGGCATTGCATTTGTTTTTGATATAAAAGCCAAGGTCATGTAGTAACTAATTCAAAGATTTACCGCTGAGTAAAAATGAATCACATATAATAAGAAATGCGTTATTTGTTTGGAAACAGGACAGTGGCTTTTGATATCACAACAGAAAGCACTTACGAGTGAAGAAACACAGAAGCATTTGTGATGCAGATGCAAGTTTCCATTCCCATAGAGCCCATACTCACCTGGGACCCACTAACTACAACTTACCCTAACAATAGAGCGGTCTGTGGCAATCTGTGTAACAGCAGGTGAAATCACAGGAAGTCAAGTCAGGCCTCGGGCTGCACGCCTCGGGCACTTTAGGAGACTACACACTACAACGTGTGAATATACAATTGTACAACGGAATAACTGTTTGGTGTGTGATTTTGCATGCTGTGTATATCAGCAGTGTAAATTTTGTTTTAGTTCTTAGTGTGTTTGGTACAATCTTAACCAAGAAAGCAGTCGGTTATTCCAAACTATGCGTGACCTGTCAAGTGCTTTCCTATTAATACTATGACACTTACCAAGATGTTAATCCCCCAGAAATAAAATGCTACACTGAGAGGGAGTACAGTTCAATCAAAGTTCTTTTGCAGCATCCTTTCACAAATACACACACCAAAATGTTCACTCACATCCACGATAAGAAAGTCGAGCCAGCACCAGTAGTTGGTAAAATATTTCTTGAAGCCATATGCAATCCACTTGAGGAACATCTCGAGCACGAAGATGTAGGAAAAAAGCTTGTCGGCATATTCCAGCACCACCTTAATGACCTTTCTCTTCTCAATGTAGATATCTTCAAATGCCTGCAGCAGCACAGGGACAGCCGTATGTGAAAATACAATAAAACCACTACCAACAAACAAAACATCTGTTCTAACTTTTGACTTACAGGTATCAGATTGTCTAACAGACCCACAGACATCAATTGATATCAAAGTTAAGTCATTAAGCATCAGTACTGTGGGGTTAACACCAATCACTAAACTGAACTGGGATCAAACAATGAAGAGAGGAAAACCACTCCAGCGGGTTTCTATTGCTCTCAGCTTTGCTGTGGGTCGTGTTCAAACAAACATTTACTGCTTCATTTGAGAGTTTGGGGACATAAGTGGTCAGTATGGTGAAGTTCACCGTTGACATCAAGTGATGATAATTTGATTTCATATGATTTTATAAAATTAGTCAGTTTGCATTTATGCCAGTATACTGGTATACTGTAAACCAGTTGTTCTTCATATGTATTTCCAACTGGAGTAGCAACACAGAATTCTAGGTCCTGTAGTTTAAATGTGCTGTCGTAGCTAGGACCCATGCATGTCACCAAATGACATGGGAATGAAATCTGAAGTACATTTTATTATTCAGGTGATCACTTTTTTTTCTAATGGCACACAGCAGCCTTACCAGAGCCCCGCTGCTGAGCAGGATCATGAAGATGATAAAGGTCTCAAACCAGCTGTGTTCCACAATCTGGTAGCAGGTCTTCCTCAGCCTCCACCAGACCTGGCCCAAACCCTGGCTGTTGTCGATGTCACAGCACTGACAGCGCCTCATGCATACTGATGATAATGTAAAACAAGAACACATTACATGACATGAAAGAACAGCTTATGGCAGTTAACAGAAAAACACGTAGTCGCAGGGTTAAAAATCTCAGATCTAATGACAGTTAATGCTCACATTCTGGAAAGCATTCTTCCGGCTCCATACTTTCTTCAGCCATTATCGACAAGTTGTCTACCTCCTCACCCGGCTTCCTTAGGTCTACCGTGCTGCCCTCTGACAGGCTGATCTTCTCCTGAGAAGTGAGAAGTCTCATTGTTACCAACCAACTGCTTAATTCTATTATGATTAACTGTTCACTCATAATCTACTAGATTTCTAACTGGGCCTGTCCCCTGCAAAATAAACAGTTTATGGACCAATGACAGCACAGAATGTATGTGCACATGAATAAAAACACAATTGTATTTGTTGTAGTTTTGGCAGAATTCTTCTGAGCCATAATCCAATTTTGATGATATTTTTATGTGTTGTAGCTGCAACATACAGTATTTTACATGATTTATAGGACAGACGTTTCTGTCTTATAAAATGATATGAACTGAACCCAGCATTAAAAACCTCGACAGGACCATCTTGTGCAGACAGATTGCACTGATGACCTTTTGATGAGCAAACTGTAACATTTAATGCAGCTATGCTTGACGCATGTGTACCGAGGCTGACTGTTCCTTGATATACAAGTGAACTATTTGAAAAAATATAAGGTGAGCATCAATATCTTACATAATAAATTTATTGAAAAGAATATTTCTATTGTCTATTGTGTTTACAGCTCTACATAAGTAAAATGCACCATCCTTTACTGTGGAGCAGCTGCAGATGCTCAGTTAATCTAACACTGATCTGAGAGTTGGAGGAGAGTTTTTTTACATTTACATTTCCCCTGATGCGTAATTCTGGTTTGGTGCAGAGTGGAGCACGGCAGGGAAACATGACGAGAGAGTACCAGACTGCAACCTGCTCATTTCAGCCTGGCCCTGCCTGGCTCTGCTCAGTTGTGTCACTTTAATCTGTTCTGTATGGCCTGGTTCCACATCTGGCTTGTGGCTGTCAGCCTCCCAGAGATGACATAGGCGATGCACCCAGCACCTCAACAAACCCATGAACACATTCAGTGATTGAGGAATTCATGATAAACTGAAGAAAGAAATCAGTGATGATGAGACTTAGGAGGAGGAGTAGCCAAATAATTCATATAAATTAAAGAAAGTATAGCTACAGCACCCAGCCAGCAAACTGTCTGGTACATAAACCCTGAGAAACCATAATGTTGTTTTTACTCCTGTTTTGTGTGGATTAAACAAACAAGATACATGTTAGTGAGCGTCAGATGTGCTTGTAGGTGGATTAGTGGTCTCCTTCTCTGTGTCCAGCGCCGACCAGTGGAATGAAGCCATCAACACCAGTACCACCAGCGCCCGTAAGAACTCCATACAACAACTCTCAACTTAAAACTCACATTATTAACATAGCAAATTAAAACAAACTGAAAGGATCTGATGTGGAGATGTGGTTTTGCTCGAGATGCCATTTCCTGAGTTTCTCAGACTGGTGAAACAAGCGGCGTTTTCATAATTACGTGATCAGGTCTGTGATCACCGTGACCTTTTTGGCTGTTGTGCTTTGATATAAGCAGCGTGTTCAGAGGAGAGGAACAGTGAAGGTTAACTTTGAGAAACCATAATGTTGTTTTTACTCCTGTTTTGTGTGGATTAAACAAACAAGATACATGTTAGTGAGCATCAGATGTGCTTGTAGGTGGATTACATTTCCAGACTTTGTGTTAACTTAAGCCAATGACATACTTGCAGAACAGATAATGTGTGAGTGTGGTATAAATGTTCTCATCTCGAATCGTTTGTCACAATATATGTTTATACCTTACTCAGCCAAACTATGGTGATTTCTAACCATCTCGTTATTATTCACCTTTAAGGTTAAGGTTAGGTTAAAATATCTTTTGCAAGAGTGTCCTGAACAAGGCGGGCAGCAACAAAGTTTAAGACAAACATGATGCTAGACACTGATAGGTAAGTTTAAAATGTTTTATTGGGCTTGTTGGTTGGGGTAAGCATGGCCTTGAGATGATGATAAGGGGCTTTGACCACCCGACCTCCTGATTGATAGGTGGCGCTTGAGTATGTGAGTATGGCATCCAAAACAAAAGAGTAAAAAAACTCAGCAAATGTATAGAATACGCTTACGAAGCGTTGAGGTGAGTAGAGGTTCGGATGACACTCTCTTTGTAGGTGATTTGAATTGGGCAGAGAACAGGAAAGTCAGGAGAAAGGTGGACACAAGATGGTGGATAAGGTAGAGCTGACAAGATGGCCGCCCCCAAGGTTGGTGTCTGCCGAGTGGCCACTGGAGTGAGCAGAGTGAGACAAAAATACACACACAGCCAGGCACCAATACTCCTCTAAATCCTTCTGCTAAGCAGACGAATGACAAAGCAGCAACAATTAATCCTCAGTCCAAATCCAGAAATCAGAGTAGGTAGTCTCCTTTCCAAAAACACAGACAGTCAGAGCAGAGATGCAAACAATCCAAGTCCACAATCCAAAGAGAGCCCACAACACGGATACAGGCAGAATACAGGGGCCAGAGGAAGTAACCCCGTAACCACTGACAGATCGTACCAGGGTGCGATATACCCTTCCCTACGCCAGGTGGCAGCGGTGTACCATAGCAAAGGCAGATGGAATTGAGGCTGCATCCTCCTGGTTGGAGAACTGGGGTGGCTGGTACCCATATATCACCTGTATTCACCAAGTCTCTTGGTGAATGATGGCAGAGAGTTGTGACTGTTATCTACTCAGACCACATGACAGGTCCTGAGAGGAGGTAAAGCCTGGTCTCTAGCTCCTGATTCAGTCACTTAATCTGGCCATTGGTCTGAGGGCAGAAGCCTGATGACAGACTGACAGAAAATGCCCAGAAGTGTGCAGAGGTTTGCCAAGAATTTAGCAATGAATTGCGGCCTGCAGTCTGACACAATGTCCTGGGGAAGGCCGTGTAACCCAAAGACATATTGAATGAGAATTTCACTAAAGATAATACTAACAAACAATGTGCTACTACAATCTGCTAATGCTACCTCAGCTACTTCTTCTTTTACTCAACCATTGTCCATCCACATAGGTGTGGATTCCGCTGCAGTGAGTCAGCATACATAATAACAGTACCTTGAAAGTGAAGAAGGTAATTTAATACAAATCACTGATTTTATTATCAACACCTGAGCAGCACCTGACAGCACGGAAGATAACATAAGAATAATGTCACAGTAGTTAAGATATGAAACACAGAGACCTGTCTGACTGTAGTTTTAAGTGACAGCTAAGGTTTATGCTGCTCCAAACATTTCAACTGTCCCTGTATAATCCTTTCCACACATTTGCTGCAGATAAAAAACAGCTCTTATAATTTTCTTTACTCTATATATAAAACTATATATTTTTTTAGCATAGCTATTTTATAGCTTTTTTTTCTTACAACTCAGCTTGGCTCAAGAAGTGTCAGTGGTTTAACCCGAAATAAAACATCTGAAGTTATATTTGTCTCATGAGGGCAGTAGTCCCCATCAGAGTTCACCTTGTCTGCTTGACAGATTAACAGCTTATGTGTCCGGAAATCCTTCACATCCACGTCTCCTTCACAGCCCACCCTTAGCTCTTCTACACCCTATGTCCCATCTTCTCTTCAGCCTCTCACCATACTTTGATTTTTGAATGACATGAGCAGCAGCAGCTGCATCTGATCATCAGAATCAGAAATGATGTGATGCTGAAGCCACTAATCCCTCACATCAACTTTCTAGAGTAACAACTTGAATACAGAGCCAGTAAACAGCCTGACACGCATGGTCCCGCTAGGTCCAGCGTTATTAAAACATCCAGACCTAACTTTCTTTGCCTTTACATATTTTTTATATACACAATGTATCTGCATAATTTCCTAGACATTATCAGTGCCTTAATAATTCAGCTTAAACTTCAAAAATGTGCAGTGTTATCTAATGGTGTACTGTTGATTCAATACCGTGAGAGATGATTAGAGAATTACAGAATTAGCAATAATATTTTTGTACAAACAAACTCAGTTTTTCCTAGTATGGGATTAATGGAGTTTATTTCAGCATGTCCCGGGAAAAAGCAGATACAGTGTAGACATTGTTAATATTGTAAATGACTATTGTAAAGGAGCTGGAGCTTGTAAAGTGTTTTAAATAATATTATAATAAGATTAATAATTGTACTGTCCTATCATCAGCAAACATTAGTATTGTCAGCTAACACGTTATGTTTGCAAGTGGAAATGTATTAATTTAAAAGGAGAAGTGATCATTAGAAACCCTCTTGCAATGATAACACAGCTGATGACATCAATGTTTTTTATGAAAACATGGTATTGTCACGGTTCGACCCTGGTCGGCCCGTTTCCCCCCGTGTGTCTTATATATTTTGGTCTTTCTTCTTGTTTGTTTTCACCTTTTCTCTGTCACACCCCCGTTCGTTCATGCACTCGGTTCTCTTTACTATTCGGTCACGCCCCCGCTCCCAGTCACGCTCAGTTTTGTCCTCAGCTGTTTTTACTTACCTGATTACACCCAGCTCACCTGATCAGTCCCAGCTGTCCTCACTTACCTGCTAGTTGCACTCCTTTATATTCTCCCCTCTGTCAGTCTTTCGCTGCCGGATTATCTGTTTTCACTGCGTCGCTTGCTGTTACCCCAACCCGATGTCTGCCGTGTTATCGCCACCTCTCGCCTACGTCCCGGTCCCACTTCGCCTATCGTCATCCTCAGTCCTACTCCCTGGTTGTGTCATCTGGTCTCCTGTCCCGGTTTGTCTAGTGTTCTGTTGTCTTGTTCCTTCTGGTCTGGCTCTCCGTCTCGGTTCTGTACGTTGCTCGTTGGTTTTGCCCTCACCGTCTGTGTCTTAGTTCACCCTTGTCTTGTCAGTTATTCCTGTGTTTTTCCCACCTCCTCCCTGGCTTTTCACCATATTTTAGTTTGTTGTATTCAGGCCCCTTTGTTTCAGCCCCACTTTCGTATCTGTCTTTTACTCTTTGTGTTTAGCTGTAATAGTTTTCATTTACCTGTTGATAGTAGTTAATGTTTTTCTGCCTTACCTTTTGCCTCCTGTGTGGAGTGATTTTCAGTTCTGTGTTCAGATTCAGTTTACCTTATTAAAACCCTCCTTATTTACTCCTGTGTGTGTCTGAGTGCTCTTGGGTCCATCCCAACCCTCCAACCCTCACAGGTATTTCCTGTGTGTGTCCAAACCTTTGACTGGTAGTGTGGATTTATATAAAGAGAAATCTCCATATGCTACAGAGTTTAGTAAACCATGTGGATGAAGTCCGTAAAGTTGAACACATGCATATTGAGATGAACAACTCACCGGTTTATTGTCTTCATCCTCTGATGACTCAGAAATCTCCTCCTCTTCAAGAAACTCCACATCTGACTCTCCAGGTGCAATGGGAACAATGACAGTCAGGTTTGGGTTGGTCATGTAGCTGTCCTCTTCTGGTATGATGTACTTCTCTACATAGCTTCCAAAAATTCCTCCATTGCTTTCCACATGATTGCTAACCAGCTTGATGGCCTGATTGGCTTCTTTGGTTTTCTGCTTTTGACGTTTCAAGCTGCGGTTGAAGATGTTGGTGATAATCGTGACAAACCAGGAGACGCCGGCATGGATCCGGGCGATAGCGACCTGGATGTTGTTCAAATCACCGTCTTCATCTGGTGCAGAGAGGTTGTCAGAACTGAAGGAGCTGAGCAGCAGAGCCAGGAAGAGATTAAGCACCTGTTGGCACACAAACATTTCATTTTAAGAAATTATCAGATTAATAATATTAACAACATACTTTATTAATCCCTTTGGAGAAATTGTTGTTGGACAGCTGCCAGACAGGACATGTAGGCAGTAGTGCAGGGTTTAGGTGTCTTATTCGAGGACACCTCAGCATGCAGCCAGAAGAAACGGGGAATCAAACCACTGACTATGGGGTTTGTAGACAACTGCACTATTGACTGATCTACTGCCGCCCTTTACTGCTGTGATTTAAGGGCTATTGGATGTGATTACATTTTGTATGCACAGTGCCTATGTCAGCATTTCCCTATAGAGCAGAGGATACTTAAGCTTGTGTGTTTAAGGATAAGAGACCTAATGCATGACATGATGCCCCACATATGTTGTAAACACTGCTAAATCCTGCATGGTATAGTCAAGACAATATTCTGCAAACAAATCTGAGACATACACATATGGCTTTGAGTGCTTTCAGCTATGCGACTCAGGGTTTCCGAGCATCCAGTGACCAAACAATCTGTCTGCTAGCATAGAGAGCAGCAGCATTGAGCATTGTACATACATGTGTGTCTGTGCACTGCCTGAGTGCATGTGTGATGTGCACAGTTGGTAAGGATCAGCCACTGAGCCAGTCAGAGATGGGGAGCATGAGCAGATGATTAGTGATGAATGCCCTCTGACCTTCTCGCCCCTAAGCATCATGGATAATCCCTTGGATAAACTGCTTTCCCACGATTCATGTGCAGATGAGGTTTCTGTCCATTAAACTCTATAAGGAGCACTGTGGTGATCTGGACTTAATAAGGCAATAGAGTTACTGAGAATGTCTGCATCGAGGTGTAAATGTGCTCTTCAGGTTATTTCAGCACTCGTCCGTTGTCACTGCTGCTGAAAAGGCAAGAGTCAAATCCTTTGAGAGAACTGTGAGGAGTATTTAAGGAGTCAGAAGTACCAGAGTAATGTTACAGTGGCGCTGGTAGTATGACAGACGAGCAACTAGTGGCAGATTTTATCAGCAGTAGTTAACTAGATTAAGCTGAAACTAAGTTGGTTGAAAACCCTGTCTTCACTGGACTTTTTAACATTTCCAAATGATTTATTTTAAAACTAAAAGCCTATAAAAGCCTTTTATATGGACACGATGGCTAGAGCTAAAGGACTAATGTTAAAGCTGCATGACGTGACGTGGAAATAACAAGCAGCAACAAACACGTTCATGTCATCAGCTGTGTTATCATTGCAAGAGGGTTTCTAATGAGCACTTCTTTTAAATTAATACATTTGCGCTAGCAAACATAGCATGCTAGAAGACAGTACTGTTTGCTGATAATAGGACAGTACAATTACTAATATTAATAGGTGTTTGAACAATATCCAACAGGAACTACACACAAAGCCTTGCTCCATTTTTTAAAAAAGCCTCATAGGATTTTAAAACAGCTATGCAGCAGAAATGGAGTCATTGTGGTGCAGACAATAATCTAATATCTTTGTTTTGTTTTATGGAGTTGCATAAAACCTTCATATGCTAATTTGTTTTAGAGAGTCAGGACAGCAATCTAAAAGATTAAAAGACTGACTATGGATAAGAGAAAAAAGAAAAAAGTACAATCAAACTGCACTAAAAGTAAATGCTGCGACTATTGACAGTTCCAGGAATTCTTCATTAACGTGAGTTTATAGGACACTGCTGGACTATAACTCACCGTATGCGTGGGCCAACAAATATACCGATAAGGCCGAATGACGAGCAGTAACCTATATACAAAACTGTTAAACACTTTAACAGTTCCTTGCAGGAAAAGCTGCATGCAATGATGTGCAAGCTGCGTTTGATACAGCGTATCAATACCTGTTGCAAAGGCTAGAACAACAGCAACAATACTCAGTGGCCTTGGCTGATCCTTTGTACACAGTACTTAGGTCACAATTTCACCCATAAGGCTGAGCACATTTTCAGTGGATAAAAAACACTGAGCACTGTTGAACATGAGGCAGAGGTAAAGCCGCTCCAGCACACTGTGTGTCTGTTGTGGCTACAGTTTGCATGACAGCATGTGCAGATAATACATATATGACCGTGGATGGACAACAGATGGTTTGCTTGCTGTCCAGACATGATCTGTTTTGAAGTCTGCTAATGCTAATCTGCAAGACAGCTAGCATTACTCAGCGACATAATCGCTTTCTCAGTGACAGAGGCTAAAATTCACAAACCATTGTGACAACTATTACCGACCACTTTTCAAGTAGGTCCCATCCTCATAATATGGAACTAGTCGTGGTTAGTGCAACGTAACCTAATCCCTGATTACTTGTGACATCATCATTTGGATTTGGATCATCAGTTACAGTTGGTTGCACTGACATGCAGTTGAATATCTCTCTAGGCAGATATCCGGTTATCACCAAGAGTCAACGCCAATGAAAGGTCCAGAAGTAAAGACGTGCTAATATTTCAGAACTTTTCCATCATCCTCACTGGTGCTTTTCTGCCTTACTCCCATTTATTTCTTAACACTTTCTGGAGATGTGAAACAGCTGAAGACTGTAGAGACTTCAGCGATTGTCACTCAAACAGGAATACATAATTAATTTGTTAGGAACGATTTTAAGATGTCTTAAGATGTATTAAAGCAGCGTGATAATATATGTTGGAATACCTATGAAAAAAACTACAGTGCCCATGTAAATTATAATTAACCAATTGTAACAAACCTAATTGTGTTTTCAAAAGATTTACAATCAATCCAGGTATGGGAGAAAAGATTTACAAATCACCAGACTCAAGAAATTAGACATATGAAATCATATAAAAATGTCCACTTGCAAACTCACCACTAAGTTTCCTATGACCATGACCAACATGAACACCAGGATGCAGAGGGGCTGCCCGGCCACTTCCATACAATCCCACATGGTCTCGATCCACTCGCCACACAGCACCCGAAACACAATCAGAAACGAGTGGAAAAAGTCTTTCATGTGCCAGCGAGGCAGCTGACAGTCCATGGAGATCTTACACACACAGTCCTGGTAGTTCTTCCCAAACAGCTGCATGCCCACCACAGCAAAGATGAAGACGATGATGGCCAACACCAGTGTCAGGTTCCCCAATGCACCCACTGAGTTGCCGATAATCTTGATGAGAGTGTTGAGAGTGGGCCAGGACTTTGCCAGCTTGAAGACTCGTAACTGATGAAGAGAAGGAGAGTTTGATGTCAGTGTCATGTTAGATTATAGATTTATGAGCTGAACTTTAAATTGTATTTCAGATGCTACTTTAGTTAAACATGTCATCCTTTGATGAGCCTTATATGTCACAAATATATTAAAATAATCATGAAACTAAACAATAGCAAACTCTTTGAGATTAAGCACAAAATCTTTTCACAGCACAAAAGTGAGAGACAAGAATCCTGTTACCAATCTGAATGATCGCAGGACAGACAAGCCCTCTACATTGGAGAGTCCCAACTCCATCAGACTGAGACAAACAATGACGCCGTCAAAGATGTTCCAGCCCTGTTGGAAGTAATAATAGGGATCCAGGGCAATCAGCTTCAGTACCATCTCTGCTGTAAATATTCCTGTAAATACCTGGGAAAAAGTAAGAAGCAGAAAAATACAAACTAAGTACTAATAAAACACACCTGACATCTGAAATCTTGTGCTGTTTCTGACAGTGTCCACACTTTCATACATTACCAACACCAGCCAAAACCAGACAAACCAAACAAAAAATAATGATTTCTTCCACTCATCATCTTCAATGTGTTTCTAAACATGAATACACTGACAGGTTTTATAATTTACCAGTAGGGGGAGATGGCAAAATACAAATTGGAATATCAGCTCCACTGCTTGCTAAAAATACTTCACGGATAATCACAAATTGTCTAAAGCAGAGCCTTTGACAATGGATCAACAAGACCCTCTGTGACCTCATAGTCCAGCTCAGCATTTCCAGATATCAAAACATGTCTGTCTGATAAATACAGTACATTATCTTAATAAATGCTATTTATATATCCTCTTTATTTACTTTTCCATCCTCTCCTCTGCTAATCTGCCACCTAACAACACTCAGGACAGTGTTAAATGCTGACTGCTGCCCACTCCTATTAAACCCCCCTTACCAGATTGCCCACTGAGAGCATGGTGTTGAACTCCTCAGTCATAGGGTAGTGCTCCAGGGCCATGAAGAGGGTGTTCAGCACAATGCATATGGTGATACCCAAGTCCAGGAAAGGATCCATCACCATGATCTTCACCCACTCCTTTATCTTCAGCCACCAGGGGCAGCAAACCCATATCAGGTACTTCTTGGCAAACGTGTACCAGCAGGGATGGCACTTTTGCCTTGACTCCGCCAGCTCTGGAAAGAGATACCAAAATTCACTTCTTATCTTCAAGAGTTTTGTTAACTTAAACTAGTTACCAACCAGTTTTTCCCTTTCTTTTCAAACATCAGTGTTTGTAAGAGCCTGTGCATGTGCAACTTGGAGCTGAAAATAGGGAAGCAGGAAATCTTTCAAAAATAGCAGTTGGATTGTTGTCAGCAGAGTAATAGTAGTAGTACTTTAGTAATAGTACTTGAGTTTTTGGTTGGTGGATTTTACTAACTTTGGACCACGTGCAAGGCTAAGTGGCTGCAGGTTAGAGCTTCATATGTAAAGAACAGATCTAATAGTGGTATTGATCTTCTCATCTGAGTTTGGACAAGAAAGTGAATGAGTGTATTAAAAACTATTTGTTTAGGATTCACAAGGACTCACCATCAATAGCATCACTGAGGAAGCTGACAGAACTCAGCCCCCTTTTCCTGCGCACTGGAGGCTCTGTCACAGTTGGGGAGGGCTGGAGGAGAGGTCTGGGAACTGTGTCCTCTGTACTGATGGGCTTCTGGTAAACAGAGAATAGATCAAAATTAAATACAAGGCTATCTTCTTTCTTTTATTTAGTGAATGGTTAATAAAGTTCTAAGAAAGTCAAGTTTTCCAGTATATCCTAATAAATACATGTGTTGCCTCGTGCAGGAATTAAACACAAATCACTCACTGGGTCTTCCCTGATCCTCTCCATGCTGTTAGCAGGCATGGATGTAGGTGTGTGCAGGCCCAAAGAGGTGACTCCGTTCTGGTCCAGGGAAAGGTTTAGCCGACCGTTGATGTTTAGGCTGGGGGTGAAGACCTGTGAGCAGTGGCTCCTCACACTGCCCGTCCTCCTTTTCCAAGGTGTCACCGTTGAGCTGGCGCGACTCCTGAAGACGTCCCCGTGAATGCTGTACTCATCGTCTGCGTCAGCTTCTGAGTTCATTCGTGTTCGGAAAGCGCTGAAGATACTGTTCTGGCTTCCTCTTCTGGTGCTGAGGGGGTGAGAGGAGAGTGTGGCCAGCAGAGGGTGCACTGGCAGGGGAGACAGAGGAGGCTACAGAGACACAGAGGATATATTAGATCCTAGAACATTGGAGACTGGGAGAAGTGTTTAGTGTGATTGTTAGGTGCTATACCACTGGCTCATCTGGAGGGTCACAGTTCTCTTCAGCAGCTTCCTGTGCTGTTTCCTCTGACAAAGTCCTGTGAGATCTTCTTCTTCTGCTGCTGTTTCGCCGTATACTTCCTGTCTTCAGACAAAAAGGAGACAACTCCGGGGACAACACAGAATCTGTCTCCTGTGCTTGTCTCTTTGCTGCCAACTATATAGATAAAGGACGTATTTACAAGATATTAATTTCTGTTTGTCCCAAGCAGAGAAAAAACAAAAAAAAGAAGTTTCTAAGTTTGCACTGCACTTACTCTTTGCTCTCTTCGAAGGTGCTCCATAGCCAGCTGAAACTCCCTCTCCTTCTGCCAGGCCTCAGCGATGGTCGCCTGATTCTGCTCCTCATAGGCCATGGCCACCACAGCAAGAATTAGGTTTACCAGGTAGAAAGAGCCCAGGAAGATCACCAGCACAAAGAAAATCATGTAGGTTTTCCCTGCTGATCGCAGAGTCTGAGGGAGCAGACGTGAAGTCAGTTAAAGCAAAGTGACAAATTCTGGTCTTTTTAAAACCAGATCCATGTTTCTGAAGTGGTGGCATAATATGGCTATGATGCATATTATATTATTTAATAATTTCACTGAGATTCTGCTAAGCATATCAATCAAAGATCTCATTTTCATCCTTTTTAACTAAACCCTTTGCTTAGTCTCAAAGTTAAAGTGGCCTCAAAGTTAAAAAGATGCCTTTGGCTGCTGCATGACAGGACTGGTGAAAGTCAAGCAAAACCGTAAAACCAGAAACTCAGAGCCTGCCAAAACAACAGGCTGAAAGGTGATAAAACTATTAGTGTGGCTTTAATAAAGTGTACATGCAGAGTGGTTTGGATGTTATGTAATAAAGAATTTTATGTCTTGTCTTTATATATGTGTAAAGTTATATTAAGTCAAGTAAAACACCTTATAAGAAGGAATTACAAGAAGATTGTAACAAATATAATCTAAAACTAAATTTAATTATAATGATTAGGCATTTGATTTAGTTAAACTATTATCTCCTAAAGCTACTATTTAGGTGGCCATCACATGATATTTGTGAAGAAGATAGAAAGATTGCTAAAATTGCACCTGGTGGAACAGTTTTTCCCAGTAGTCCTGTGTCATGAGACGGAAAAGGGCCAGAAAAGCCCAGCCAAAGGTATCAAAACTGGTGTAGCCATAGTTTGGATTTCTTCCAACTTTTAGGCAGTCAAATCCATCTGGACACTTTCTGCAATGGACAGACAGTTTAAAGACAGAAGACAAATGACCGTGTGACATCACAGATAAACAAAGACACACAAGCACAATTAAACCTAATGCAGCTGGGACAGACATAGCTGGGTTAGCGTGCAGGCTGCTTTACCGGAGTCAAAAACATCTCCAGTATCTACATATAGCCCTGTGGCCTTTGACTCCACAGAGGAGAGGATGAGTCAGTAAGTACATACACTGCTATCATCGCCATTATTTCAGCTGAAGAGGGCACTTTGGAAATTTGTTTCAGGCAGGAACGCTAAAATGAACTGGAGCAAAAGGGATTATGTTGAGCCAGATGGGTATCAAATTGCAGTTCAAAAAATGTTCAGCTCGATGCTTCCATCTCTGATCTTCATTGTCACAACAGTGCCATTACAGCAAATATTTAAGTCCAGCAGCTGAGAACAAGCTGGATCGCCGTGTCAATCTGGGTGCAGAATAATTTCGTAATGGCTGGGAAACAGCTGGGCGGGAGAGGGCTGCTGAGAGAACAGCTGCAGATCTCACCAACCGGCCAACTAAGCAGGAATGCTCACTGAAATCCAGCAGCGAGGACAGAGGAGGCTGCGTGAGGCCAGCGACATCTTCCTGTCAGGCTGCTCCTCTGCTGCGTCGCTCAACCTGTCACCAGCCTGTTCACTTCTTTTAATCAATGAACACACAGAGCCTGCACATACCCCGAGTAGCAGATTAATACAGGTACAGACAATTAAACCTGTTCCTGTTTATCATATATATACTGTATAGTTGGGGACAAATTATAAAATAACCACACAACTCTAGTTATTTCCTTAATATAGTTTATGACAGTTGTCGCATAGGTTTGAAATCAGTCTAATTAAAGTTAAAAGATATATATTTAACGGTCAAAACATGATTCAAAGCGATCAAAATTTCTGTTATGTAATTTCTATGAGTGACATATCATTGGATGAATAGCAGCGGGTTTCTAAAGGCGGGTTATACTGTATCTAAAGCTACAGTACCATCAGCAATGATGACGCAATGTACACAAACTGATTGTGGCTAATCTTATTACCACACTGCTAGCCGATGTTGATGCGTAAATAAGAACCATACAGAAATGTGAGGTTTCTCTTTCAGTTAGAATCTGCTGTAACGACAAAGACTTTATCAGTCCCAGAGGCTAACTGGCCTGGAGACTGTGACTGTTCTGGGATTATCCTGAGTTAGAGTTCCTCAAGGAGAGCTGCCTCCACACAAACAACATCCACAGCCAACCAGAAGCACTGAATATACTGTATAGTCACACCACATCCTATCGTGCATTAACATGTGTTCATTGGTAATACACTAGACATGCTACAGTGTGTTACCCAGGAGTGATAATTATTGATTATTACACAGTAATAATACAGTAAGAATGCAGTGAAAGCTCTTTGCTAACATGGTTGTGCACCAGAGCAACAGAGGAACATCTGTCAGTGGCAGCAAAGTGTTTTCTTGTATCCTGGGTGGGGCTGAGGTCTTGGGTCCAGTCAAGGGCAAAAGTTGAAAGTGTCTATACAGTATGGTACAGTCAGTCATAATCCTTGATGCACAGTAGCTTTAAGATGCAGGGGATAAGCACTTACCCAAACTCTGTAGCAATGGGAAACAGCCAGGACCTTCAATCATTTATCCCAAACTTGTTAACCATGAAGGCTGAAAATATCATTTGAATATGTGTGTGTGTGCATGTGTACCCACTTGTGTGTGTGTGTGTGTCATCATAACGTTTCCAAAGCTTTAATTTGGAAATCTACTCAGGGATTACTTGTTGGAATACACTCAAAAGATTAAGCATCCTCTATGTTTTACGTCCTCCATCCTGACCTGCTTAATATCTTGCTCGTCTCCACAGCCAGCCTCAGAAAGATCTAAAATGTCACAGAAGGTAAAAGGCTGTCTCAATCCTTTTGCCTACAGAAACATAGGTTACACTATGCTTACACTGACCTACAACCCAGAAACGTTAAGCTGTGTAATTTCCCTGTGACTTGACATCACTCCAGCTGTAAATATTTTTAAATATGCAATAAGCACCATATTTTTGAGTTTTGAGAGATGATAATAAAATCGAAAGAAGACAAAACAACTAATACTACTTATTCTTTTGATGTCTAAAGAGCCTTTATCACACTATTATAGACACCACATTCAAACTCTAGTGTGAATGACGGATCCACTGAATGTGGATCAGAGTGCACCTTTAGAGCTTCACAACTCACAGAATCAGAAACAACAGGCAACAAATCTACAAATCTAAAAAAAAAGAAAAAACCCAACTCCAGTACCTTGCAGGTAAAGTCTGGGGGGGAGTTTAATGACGTCATTTCCTCCTGAATGCCCTCAAATGTTTCCTCTTTTTGCACTGACTTGAGCACAAATTACTGAATCAGATTGTACTTCTTGAGAGATTAAGTTTCTGTGTTTTGGGAGAAGAGGTTACAGACTGAGATTAAAAACGAAAGGGTTGGCGGCACACTGACGCTGATAGAAATGTGTTGTCATCTCCACTGTGTCTATTTTCTAAACAAACAGTCATCTTTATTAGTTAAATTCTGTATTCTAAAGAAAACTATTTTTTAACGATTGAATCAGAAATTTCAGGGCTCATTTCCCCGAATTAAATTATAATTTTAGCTTTGTATGGAGAAGCTCTTTTATGCTCTTTACCTTGGCAGCCTGCCGGAGCTGTTGTAGCCTCTGAGGCTGGAGGTTAGGTGGGTTATTCGTCATTTTGCTCATCTTCTCTGAATAACTTTACGCTCAGTTATCGGTGTATTCAGCTAATACTTAAAACAAACAGATGAAGCTATAGTCATCAAATTGTGTAAAAAAATTATCTACATACAAGACGTATATCCTACTGTCACTTTTAGAACTGCAGATAAAATAGTTGGTTCACTCTCTGGAACTTGTTCATCCCTAGAGCCAGGAAGCAAGCAAAGAAAATCACCACAGACCCCCCTCGTCCTGGACACAAACCTCTCACAGATTCTCCCCTCTGACAGGTGCCACCATGCTCTGCCACACACAGGAACAACTTCTTTCCACAGGCCACCAAACTCATGACACATGACACACAGCTGCTACACCGCTGCTACTCATACTGTACTGTCAATGCTGGACATGCTATTACTGGGTGAGAGTGGTACGCCCTGGACAGATCGGCAGTCTCACATCTTTCACACACAGACAGGTTCATGACATAAAATTTAAAATATATTCTATATTTTACTACATCAATAATTTTTCGCGACCAAACGAGCAGCAAATCCTGAGAAACAAACATCTTTTGCTTGAAAAATTACATCAACAATTAATCAATGATCAGAACAGTTGAACATGTTAAAATAATTGTTTATTTGCATTTAATCATTGTGTCTATCAGCACTATTTGGCCTGTACACATGTACTGTACATGTCTTTCTATGTTTGTGTGACTTTGTGAGGACATGTGACTGATTTTACCTGGTTATTATATCAAATAATAATGGAAAATGTTTCTGAAACTAAGTCTATAATGAACTATTTAAGGATGCCATATATGAGATAAGACACCAAACCCAAACATGCTCAAGTTAGAGCCACTTCATTTAAGAGTATAAGAAAATATAAAAAAAAAAACATCTGCATGCTGCAAATGCTTAATATCATCACCATTTTTGGTTATTTGCTATCAGCCATTATCTTGTATCATTAACAGGAGCACCTAATGGAAGCCATTTGTTGGAGCTGCAGGATTTCAGATTCACACAGATGGGTATTTAGTTCACTATAACCCTTGAACTGGGCCTGGCATGGGCAGAGTCATCCTGTTGTGCTTGTTTCAAAAGCATTTGGATTTATAGGATTATTCAGTGCGTAGGCTGAGTAGCAATATTTGGATGATTTCACACTGTGCCTTTGATTGGGAACAAAGTCTGTCACAGATAAAATATCATCTATGTATGTTGACATTTACTGACATCATATCCAAGAAACCTATAAATGCTGTGGATATATTTTAGATCAGTACCTCTAGATCAGCAGGCTGTAACTGGTTTCACCATTCATCATAAAAACCTGTTAGAAAGTTAGTTACAAGTTACAAGAGAATATCAATCCGAAGTGACCGGACCCGCTCTGGTTAACTTAATCATGTCACAGAGCTTTTGAGTTGATGAAATCTCAACACCACCCTCTCTCCAGCTGGCAACTCCATGTTTCTCAGTAAAGGGTTCCAGGGTTCCAGGTTCCAAACCACATGTTATCTCGTGTACAAACGCTCTCTAACACTACACCCCTCCTACATTAAGTCGCGGACTGTAAATATAAAACCTAAAGCAAATCATCTACCACTGCATCTGTTTTTTTAATTGTTCTGCATAAAACTGTTTGCATCAAGCCTGGTGTTCAAGCTACTTTATCCAATTACACACGTCCATGGGATAAAAAGCCATTAGATGATAAACGTTTTTGATATTATGTAATAGCCTGCAGATGATTAACAAGCAGTAACCAGGACACTCACTTACCCTGCATCACTTCCATATCCACATATTAAGGCATCCTTTGCTCCTTCAATTTTGTAGAAATTATCTAAGGAAAGGGAAAAAAGTTAATAATAATCTTTTTTCTTTTAACTTTACTGTGAGTGTTTCTCAGCTTCTCATCTTTTGTTTCTGGCTGACCTTCGCTGGTGAGAAAGTCCTCCCTGGAGCTCCAGGTTCTGTTATTGCAGATGAAGGTTTCATTGGAACTGTAGGAAGAGTTGATGCAGTGTGCGAGGCTGCGGATACACTTTTGTCGCAGGAGCCCCATGAAAAGCTGCAGGCCAATGAGAGCGAACACGCTGAGACAGAAGACAGTTAGGATCATCACATCTGCCAGTTTCCTGACAGACTGGATCAAAGCGCCGACGATTGTCTTCAGACCTTTATGGAGATAAAAGTATTATTATTTTAAGTTTTGATGTGCTGGCATGATTGGAAACCCACACGGATATAGAGACTGCAAATAACTAACCTGAGTTACATGGAATAACTGGAGTAACTGACCTGGAATAACTGAGATGGTTTTCAGCGCTCGTAGGACTCTGAAGGTTCTTAATGCAGAGACATTTCCCAGATCTACGAACTCTGTCACATATCTGGAATTTGATATAAAGAGACAAGAAGATTTAACGAAGTAGACATTCTGTACGGTCTCCAGGATTAACAGTGAGTCTTTAGGGATAACTGACAATTATGTCTTACACACTCAAAGTTCACAAAGGTCACTCACTCTACCGACTACCCTACTTAAACATGCCTTGTTTTTGGCCACAGCAGAAAAAAATTTGAGAGCCAGTGAACACAAAATTTATATCACCTTTTAGGCTTTCGTGGCTAAAGTGCTAGCAAACAGCAAACAAAGAAGCTATCATGGAACCTGTTCACCTGGCGGATGTCCAGCTCACTCTTATTTTTGTTCTGTAACACCAGAGGAAGTATGTGGCCTTCAACTACTGCACTGACTGGAGCTGTGAAAGACTTATGACTGGCAAGGAAAATGTTAGACGACTCTTAAAAGCTAGAGACACTCTCTGCCACATTCTCTCCAGCGCTTCAGGTGTTTGTCATTGTGAAATCAATATGATAAATCTAGTGAATGAATATTTCTACAAAGCTGCCAAGTTATTCCATGAGTGTGGATCACAGGAGGAACACATTTCAACTAAAGCAATATTTGAAAAACCATACATATTGTGGCTTTAAGCTAAGAGGAATCAGATGATAAAGCTCTGTAGGTTCATCACTACAAAGAACTATTTTCACATTCATGTAGTGATTTGATCCATAGAGTTTAAATTAAAGAAAACTGTAGCTTCCTTAAGAGATAAAACAAAAAATCATGTGTTTGGTACCTCTGACAAGAAATCACAGATGAATTATCTGAATGAACCTTAATTAATCAAAAACAGATTCATTGGTGGAGGTAATGAGTTTTTAGAGTGTGTACACCCAGTAAAAGTGATTTTGACTCGCTGTTTCCAAACAAAGCAAATGTCCTATCAGGATGATTGGTCTCAGACAATGCAGCAGCATGGAAAGGTCAACGATCTAATCTGCCACCTGCATCATGGGTAGGGAGTCATGGCACAGAGATCTCTGACCTTCACAATAGGCTTATCGTTCATGGTGTTTCAAATCACCACTTAGCATCACCACGGTCACTTTGACATTACTGGAAATTATTGAATAAGTGTTGGTTTATGTGCACATTATTACAATCTGCACTCAAAGTGTCCCAATAATCACACACTGCCACAGTGCACTAAAGTGGACTTAAATCAGATGCTTCTTTGATATTCTCTATGCACACATCTGCACAATGTAGCCACAGCTACAGGAAAGTAAATGTTATCTGATATTGATGATCTGTATGGTGATATTGTTACTCACGCCATGACAATGACTGTGAAGTCCAGCCAGTTCCACGGGTCTCTCAAGAAAGTAAATGGCACTATACAAAAGCCTCTCGCTAACATCTTTATCCCTGACTCAAAAGTGTAAATGGCAGTGAAAGTATACCTGGAAAAAGAAATTGCATCATTAATACTGAACACAGATTTAAAATAAATAACATTAAATAAACACAAATAAATAATAGTAACAGAGAGGACTGATTTCAGACCTAAAACGAGCCACAGAAAATGAATCAACACATCCTAAAATATACTGAAAGCAGCAAATAATCTGTAGTAGCATACGTATGGAGGAATCATGTCACTGGCAAAATATGAAGTCTTTGCCATAGCACAAAGCATGTTGCATGCAAAAAATGCCTGTAACTCACACATGATAACAGCATGCATACGTGGTGCACGTGGAGTGCAGCAAATATTACAAGCATCGTATTACTTACATGTGAACGGATTCTTCAATAACCACTGGTAAAACAGCAAACCCCAGCAAAACTTCACATTAGAACAACCGTGGTACAGTTTAGGATCAGATAAAATCTTAAGTACTGCATGTACTTACTCTAGATACTTGGTCCAAGGTGCCGGGTCCGACATGGCCATGAAGAAACAATTGGTCAGTATAGTGAACATTATGAACAGGCTAAACAATGTGGAAAAGAGGTTAAGGAAAATGCACTGTAAAATAGATTTGAAATGGAAACAGTCAAGATGTGTTTTAAGAACGCACTGCTAGATTTAAAATAAATTGGTATATGAACTGTTAAGGAATAACAACCACTTTTATATTCAGACAATGTAAATTAAAGCTGACAGTTAATCCCTGAAGCACATGTTGATTGTTTAATTTTAAATATATCATGACAATTGTATCACTACCCAAATACCTATGCACCAGACTGTACAGTATACTGTATACATTTTGTACAAACAATTACTGTGTGTTCAAATAACATCACAACTACAGGAAATGCAAAATACAGAAAAATCTGACTTTCAGTGTTTCAGTGATCGATGTATGTTAATTTATAAAAAAGAGGATGTCCAGAGAAAAGATTCCCTCCTGCATGTAAAGTACAAACCAGCTGTCTGAGAACTAATAGAGTTGTCACATGATGTGAAATCTCCTTGCTCTTATTTCATTTCAGAGATTAAAAGAGGGATATGAGGGGATTTGGTTTGTGATGCCAGATAGGACCATTACAAAGCTGTTTCAAAAATGGGACTATGGAAAAATCCAATAGAAACCTACACAGGGAATCTGTAAATATTAGAAATTGGCTTATCTGCCTGTGCGAGATGCAAGAAGTGAAGTCTAGACTTTTTTTTAAATAAAATTAATAAGTACCTTCTATATTCCCAATTCTGTTCCTATCATCACTAAAAAAACAACTGAAGTGAGGTAAAGTCATCCAGCAAGAATATATACATATTACATACATATCCATGACAGGAACAGGCACAGGCTCTGGGCGATCAGAAAAGGATATGAATGGACTAAAATTCTGATGGCGACTGATCTGATGCAGTGAAATGGACTAAATATGTAAAGTGCAGATGTGGCACTGAATCTGAAGATAGCTTTTCCTTTGTTTAGTACTATAAACGTCTGCAAAGGAAACAGAAAAAATAGAATAAATTAGAAAAATTAGGTTTAAAAAATTATAACCAAATGTAAATACATATCCATGACCAATGCCCTCATCATGTACAGGCACAACAGAAGCTCTAAGCATCAGCTCAACTGTTGATTTTACCCAGCCAGCCCTGTCTCCTAAAAATTACGTCCATATAGGACGAAAATGCATTCCGGATTACGTTTTGTTACAGGACGTATTTGCGACCGAATTACGTTTCTATAGAACGTAATAATCATTATGTCCATAATTGACGTAAATGAGAAGTGTGAAATATGTTGAAACGTATTTTTATTCCGGAAAAATATCCGATCCATATCCCGTTTTCTGTCGGCTAAAATATCCGATTTTACATTTCAACATCCAGACGTGAG
Organism: Ctenopoma multispine; assembly: GCA_034779795.1. Classification (NCBI taxonomy): domain Eukaryota; kingdom Metazoa; phylum Chordata; class Actinopteri; order Anabantiformes; family Anabantidae; genus Ctenopoma; species Ctenopoma multispine. Next base: position 4,646,531 of record JAUYWH010000009.1, on the reverse strand, counting down.
TTTAGCAATATCACCTTGTTTTAAATTTTATTTTATGTTTTGTGTCGCATCAGAAACACAACGTAAAAACGTAGAAATGACACCAAAACATGATCTTTTTTCTAAACCTAACCTCACTGTTTCTCT